>CM061266.1:28485000-28995000 GCA_030848825.1 Tadarida brasiliensis | reverse complement strand
ATGTTTCTCTCTCTCTCTTCCCCCCTCTCTCCCTCCTGCTCTATCTGAAGATAAATGCAAAAATGTCCTCGGGTGAGGATAAAAAAAAAAGAAAGGAAAAAAAAACTATTGGGCAATTATGTTTCATCTTAGTAGATGAGAAGTTGACTTTTAATTTGGAGAACTTCATAGAATGTTTTAAGTGGAAGGGACCTTACAGAGCAGCTCCTTTTTAGTGATGAGGGAGCTGGGGCCCAGGGAGGTTAGGCAGCTTGCCTGAGGTCTGGATTGCCACTTTGAGGCTGCCCATGATTGCATATATGGAAATATGTTTCCTTCCTTCAGTCAGTCAACAGACATTTACTGAGTTTACTGTGCCGAACACTGGACTAGGCTGATGATACAGCAGCGAGGGGACAAGAGAGACCAGTTGAGTTGCATCCCCACTTGCTGAGGCTCAGTGAGTCACTTGTCCAAGTCACAGTGTAGATCCCTGGGTTGTCACTGATAGGGAGAGGCCACACTGCCCTCTCCTGTTGCAGACTCTGCTCTGGACAGCCTGGGCATGGCCACATCTGCCTGTTCACTAAGTAGTGTGTGCCCATCATGAGGGTTCCTCTCCCTTCCTTATGCCCACCCCTGTGCCAGGGCCATCTCCCAGCCACCTGTGGAAAGCTGACGGTGCCTTCTACTAGCCCCTCTTGCAACCTGCATTGTTCTCTCTGTTTGAGGTGAGACCTTGAGCTGTGACTCCACTTGGCAAGGTGCACCTTGGATGAGCTAAAAGTGCCTGTTGGCCCTCAACCGCCCCCCCGCTGCTGCCCTACAGAGTTCTGTCTCTTCCCTTCAGCTCCACATTCCCTGGAGCCACCCTTCCATGCCTTCTAGGAGAACCTGGCCCTCTCCCCTGGCCCCTTCAGGCAACCCTGAGTGGCCTCAGGGAGGTCACATCCCTCCCTGCACCTTAGTTTTCTCCTTCACAAAATGGAGATGGGAGCATCTTGAACGTGACTTTTGGCTCTGACATCCAGTGATTCTATCAGCCCGCCCGGGCTTCTGGTGGCAGCCCTCCTTCATGACTTGAATAAAATCCTGAGGAACGAGGGAGACTGTCTGCAACCTTTTAAGGCATATTCTGTGATATGCTTGTTCTTCGGTCACAGAGGAAATCAGCAGAAGCTGTGAGGGACCCATGGGGGGCTGGGGAGCAGAGGTATGTGTGTGGACAGGCCTCCCTCCCCTAACTCCTCCACTTTATCTCAAATCACCACCTCGCTCTCATGTAAGCCCTTGATTCCAAAATTGGAGTCCAGAGCAGCATTTAGAAATTCTAGAGGGAAAAAAATAAAAATATCAGGAAAAGGCCTTATACCAAAGAAATGCCAGAACAGCTCTGTGTACCTCGATGCAATACAAGCGCTCTAACTACTATGAATGAAAATGTGTAAGTCTACCCACATTTTAAAAGCTCTGAAGGGCCCTGGCCGGTGTGGCTCAGTTGGTTGGATGTCACCCCCTGCACCGAAAGGTCTCCGGTTCCATTCCTGGTCCTCTCTCTCTAAAAATCTATAAAATAAATCTTTTTAAAAAAATTAAAAAATTGAAGCACCAGAGGAAAACCACTATGAAGGAAAGGCACACTGAATCCTTAAAAATAAAATATTTTTAAAAAGATCTTTTAGCAAAGCAATTACCCTTCCCTTTTGCCCCCTTCCTTCATTAAAGTTTTTGGTGTTTTAAACATTTTATATATTGAATCTTCTTAAAGCAAAGCCCACAATTACAGAAAATTCGCCAGAGGGTGGGGGAAAAGCTGCATTTATGCTCCGCAGGGTGTGTCTTTAAATACCAAACAGAAGGGCAGGAGGGAAAAAAAATTACATGCCTTCTGGTGCCAAAAAAAGAGGTTAAGAAACAAAAAGGCTTTTTACAGTTGGATTCAGAGAAAAGGTACCAGGGAGAAAACTAATAAATGAGCAGAAGCCTGCCATTAATGATGATGGTAAATGTTTTAAATGATGAGTCCGTTTTCAAAGCTCGTTTAAAAATCTTTAATAAAAAAGAATCAAAGAAAAAAATATGAGCACCAGAACGCTCTGGAGTCCTTGCAAAAACAGTTGTGGCTTTAGTTAATTAGTTAAATATATTAATTATATATGTTAATTATATCAGCATAGTGCCTGCTCTGTTCCAGGCTCGGTTAGATGCACTGGGGATAATACAGTGAACACAACAGGCAAATCCCTGCTCTCACAGGGCTTGCATTCTGGTGAGGGAGACAGATGAGAAATACATTTCTACAGCACATAGTGTGACAGATAATGGTAAGTGCTAAGGAGCTAAATGCAACAGGAAAGGTAGACACAAAGTCTGTGGGGTGGAGGAGGATGTTATTTTATATAAAGTGTTAAGGGAGACTGTCTGGGCTGAATTGTGTGCCCCCCCCCATTCATATATTAAAGTCCTCTCCCCTAGTACCTCAGAAAGTGACTGTAATCGCATACAGGGTCTTTAAAGAGGTAATTAAGTTAAAATGAGATGATTCCAGTGGGTTCTAATCCAATATGACTTGGTAACTTGACAAGAAGAGATTAGGACACAGGCAGAGGGAAGATTGTGTGAGGGCACAGAAGAAGGTCATCCATCTACAAGGCCAGGAGACAGGACTCAGAAGAAACCACCCTTGCCAGCACCATGATCTTGGACTTCCAGCCTCCGGAACTGTGAGACAATATATTTCTGTTGTGTAAGCCACTCAGTCTGAGGTACTTGGTTGTGACAACCCTAGAAAACTAATACAAAAACCTCACTTAGAAAGTAATTTTTGAGTAGAGATCAGAAGAAAGTGAGGGGATGAGCCAAGCTGGTGGGTGTTAAGGGGGTGAGGTGAACAGCAGGTGCAGAGGCCCTGAGACAGAGATACGCTCCATGTGGCTGGAACACAGATGATGGGGTGTCTCAGACAAGGGTGGGGCAGAAGGGTTGGTAAGATGTGGTTGAATTCTGGATATATTTTGAAGGCAGAGCCAGTAGGATTGGAATGTGCTAGAAAGAAAAGAGTCAAGAGAATGCCAATGTTTTTGTTCTGAGTGACTGGGGAAATGGAGTCAACATTATGCAGGATGGCTAAAACTGTGGGAGGAGCAGCGTGTGGGGGGACATCAGGAACTCGGCTTTGGGCACGTTAGAAGCCCCTACCAAAAGAAGTATATATAGCAGCTTTATTCAGAGCAGCCCCAAACTGGAAAAAACCTATGTCCGTCAACATGAGACTGGATACATTAATTGTTGTGTATTCATACCATGGAATGTTACCCAGTAATGGGAAAGAACAACCTGTTAATATATGCAATAGACATAACGCTGAGTGAAAGAAGTCCTGTACAAAAGGATACATATTGTATGATTCATCTGCATGAAGTTTAAACCTAGGCAAAGTTAATCTGAGGTGATCGAGGTCAGAAGAGTGCTGAACTTTGGGGAGGGGCACTGGTAGGGAAGAGGCAAGAAGGAGCATACAGCTGTGCTAAAAACCTTCCCTATCTGATCTGTGGTGTTACACATGGTGTACATATTTAAAGTGTTGTGTATAGGGAGGGGTGGAGAATAGAGGTCATTGTTGCAATCCATCCATATCTACTGAATCAGATCTACGTTTTTAATAAGATCCCTAGGTGATTTGAATGCACATTCAAATTTGAGAGCTACCTTTGAAGAAAGACTCTGGAATCTAGTGGGACTGGGGATGTAAAAGAGGAAGTGGGAAGCTTCATGGACACCAGGTTTCTGGCTCTGGTGAATGGGTGAATGGTAGTGCCATTAAGTGGGGAATTGAGATGCCAGGAGAGGCGATGATGCCTGTGACTTCTGATGGTGCTGTCCAGGAGGCCTTGGGTTCACCACTGGTCTCAGTCTTAGGAGAGAGGTCAAAGCTGCAGTTACACATCTAGTGTCATTGGTATTTGGGTGTTAGTTGTAGCCAAGGCTCAGATCATGGAGGGAGAAGAGATAAACTGAAAAAGAGCCAGGGCAAACGTTTTTATTTATTAACTCTAAAAAGAGCCTTCAGGAGATAGGAAGACAAGGAGAGAGTGAGGTATCAAAAACTAGGACAATATGCAACCAGGTAAAATGCACCAGAGGGTCATTCAAAATGCAAATGTAACTACGGGTTGTATGGTGTGAGGACATTCAGGGTGAGAAATGGGGGTGCTGAGAAAGCACTGACCATTCTTTCTGGCAGCTTGGCTGTGGAGGGGACACAGGGGGTCATTGCACAGTCATGGCTTGTGGAGAGTCTGTAGGCTGAGTGGAAGGAGCTGGCGGAGAGGCACGCCGTGGAGATCGGGAGGAGGAGAGAAGTGCTGTAGACAAGTACGAATGGTGAGGTTGAGGGGGAAGCTGAGGACGTTTGACCTGGTGGCCTTCATTTCTCCTGTGAAGTGGAAGATAATGCACCTGTGGACAATGACAAAGGAGAGAGGAGAGGGCAGGGCTTAAGGTTTCCAGGAACAGATAGGAGAGCAGCAGATGGAGTTACTGAGGGGCTCTGAGGGCCCAGTCAGGTAAGTGAATACAGTAAATGAATTTTATTCCAACATTTCCTAAGAATCCAAAAAATAAAGCATCTTCTTGTTTTTCTGTTTTCTCTGAACACTTTGGCATATGGACTGTTTTACCTCTTCAAATTCCACCCTAACCCTAACCCCTCAATGATTAAAATGATACATTGCTTTCCTTTGTAAACCTTGAACAGGAAATGAGGAATTCTTGAATTCAACATTCACTTTTGCTATGAACTCCTGACATTTTGGACAAATATAGGGGAGAAGTGAAAGCTGTCCTCAAATATTTGAAAATATTTCACCAGAAAGAGTTTGAATAATTTATGAGTCTCACCAGAGGGCAGAGCAGGGGCTGATGTGTACACACTCCAGGGAGGTGGTGTGGACTCCAGGTGGAGCAGAGAACCCACCCTCCTGGGCAGGCTGTCTGGGATGCAATTTGGCCTGGGAATGTGAGAGTATGCAGAGGAATCCAGTTCTCCCATTGGCTGGGAAATATAATAGAAAGGCAATTCGTTTGGATTCTGAGATTATCTGCTTTTCCATTTGCTTTCCTGTTCCACCCTCCACATTCATGCCTGGTAATGACCTTTCCTGGCTCAGATGTGAACTGAATACCTGCAGGGTGTAGCACTGGGCTGGCTGGTTGGGGCCCAGAGGTGAGTGACACCCTCTGTTCTCAGAGAGCTCAGGTGTTGGTAACTAGTCATTGGTCATTTCTTTTCTAAAAGAGATCAAGGGTGCAGGGGCAGCCCAACCTCAATTTAGGATGTTAGCTCTAGCATTGTAATGAAAACACAGACTCTAAACATTGACTTCTTGTTTCAAATCATATGTCCCATGACTTACTCGCCACTGACCTTACGAAGTTATTCATTCTCTCTGTGCCTCAGTTTCCTCATCTGTAAAATGATGATAATGGCACCTACCTCATGGAGCTCTTATTAGGGTTAAATATGCTCAGAAGAATGTCTGATACATTCAATGTATTTTAGCTATTTATATTATTTAGTGCAGGAAGCAGCTCTTATCTTGGGAAGCGTTATTAATAATTAATCATGTTTCTTTTAAGAACACAAATTGGTCTAGTTGCATAAACACATAATAACAGAATGAGGTTGGGGTAATCAGTTGGAAATTTTAGGGAAGAAAGCAGAAATATAAAAATGAATCCCCTTCCCTTTATTTAACAGCTAAATAAAAGGTACTCCACTGAAATACAGAATTCACTTGAGTAAAAATCACCCCATGGGTAGAAAGAAAGAGGAGGGGCTTCTAAGGAATGTCTCCTGTGGGGGTTGGGGTGGAGGAGTTTCAACTTGCATCTCATGGCCATTTCTGTATGTTTGAGTGGGCAGCGTGTCCTCACCATGGGTACACATAGGACTTTGTGGTGCAAGAATAAAAGGCAAGCCCTGGCCAGGTAGCTCAGTTGGTTGGAGCGTTGTCCTGACATGCCAGCGTTGTGGGTTTGATCTTCAGCCAGGGCACATGCAAGAAGCAACCAGTGAATGCATAAGTAAGTGGAACAAAGGTCGATGTTTCTCTCTCTCTCTCTCTTTCTGTCTCACACACACAAATAAAAAAATAAAAAATAAAGGCAAGAAAAGCCTTTCTGAAGAGAGATCACAGCCCCAACACCTCCACCTGGTCGAGTGGCTGTGGCAGGGCAGAGGTGGTCCCCAGGGGCAGCCTCTTCAACCTCGGTGCTCGCAGAGCACTGTGAGTTCTGTTTATACAACTTCAGAGGAATAAGTTGGCCCTTTTGTTGCCTGCCTGGGGGTGTTATTTTACACATTTAACTCAAGTAATTACTATTACTTCTGCACTGCAGGAGATCCCTCTGATGGCAGAACCGGTCACCTGATGGTTTCCTTTAGGCCAGGTTTGGAGTTAGGCAGCTTAGATCTGAATTCTGACTCCATCCCATTAGATATGTATCCTCAGGGAAGTCAGGTAAACACACTCAGCTTCCTCATGTGCAAACAAGGATAACAAGGCTTTTGTTGTGAGAAATAAATGTTACCTAAACGATTAGCAGTGCTTGGGGCATAGCAAACTGTCAATACTATAAATGGTGATTATTATTATTGTCTGTTGACATGAACAGTGTCTAGAAGCATTATCTTCTGAACCCCATAGATGCCCAGCATCGTCTGTCCTCTGATGGAGAGGGAGGAAGCCCCTCTAGCTGCTAAGATGGCTGGTGTCTGTTTCCTGCTGGCTAGTCATCTGCGTAGGAATGCAGCTAGAGCCCCTGCCATCTTTCATCACCCGCTCCTGTGTCCAGATCAGCCTGTTGGAGCAAATGCCTTCAGACAGCACAATTCCATTTTCTCTTTCTCAGCTTGCAATCTTACAAATATATGATAGAATCCAAAAGAACTACCTTACGAGTGAACCCTGGACATGGACAGAACTTTCCATTTGCCCCCTATTGAGTTTTGGGAAATCCAGGGCTAGAGTTGCCATCATTAATTAGATATGATTTGGGAAGAGCAAGGCAGGACCTCTGCAGCCACTCCCCACTGTTCATTAATGGTAATGTTTCCCCTTTACGTTTACGACATTTTGTTTATCTTCAAAAGGCTCCTAGAAGGATAAGAAATAAGGATTCTGAAGCTGAAAGAAGGCTTAAACACCAACTTGTCCAACCTCTTCACTCTTTACATCAAGAAACTGAAGCTCTTTGTTTTACTGAATTATTCCACATTCGCTCTCTCCCCTGGTCTTCTGGATAGTCCTTTCAGAGAGGTACGGAAATTGACTAATTTAGTGCAGTGTGATGGTTAAGAGTAAACACTTTGGAGACAAACTGCTAGGGTTCAAATTCTGGCTCACTCTTGACTAGCTGTGTGATCTTGAGCAAGTTACTTCACCCCCTTGTGCCCCACTCCCCCATCTGTAAAAGGTTAGTAATGCCTGGGGCAATGGAAGCGCTGAATAAGTGTCAGCTAGTTTTATTGTTTTTTTTTTTATCCTCACCCGAGGACATTTTTCATTTTTTGTTCAGATAGAGTGGGAGGGAGAGAGAGGAAGAGAGAGAGAGAGAAACATCGACGTGAAAGGGACACATCGAGTGGCTGCCACCAGCACGACCAACCAGGGCCGGGGACAAACTGCAACTGAGGTACATGCCCTTAGCGGGAACCGAACCCGGGTTTCTCTGGACCACAGGCCGACGCTCTAACCGCTGAGCCAAACCGGCCAGAGCTAGTTTTATTGTTATTAAGCTAGAGCACAGTAGACTTGTTGATTTCTTCAACACATATGTATTGAGCTCCAACTATGTGCCAGGCACAATGCAAGGTACTGAAGACACAGGGTGAGCAAGACCAACGGTGGTAGGAAAAGCCTGATCATTCACGGTCATAACAGAGTTTGATCTTCATCCAGAAGCAAAAATGGATGGTGAACTGAGAAGTGACAATGATTAGATCTGTGTTTGGAAAAGACTAGTGTGACTGTAGTGTCTGGAATAGATTGGTGAGTGGCAAAGGGATGCAGGCATGAGGGGTAGGAGGCTGAGGAGCACAGGTGCAAGGGCTGCATCTCAGAGGAGGGGTCTGTGCTGAGATAAAATGTGTGTCTTGTGTGTGCGCAGGCTGATGACAGCCAGGGTCCTGCTGAGCTGGCCTGGGAGAGTCTAGAACTGTGCTGTCCAATGCAGTAACCATAAGTCACACGTAGCTCTTAAGCAACTGAAGGTTCTCACCAGTAATTTTTTATCAGTTGCATGCTGAAATATTTTGAATATGTTGAATTAAATAAATATGTTATTAAAATTAATTTTACCAGTTTCTTTTAATTTTTAAAAATGTGGCTACTTGAAAGTTGAAATAATATATGGGATTGGCATTTGTGGCTCTCATTGTTGCAGTGGGACAATGCTGATCTAGAGTGGGGAGAGGAGAGGGTGGAGACCCAGCCCTGGGAAAGGAGAATGTTCAAGGCAAGGTTTCAGCCAGCACCTTAATTACTGACCAGCATCTAGGTGAAGAGGACTGTACAGGATAGGGACACGGGGGCAGAGGGAAGGTTCCAGGAAGAGTAAAACAGGAAAGAGAGGAGGTGGGTGATTCAACTACTCCCCAGGTTTGTACTGTTTGGGAGGGGTTGCCCAGCTCAGAGACCTTGGAGAATTAGTTCCCCATGTTGTAACGTGTCAGTAAGATAACCAGAGACGCACAGCCGAATTGTAAAGGAGCACTTTATTACACTGCCGGGCTGGGTTGGGTACAGCTTCCCCAAATCCTCAGCCCCGAGTTCCTTTGTTCTTTGCTTATATAGGAACAAAATACAGAAAAAAACTACATTAAAAAACAAAACTAAAACAAACAAACAAACAAACAAACCAGAAAAAGCTACATTCAAAGAAAAAATTTACATTCCTCCTGGCTCTGCTTAATTGGTATTGGGGCTGATACAGACTTCTCCAGAGGATAAGGGGGGGTCGGTTGCAGGGGTTAGGGCAATCATTAATCTTTTTCTTTTTATGGTCCCTCCAAGTTTCCCAAGGCCATCATTAACCCCTTATCTTTATGGTTCCTCTGAGTGTCAGTCCCAGGTTTTTTTTTCGAAAACTGCTCCGGTGTTTACCTGCAGGAATAGCTGATCAGAATGGAGTTTGATTTTTAAAATAGCCCAGTTCACCCATAGTATAGTGGAGATGTTTTTAGGCTCCAGTCTGTGGCTGGTTTAATATATGTATCGAGCCCTTAGCTTAGGAGGGCCAAAGGAAGCAGACTGTTTCTTAAAGTTTCACGGATTCCTAAATGTTGTTCCCCACAAACCCCTCTTGAACCCTATGTGGTCGAAGAGCTCCGTCCCGTCGGGTTGGTAAGGAGTGGGTTGGGAGAGGCACCAGACTGAAGGGGCTGTGGTTCCCAAGTCCAGGCCTCAGCTTTCCCTCCTGTCATGCGAGGAGGTGGTTAGATGACCTTAAGGGGGCCGTCCCCCTCCCGCGGCTTGGATTTGCCCCTGCGCGACCGGAACAGTCAGGTGTGCGCTCTTTATAGCTGAACACGGGTTCAGGCGGCATTGTCGAGTGAGGAGAGTGTGTGAGACTGTTGGGAATGGGAGGTGGGCGGTCCGCGGTGCAGAAACCTAGTTGCACTACAGCCAGAGAATCTCAAGGAAACTGCTCACTTCATGTTGGACACGTTTTCTATCTATAATTGGTAAATATGCAAATGAAAGGCCCACATGGTCTGAAAGGGGCAAATCAAGCTCTAAGCGAACCACAGGGACCGGGCTCTTCCCCGGGGAGCCCTGGCACCCTGCGCGCCTCCCCGCGAGCGCCCTTGGCGGGAAGGCAGCGGAGGCTCAGGTTTGCTCGTCTCTGCCCCACGGCTGCCGCCGCTCAGGGGCGCCCCAGGCTGGCCCCCGCCCCCACCCCACCAGAGCCACGCGGGCCCGGCCTCTGCGCCCCGCGTTGCTATTGCTTCCGCTGCCGCCTCCAGGCGCACTGGTCCGCGGGGTAGCCTCGGCAAGGGGCCCGCCGCATCCTCCCCTCGCCCCCCCGCAGGGTCCTCCGCGGCGCCCCAGTGGCTCCGGGCAGAGCGGCCGGCTTTGTTCCCCGCGACCCGACGGCGCAGAGCCCGTGCGTCTGGCGGCAGCGGAGGCTCTGCAGTGGTGGAAGCCCGCTGGCCCGCCCGCCTGCAGCCCGGCGCTCGCAATGCACCAGCGCGGGCGCCGAGCGCGCCGAGCCTCGTCGGGCCGCCCCGGCCCCCGGGCCACGGGCTACCCCCGCGCCCTCCTGCGTTAACTGCTGGAGTCCGTCTCCTCCCCAGCCCGCTCGCCGCTCGCCGCAGTACGAGCCGCCTCCCCGCCCCCGCCCCCCGCGCCGCCGCCGTCGCCGCAGGAGAGAGAGGGAGGGAGGGACGGAGGGAGGGAGGTGGCGGGGCCGAGCCCAGAGCCCGTCCCGGGCGCTGGCGAGCGAGCTCCGGCCGCGGCGGGAGGCGCCATCCGGGGATCGCCGGGCAGCCACGGCGCGCCTAGACCTCCGCGCGGCTAGCAGCCGCCTCCCCCGCCGACCCGGCCGCATCCTTTGCGCGGCGGGGAAAGAAGCTCCCCCCCTCGCGGAGCAGAGACTCCTTTTTTTTTCCTCCTGGGGAGGGTGTCGCCACCTGGATTGCCAAGTGTGAGGGGTCCAGGAGGCGGGGACCGGAGCACCGTGACCCGCCATGGCTCAAGCGGCCAAACAGCTGAAGAAAATCAAAGACATCGAGGCGCAGGCCCTCCAGGAGCAGAAGGAGAGGGAGGAATCCAACAGGAAGCGGAGGAACCGCTCCCGTGACCGAAAGAAGAAGGTGAGAGGGGGCGGCGGCGACAGTCCAGCGGCAGAGGCGCTCTGGAGGTGGTTGCTGGGGGAAGGGGCTCCTCAGACCCGGGAGCGAGGTGGGGCGCGCGGCCCGGACGCCGGCGGAGTTGATGCAGCCCAAGAGTGGAGGGCGCGGGGCGGGAAGAAAGGAGGGAAGAGGAAAAGGCTTAGGTGCGGCGGGGAAGAGGACAGGGCAGGAGGCTGGAAGGGCAGAGCGGGCGGCCAGGAGGCTGAAGGCGCGCAGAAGCTGGCCCGATTGTGGCCCGCGGAGACCTTTCAGCACCATGGACAGACGCCGGCAGGCCCACGTTGTGTAGGAGAACTTTTCCGGGAGGCGGTGGGGTAGGGTGGGCTTGCTCCGCTCAGGCACCTCGCCTCTCTGGCTTTCCAAGGAAGCTATTTGGGTAAACGCGGCTCTAGGCTCCGGAGGCTTCTCTGCCCGGCGCCTCCCTCGGTGACCCACTCTCCCGGTGTGGAGAGCATCGTTCCCAGGTCTCTGAACAAGTGGGGCTCCTGCCCTTCTCTGTCCCTTCTCGAGCCCAGGAAGCGCCTTTCCTAACCCTCTGGGACAGCAGCAGAAAGGCATTTGGCAATGTATTCTGTTCGGGTCACTTAAGATGAGCAACCTACGGCCTGGAGGGGAAGTTCCTTTGGAAGCCAGACACGGGTGCTGTCCAGCCTGGCCCAAGGCCTGGTCAGAGAACAGGTCTGCCTTTTAGTGGAGTACCGAGACAAGCTATGCCCCAACAATGACCCAGACCTCTCAGCGTAACTGTTGCTGTGTTCAGCACTTTCGTTTTGGGTCTGGGGTCTTCCTACCCCTGACTCAAAGCACCTTTAGAAACACTTTTGGTGAGAAAAACTGTTTGGTTGGAAACACCTTTGATTTTGAAGGGAATGGACAGTTAACTGGGCAGAGGGCTCCAGACAAGGGGTGTTTTAGAGCTCCCCCCACCCCCCTCCATGGAGGAGGTCAGGACTATGGATGCAGTTCTGAGAACTGGAGATGGGGTGAACTTCAGCTTCAGGAGGGCATTTTAACATGAAGAAGTCGATGTGGATCATGGCTTGGGAACCTCCTTGCCAGGGAGTAGAGCCCTCAGGATTTCAGGGCAGAGGCATTGGTCTTGGTTGAGAAGAAAATACTTTTTTTCCTGAAATTGTCTCACCCTGAGAAAGAAGTTGGGAGCCTGTGGTTGACAGCAGAGTGTGGGGAACAGGTTGCCTGTGGGTCCCACACCACTCACCAGTTGGTCAGCAGGACCAACATCCAGCCTTTTCCTAGAGATGAGATACAGGGGCAGAGATATTCTCTGATTGTAACCGAAGTAACCAATGGGCTCTAGACTTTTCTGTACCCCTTCAAAAGACAGTCCCTCCTCCCTCAAGGGATTGCCATCTTGTGTGTAAATAGTAGTTTCACAAAAGTACCACCCCTTTAGCAGGACCGAAAAAAAGAGGCCTTCTGCAAACCGATGGTGAATCAGAGTTTGGGTTGGTGCCACTTAGAGAGAGAATCTCATCAAGTCCTGCTGCTGGGGTCTGAAATACCAGAGCCCATCCTGTGAGTCAGGCAGGGGGAAGTCTGGTTCTATCTGATGGTGTTCACCCACTTTCTTGGCATGAATGTAAATTTCTTGCTGGGAAGGCATACTCTCTATTTCCATTCCTGCCTATTGCTTTAGAAGCCAAGCCGATCCTCTCTATCAAACTGCTCACTCAGTATTTTTATCCCACTTCTTGCTCTCAAGCTTCTTCCTTGATGCTCCTGATACCATAAATATTTTTTTTGAGCATTAGTAAAAACCAAAACAAACAACAACAACAAAAAACTCGCCTTTCTTCTCTTCTTTGATTTCTTTTCATTCTACGGAACACCCTTTAATGTAACCCCAGATCGTGACTGCATGTAATACACGCATGTGAAAGTGCAATTGCAGTATTCTTTTTCCTCCTTTGTCTTAATCTTTACATTATTAGTCAACTTTATTTCCATTTTCAGTGCTAGATTATGACATGTTCCTCTTCCCCTGAGTTGTGCTATGTTGTTTTACTAGCTGGTCACAGCATATTGCGTCAGTGAGCATTCAAAAATCCTCCATACAGATTTTCATTATTTTATGCAGTATCCTGGGTGCTATGATTGATATAACAATAATAAGGAAATCTTAATTCAAAGTAATAGCGATGTCGTAAACTCTTAAAGCTGATTCTTTGGGTAAGGGGGGGGGGATAAGGTACATTTGTATTTCATGATGAATGTGAGTTATTTTAGCTATTGGCATGGCCTTGAGAGCCACCTCAGAGAATAGAGTTAAAATTTATAGCAAAATACAAAATCGCAAGAAGGTGGAAGGCCCTAGAAGGAAAGGTGAGGGAGGCAGGGAAATGCAGAGAATATTTGGAGCAGGTGGAGGAAGCACATATAGGGGCTGGTTAAGCAGATGGCTGGGGGAGCAAAATTGAAGGTTCATATAAGGTGAAGTCTAAGACCCATTTTTCAAAAATGAAATAATTTTTCAAGGCAAAGTATATTAAAATCAAGCAGCTGAGGACTTTACAGTTGGTCACAGACACGGGGATGCTGTGGAGCCATCCTGACATTAGCATGAAGAAAAAACTTGATACATGCAAATAAACATTTTGTTCCAGTGAATTAGTAATTCATATGAATATATAGCTAAGCAATGAGCATTCTGAATTTACTGAAAGGAAAGGTGTTTGTCCCATGAGTAGCCTGCTTAATGGGGACTGACCGAGCAGAACCACATCCCTTCTCGTTTGTAGAAATAATCATGGTTGTAACTTCAACGATGGTTGCAGTTTTACAGTTGATGGTATTGTGTAGGAAGGTGCTTGCTAAGGGGTGCTGTGCAACGGGGGATGGAGGCTGATATTGTGACGCACTGACTGACACAGATAGAAAGCACCTTGACACAGGAACTGAGCTAAAACTCTGGAGCTCTGAAAACGCCTGCATTCTTCTGGGGCTTCATTCAGTTTTCTGTTTGTGTAGCACACCTCCTCATCTGATGCTTGCTGGGGGAGCTGCAGCTTTAAAAAAAAAAAAAAGAATAAAATCCAGTATTTATGACATTTACTGATAAGTCCCCTGCTTCTGAAGGTTTGGATGGAAATAAATAAATTGGGAAGCATGCGGAAAGCAGGCATTTGTATTAAGAACTACAGCTTTCTAGGGCTGAGGAAGCCTTGGGCATAAGAAAGCGTGAGCTTTTTATGTTTACCCAGAGCTTGAGGTTAGGAGAGGAGGACAGGGAGGCTGGGGAGAAAGTAGATGGGAGGAAGAGGGGTAGAATTAAAGAAAAGAAGAGAGGATGAAGAAGTCAGAGAGACAGAGAGGGAAGGAAGGGGGCTGACATCTCAGTCCTACTTTATTCTATTTTTAAATATGTTTTTATTGATTTTTTTAGAGAGAGAGGGAGAGGGAGAGAGAGAAACATGGATTGGTTGCCTGCACAGGCCCTGACCAGGGATGGAACCCACGACCTGGGTATGTGCCCTGACTGGGAATTGAACCAGCAACTTTTCGTTGCACAGGACAACGCTCAACCAACTGAGCCACACCAGCCCGGGCTCAGCTCCACATTAAGGGGTTACTAAACCTGCTGCCTGCAGTACCTGTTAAGTACCCTGGGATAGTGTTTACTGAGCTCTCTGTTTGTCCCTCACTCTCTCCACGTACTTCATCTTCTGATGTTGGTGAAGGAAAAGATCATGTCCTATTCAGAGCTGTGTACCCAATACCTAGCTCAGTACCTGACAAACAGTAGGCATGCAATAAATAAACATGTGTGGAATGAGTGGTTGAATGAATGGATCCATATATTTGTGTCTGCCTGAATGTTGTCTTCATCATAGACATATGTTCAGGTGAAGAATACACTCTATGATTGGCTGTATTTGGGGGGCAAGCAAAGAAAGCCTGATATTGCCTTCTTTTCTAATCATTTGCAATACAATAGAAATTTGTAGGCAGGCAGTGGAACCATCTAATTTTTTGGTGCAGTGAATTCTACCACTGAGCATGTAGTCAGTTCCTTGCAGGGTCTCTGCTGCGTTAAATGTCAAATGGTTTTAGCCATTTGGAACAACAGCAGTGTTTGCACAGGGCCCAGGGAGCCAAGCCCAGGAGGGCAGAGAAAGAAAAAAGCAAGCCCAGGAGTGGAGAGTGACCGTCACCACTTTGCTGTGCAGGCTGCACCGGCAGTCTTTCCTTTCTGTGCAGCCCTTCCAGAAGGGCCTTCCACCTTCCTTGCACAACTGGACCAGGCTCTGCTCCTGGACTGCAGAGATGACTTGGGCTGATCCAGTGATTGGAACCACAGAGGAGATACGGGGGTACCTGCATGAAACTGGAATGGTTGGGCCAGGCTTATCACTTATCACCAGGATGTAGATGGGGGGTCATGTGGGCCCATGCTGCCCATTTGTAAAGGGGCTCACATTTACACTTCTGCTGTTACCACCAAATGAATTTATACATTTAATCCAAGAGATAACTGACAAGATCAAAAGAGAGTGACGTTCATCACACATCTTTAAACCCAGGCGCTGTGGCTAAATGACATCACTAGTATATGTTGCAATATGAATTGATGTTCGTATATAAAGTCTCTATTTGGCTTTTGAATAGTATAATTCTGTTGCATTGGGTTTTCATTACTAAATGTGTTAATTTATTAGTTGCAAGCTTTAAAAATAAACCACAACTTTGGTAACCCTGCTTTGGCTTCTCTTCTTATTTTAGTACCTTGGGAGCCTCAAAAAATGGAAGTGGTGCCCTGGCCGGTTTGGCTCAGCGGTTAGAGCTTCGGCCTGCGGACTGGGCTTGCAGGTTCAATCTCTGGACCCTGACTAGGGCTGTGCGGGAGGCAACCAATCGATGTGTTTTTTTCACATTGATGTCTCTCTCTCTCCCAATCTTCCACTCTATCCAAAAAAAAAAGGCAGTGGCCCTGCCCCTCTTGAGCTCTGGGAGGTGCTTGCAGAGGCTGAAGATGTGGGAATATTCTGAGCCTGCTCTGTGTCCACCTTCCAGCCCAGCACCTCCCTCCCTGCTGCAGAGGCAGTTGGCAGAGGGGTGCTGTTCCCAGGGTGCTCCTGTCACCCCCCCCAACCAACCACCAGATGAGGAGAGCAGATTTTTGAGGGCAGAGATGTTATGCCCCTAATTATGTCCAGAACTATGTGGTTTGCACATCATTTGCTTCCCATAGCCACTGTTTAAAGTGGGGCAGCAGCTGAAATTCAGTCTGAAGCAAGTGACCTCCCTGTGAAGGGGACCTCGAGCCAGCCTCCGGGACCTCTCTCTTCTCTTGCTCACCCCAGCAAACTAGCAAACTGCTTGCTCACCAGTTCTCCCTGTCTCCTCTCAATATAGCAATGCCTTTTTTTTTTTTTTTTTTTAAAACTCAGCCTAAGGCCTCCTTCGCCCTTCTTCCAATAAAAATGAGCAAGCATTGGGGAATGGCTATTGTGTGCCAGGCACTTTTCATGTATGTTAACTCATTCTCATGCCTTTGTCAGGCTGATCTGCTGTCCATTTCTTCTTCCATCAGTGTCAAAGCCCGTCACTCTCTTCTTCAAGAAACCCTTCCTGAATGCCCCTCCTCACTTCCACCCCCATCACCCTTACTCTACACTCTGATTTGTGTCAACCTGTAATTTTCCAGGGTGTGTGTGTGTGTGTGTGTGTGTGTGTCACACCCGTTCTTGTTTCATCCCATCTACTAGATTGTAAGCTCCCAGAAGCCAAAGTCTACGTCTTTGTACAGAACCACTAAGTAAATATTTATAGCTTGAATTGATTCAGAAGCTACATTTAATAGGTTCAGACTTTTTTCTTGGTCTTTCTATTTGATTTTGGAAGACTTAGTTCTACAGAATTGGAACCAAGTAAGCTTCTTTCTTTCTTTTTTTTCTTTGATAATCTTCACCTGAAGATATTTTTTTTCCATTGATTTTCAGAAAAAGTGGAAGGGAGGGAGGGGGAGAGAGAAAGATAGAGAGAAACTGATGTGAGAGAGATGCATCAGTTGGTTGCCTCCTGCACGTGCCCTGACCGGGGCTGGGGATTGAACTGCAACCCAGGCATGTGCCCTTGACCGGAAATTGAACCAGAGACCCTTTGGTGCGAGGGTCGACGCTCTAACCACTGGGAAACACCTCCCAGAGTGTAGTCTACCCCTCTCCCCTTGAATTATTCTGACCAAAGCAGTCTGTTGTCATCAATGTTAAGTTTTTGTAAAAAGGCAAATAAGCTTTGCTTGGCTCCATATCTCCATTTTTGATTCTTGAAAAGCAGCTCAGCCCTGGCTGGTGTGGCTCAGTTGGTTGGGCCTCGTCCTCTGCACTGAGATTGCTGGTTCCATTCCCGGTCAGGGCACATACCCTGGTTGCCTGCTCTATCCCCAATAGGGGGCGTGCAGGAGGCACATAATCTCGCATCCATGTTTCTCTTTCTCCCTCTCCCTTAAAAAAAAAATCTTTAAAAAAATAGAAAAGCCGCTCAAAAGTCTACCTCTTACAGAGCGTTAGGCTAGGAGTCAGATGCCTGGATTCCAGTTTAAGCTCTTGCATTTATCAGCTACTTGTAGTGAACAAGCCTCTGAATTTTTCTGAGCCTCAGTTTGCTCATCTGTAAAATAGGGATGAGAATCAAATGATGGTGTGCTTTGTAAAAAATTTTTTTCTTTTGTTAATCCTCACCCAAGGATATTAGGGAAGAAGAGAGAGAGAGACATTGATGTGAGAGAGACACATCGATTGGTTGCCTCCTGCACGACCCTGAACAGGGTTGGAGCTCGAACCTGCAACCCAGGTACGTGCCCTTGACCAGAATCAAACCTGAGACTGTTTGGTCCTCGGGCCGATTCTCTAACTGCTGAGCCAAACTGGCCAGGGCAAATTTTAAACTCCCATATGTTTAAAGCTTATAGTAATAACATTATTGTGAATTAACTTATTCTTCCTAATAAATGCAGTGCCAAAGCTCATGCCTAGCCTTCCAGTGGTGGCGTGAGATCTTGGTATTTGCCTGGGAAGGCCAGCACACTATTATTGCAGTGCTGGTAAATGAGAATAGGGTACTTTAAATCATGCCTTCATTTTATTTTCAGGAAAAGAATGAATTTCTATTTTGATAAGATTTATTATCGTAGACTTAGTTATCTACATGGGGCCAGTCTATAACTTTGAGATGGGCTTTATTAAAGTCCTGCCTGGCAATTGTAGCTGTGTATCAAAGGGGGGACATAAAAGTGGTTCCTAGCCCTGGCGAGGTAGTTCAGTGGGTTAGAGTGTCATCCCTGTATGCCAAGGTTGTGGGTTTGATCTCCATTCATAGGAGAAGCAACCAATGAGTGCATAAATAGGTGGAACAACAAATCAGTCTCTCTCTCTCTCTCTCAAAATCAATAAAAAAATTTAAAATAAATAGTGGTTCCTAAGTTTTCTGAGAATACCATCACTGTGAGGGCCGTGGCCGACACATCTGGGTTGCGGACTATCACAGGTAACAGAACATGGAGGCATCGTGCGCCTCCAGGGAGGATCTGTGCACCTTACGAGTGCAAGCAGCTACATCCCGCAAGAAAGGAGAGCTTGGTTACGGACACAGAGCTAACGCACAGAAGACGTAATGGCCAGCCAGTGTTTTAAAAAACAACTCTTTTTTCTTACCTGTTTCCAATGTGACCGGATGCTTCCCCTCAGAGAAAAGTTCACTGAGTTTTTGCCGTGGTGCTGACACAGTTTCAGTTAATACACTTCTATGTTTCAGAGTATGGTTGACAGCAATAGCTGCAGAGCAACCTCCTGTTTCCCAAAGGCGGGGTCTGTGTTTACTGAGAGCCTGCGTGTCCTAGAGCCGTTGCTTCACTGGATCTCCAAACTGCAGTCAGACGGCTCAGGAGGGTAGAGCTGGGCTCGAACCCGGGTCCACCTGACTCAAAAGCTTATTCACAGACCTCTGCACTGGGCTGCCTTCTTTGTTGGACCCTCAGGAGATTCAAGGGTGGGAGGGGAGTGTGAACTGACGCTGTTTCCTGCCTCCGTGTGAAGGACTTGCAGGTGAGTGGGAGGCAGCCAGCGGAGGAAGGAATCCAAGCACCCAGTGGAGGCAGGTGCTGTGGGCGCAGGACGGAGCGCTGGAGGGTGTTCCGGTGGGAACGGCGGTGTCCAGGGGCTCCTCTGCACGCCTCAGGGTCAGCCCCTGTGATGGTGAGGACCTTGTCCAGGCAACCGGGTAAAGACAAGAGGCCAGATGAAAGCCCCTGCAAACAGTCCTTGGGGTTACCTGCTCTGTGTCAGGCCCGCCTGCCTCACCAAATGGCTGTTTCCCACTTTACTTTCTGTTTTGGAGGTTTCTCTACCTACCACAGAGGTAGGTGTCTCCTCCATATAATTGTTTAATAATGCGCTGAGGTTACACACGCAGATGCTGAGGGACAATGTGTCTGCCATTGTCATCTATTCTCTCCGCCTCTCTGAGGATTTTGCTGGGTATGTAGAGGGACCCCTGGGCCTCTGAGGTCCTGGGCTTTACAGATGTGTTTGCAGGGACAGCCTTGTGGTTGGGTGCGTTAGGGGCGGGTGGGAGGAGAAGGTGAGCACAGCCCAGCTCCTGCCTGCAGTTCTCGTCCATCCCCTGGATCCCTGTGGTCTCATTTTCTGCTCCTAGGAAGTCAAGTGGGCTAAGTAATGTCCACAAAGAGGCGTGCAGTCAGGGAGAAAACAGGCACAGGAGATCAGAAGGCACAGAATATCATTAAAAGTCGAATTGGGAGAGGAGGGGAGGGAGTGAGAGGAAGCATTTGGAAGGAGGTGCTCAATTATGGACTGGCCAGAGCCGTGACTCCTAGACCCAATTCTGAGATTGAAGGGACGGCCCCACATACTCAAGGTGAGAGCCACAGGAAAGAGGAAAGGAGAGATGGTCCGTCCCAGTGGCCTCAGCTTTGCCAGTGTCGGAACCACCTGGGGGAAGAGGCTTGTTACTGGCAGACCTGCCTCCCTCCCACGCAGAATCTGATGCTGGGGCGGGTGGGGCCAGGCCCCTCAGGTGCAGCCTGCCTAGAGCTCATTGGAGAGCCTCTGTGCTAGCGGAGTGACAGGAGCTAATCGATGGCATATGGCAAGACTCAGCCAGAAACAAACCAGGAGATGAAAGAGAGGTGAGAAAGTAGAGGATTTGTATTCACTTATTATTTATTCTGTATCCAATTCCCCACAGGAAGTGGGCAGGTAAAGAGTCGACTTGAGTACTGTGCCAGTCCTATGGGGGAAGTAAACCTGGCCAGGGCCTGGAAGGGGGTGGGCTGGGGAAGCTTCCAGGACTGGAGGCTGGGTCTTCACAGACTGCTCGAGGTCAGCCTGGTGGACGAGGGCAGGGCATTCAGCTGAGGCAAGAGCATGTGTGGAGGGTGAGCGAACGAGGTCTGGAGGAGGAGGTGGTCCAGGAACTGTGGGCCCAAGGGCGGGAGCAAAGAGCGGAGTGAGGGAGGGCAGGATGAGGCTGGAGAAGGAGCTGAGACAGGGGCCCAGCCTGGGTCCGAAGGGCAGAGGCAGGCCTGAGGGGTCCAGGCGACGTCTGAAAGGTTGCTGTGCCTTCCACGCAGGACTGGGTTGGGGCGGGGTGATGCTGTGGTGAGCTGGGCATCTAGAATGCTGACAGGTGATCATCCAGCTGAGGGACAGGCTGGCGTGAGCTGGGGTGGGAGGTGGGGATGGAGAGCATATGACAAACTGGAGACATTCGGGTGGTTGAGAACGTTGATCTTTGTACGTAATAAAGTGGGTGCAAGGAAGTAGTCAAGGATGATGCTGTAGTTTCATTTTGACATGTTAACACGTGTGTGTGTGTGATTAAATGTCTACAGGACCTCATTTCTGACTTGGTGTTGGGTAGTTAGTTGGTGGTGCTTTTCACTGAGTCGGGAAAGAGGAGGGGGAACAGGTGAGAAAGAAATAACAAGTCCTTTTTTGGGAATATATTGTTAGGTAGCTTCTGGGAGCGCTCACCTGGGGTCTGTCAGGCTCGAGGTGGAGAGGAGAGGCAGGCAGTTCAAGCCTGCGCCCTTCTGGAGTGCAGACCTTTCGAGTGATTCTTTAAGTGGGCACATGACGCGATAAAGCTGCCAGGGCCTTGTGGGGACGGGGAAATCAGCCTGGTGGATGCTCATGCTGGCAGGGAAGGCAGCCCTTGGGGCGGGAGCTGGGCGGTGGGGAGGCAGGATGAGCCTACCCCTAAACAATGGCTTTGGCGCCGTCACCCATATGGTGAAATGCTATGCAATCACTAAACACGATGCCTAAAAGAATATGATTTTAAGAATATGCTTCTAATAAAAAAGTAGGCACACACTTAGATGTAATGTAATTTAGAAAGTAATGTAATGTAATTAAAAGAAAAGACAGGATGCCCTGCTGTCAAAGGGCACAGTCAGGTCCTTCCCTGCCTGTGTGTCTTCTGGAAACGAGAGCTGGAATTTATGATGGTGTCACACCCCCAGTGAAGAATTCCAAGGTGGTGTGGACTGGAGCCAAGTAGGTAACAGAATGTCCTGGCTCAAAGTGGCGCTGGAGTGTGGTCCCGAGAGTCTGGGCAGGCGGGCCTTGGCATGTGAAGCTGTCCATTAGAAACCAACTTGAAAATGTGTGTGTGTTGGGTCTAATCCTCCGCTCTGCCGCCAGAGTGATCTTCCAAAAATGCAAAGCGGATCTCGACGCTCCTCCTAGCAATCCTTCAGCGGTTTCCTAATTGCCCTTAAAGTCCAGCCGCGTCACCCTGGCTTCCTAGGCGCCCCTATCTAGCTGCCTGTCCCATCTCCTCTCGTTCTTTCCTGTGTGCTGCGCTCAGCTGCACTCTGAGCGTGTTCTAGGCCTTCGGGTATGTGTGCTTCCTCTGCCTGTAGCTTCCCGTCTGCTCAGTCTTTCCCCTCAAACCCTAGACTGCGGTTTAAACGCTGCCTCCCAAATCCCAGATGGGGTTAGGCCACCCTGCCCCATATTATTGTGGTACGCTTGTGGGCAAGGTGACCAGAAAATGAAAAGGACTTTAATGTGTGTCAGGAGGTCAACTTTGGTGGTGATGTTGAAGCAGCCACAGAGAAATGTGGCTTTGGGATTAGGTGGAGTCAGATGGTCCTGGGTTGGTGTCCCGGCCCAGATGTTACGAGCTGGGTGACTTTGGGCAGGTTGTTCAGTTCCTCTCCCTGAGCCTTCGTTTTGCCATTTGTCAAGTGGGGAGAATAATATTAACCGCACAGCCACGCAGGGCTGTTGGAAGGCTGGAATGAGTTAACACGTGCGAAGCAGCTGCGATCTAGTGAGCACTCAGTAAATGCCTGCTCCAAGGCCTCCATCCCCCTCACACCCTTCTCCTACCCTGGAGCAGCCGATAAAATCAAGACGTGGGCATTGCCAGGCTGTGTCTGTGCTGCTGCTGCTGGGACAGAAACATGTGTCTGCACCCAGAGCACCGAATGGATGAAACAAGGTTTTTGAAAATGTGACCACCAGAGGTTTCCTCTCAAATGCCAAGTCTGATGTAAGGTGGACGTCTGGGCCCACTTAGCTAAATTCTCGCCTTGTGTGTAATTTAAGCAGAGTGAGTTCCTTTCCAGGGATGGCCATCAAGGTTACAGCCCAAGGTGGAGAGTACTCACCTAGTATCGCTGCCAATTTCTTAAATGCATTAGGAAAGACGGTGGAGAACTGTAAACCTGTTGTAAAACTCCAATTACAGTGAGGAATCGGAAACAGCCCAAGTCAGAAAAGCTTCAAAGTCTGAAATGTCTGGTGAGTTGTATTGAATTCACGGCGATGTCAGACTCTCCTTTGGCGTGGAGATTTGGCAAGTTCACTTTAATGCTATTTGGAGGAGCTGCTGTGGTCTCTGCCACTCTGAAATGAGCGCGCGGCCCTGCCGATCCCAGGGCATGACCTGCCGGGGGATGCCTTGGTGGGGCCGGGCGTGTGATGGCTCAGTCAGAGTCTTCTCTGCTTTAGGACACACACGGTGGAAGAGACTGTGCCTGTCTGCTGGCACTGAGGAATGTCCAGGGAGCCACGAGGTCCGGGCAGAGTTCTCGAGCAGGGTGTGCTTCCTCTCGGCTTTAGGTGGAGAAATCCCTAGTCAGAAGGTTTGTCTTTCCTTTAACATCGTCTTCTTGCTTGTCACGTGTGTCATAGCCTTTCGACCTCATTCTTGAACAGATCTGCATTCGAAGGACATCTGAACTACATGCTGTGTGGTTGTCCCTTAGTCTGCGTTGTCCCACACACGACAGGACAGAAAAGAGGCAGATGGAAAAAAACATTCTATATGATTCTGTACCAAGAGAAAAGCAATGCCATCATTAGATTGTTCGGGAAGAACTTTGACAGGTCTCTCCCATGAATTCACCTACCTCCACCCCTGCTTGCATGGCCCCTGCTCTTGCCCAGGCATCATCCTGCAGTCCCCTCTTCTGCTCTTGCCCAGGCATCATCCTGAAGTCCCCTCTTCTGCTCTTGCCAGGCATCATCCTGCAGTCCCCTCTTCTGGTCTTGCCAGGCATCATCCTGAAGTCCCCTCTTCTGCTCTTGCCAGGCATCATCCTGAAGTCCCCTCTTCTGGTCTTGCCAGGCATCATCCTGAAGTCCCCTCTTCTGGTCTTGCCCAGGCATCATCCTGCAGTCCCCTCTTCTGCTCTTGCCCAGGCATCAGCCTGCAGTCCCCTCTTCTGGTCTTGCCCAGGCATCATCCTGCAATCCCCTCTTCTGGTCTTGCCCAGACATCATCCTGCAGTCCCCTCTTCTGCTCTTGCCAGGCATCATCCTGAAGTCCCCTCTTCTGGTCTTGCCCAGGCATCATCCTGCAGTCCCCTCTTCTGGTCTTGCCCAGGCATCATCCTGCAGTCCCCTCTTCTGGTCTTGCCCAGGCATCATCCTGCAGTCCCCTCTTCTGGTCTTGCCCAGGCATCATCCTGCAGTCCCCTCTTCTGGTCTTGCCCAGGCATCATCCTGCAGTCCCCTCTTCTGGTCTTGCCCAGACATCATCCTGCAGTCCCCTCTTCTGCTCTTGCCAGGCATCATCCTGAAGTCCCCTCTTCTGGTCTTGCCCAGGCATCATCCTGCAGTCCCCTCTTCTGGTCTTGCCCAGGCATCATCCTGCAGTCCCCTCTTCTGCTCTTGCCAGGCATCATCCTGAAGTCCCCTCTTCTGCTCTTGCCAGGCATCATCCTGAAGTCCCCTCTTCTGGTCTTGCCCAGGCATCAGCCTGCAGTCCCCTCTTCTGCTCTTGCCAGGCATCATCCTGAAGTCCCCTCTTCTGCTCTTGCCCAGGCATCATCCTGCAGTCCCCTCTTCTGCTCTTGCCCAGGCATCATCCTGCAGTCCCCTCTTCTGCTCTTGCCCTCCACTTCAGTCTTTTTCTTGCAGCAAGAGTCATGGTTTTTCAAATGCAGTTTGAGAGTTGTCATTTCCCTTCATAAGACCTTTCAGTTGCTTCCCATTACTTTTAGGATAAAGTCAAGCTCTTTCCCATGACTTCTGAGGCTGTCAGGATCTGCCTACCACAGGTCTTACTCTTCACATCCCCGCCGTGCCCCAGGGTCTGTGGTTCTCTGCTGCTCCTGCACCTTCACCTGCTGTTCCCTCTGGAGCTCAGTCTAACTCCTGCTCATCCTTTATGGCCCAGCTTCACCTCCTCCAAGAAGCTCTCTTGAGTCTGGGTCAGCAATGTTATAGAAGGGGTGCCTACCCTCAAGGGTGGTTGGTGAGATGGGTGTCCCTGTGTGGGTCCAGGGAGTTTCCCAGGCCTTTTAAAGCTATAGTACTTTAAGCAAAGCCCCTGGACCACACAGGATCAGGGGACCCAGTCAGGAAACAAAACTAATGTATTTCTTGTATCTCTCAGTTCCCAGAGCCTGAATGTGGTCTGGGTTGTAGGAGCCTCCCTGTCCTCCCACCCCCAGATCTGTGCGCATCGATTACGTGTGGTTGTGCATGAAAAGAACAGACCCTTCAGTCGAGAGAGCTGGGGTTCAGTTCTAGTTCTTTTCAGTCTCGTGTAGCTGTGGACACTTCTCTGAGCCTCAGTTTCCCTACCTCTAAAGTAAGGGGATTGGCTTAGAAGGCTTCTTAGCCTCTTCTGGGGGTACCTGTAATTCTATGATTATGTGAATTTACAAGGCCACAGGGCAGAATGGCTCCCAGACGCCAGCTAGCTTACCCTGGCCTAAGGTGTGCTGGAAGAGAAGCCTGGATGGAAGAGGCCATCCTGGTTGTGGTCTGGAGAGAATGGGTACCAGACTGCAGGCTCCAGCGATGCTGGCAAAAGTATGAACGACCACCCAGCACAGGGCTCAGGTTCAGCTCCCTATACTCATCTCATCCGAAGTATTATTTCCACAACCCTGACACTGGGCAGATCAAGGATTTGTCCTGGTAAAGCAGAGGGGCCAGGTGGCTAACAGCTCTGGTCCTTTGAGAGTGTGTTTTCAGAGAGCCTGTGTAATCGGGCACCCCTGTGACTCTACAAACCTCTTGCTGAGGCCAGGAGGGGGCCTCCTTCTACGTTTGTCACAATGAGTGACCTCTGAGAGGGCAGGGAGTACCTGCCCCAGGTAAACAGAGGAAGCAGGAGGCAGGGTGCCTTCTATTTCAGTGCAGGGTGGCTGGGCCTGTCACACTCAGAGTTGCTCTCAAGGTCACGAGCAAAGCGAGCCTCCTGCTGTGGAGATTGGCGGCCTGGACGCCAGTGGGGGAGGGGGCCGGAGCAGCCTTTTCTCCTGAGTTTTCTTGGAAAGCAGACCCAGGCAAACCCACGGCCCAAAGAACAGGTGACGTGCTGTGGGATATATGACGTGGTCTGTGAGACAATCCTGGCTTTTTAGAGGCTCCTCTTTTAGAGGTGAATTGACCATTTTGGGAAAGTCCCAGCTTTGTCACTTGCTGAGTTTCTAAGGAGTCAGTATTTTCAGGAGCTCCAGTTCCCCAGTTCAGCCCCAACTGAAATGCTTTTTCAATTTCAGTCTCTGGCCCACTGGCCCCGTTCTCCTGGGAATGCAGCACTCACTGGTTTAATGGAAGTCCCAGGTGCTGAAAACCTGTCACATTTTCTTCAGTGGCTGCTCTGCTGGGTCTGGGGAGAGGGAGAGAACTGTCCCAGTAAGGGGACATCCAGGTCCGAGCTGTTGTTGAACTAGTCTCTCTTCTGGGAGGTGAGCCCCTGGGTATTCAGGACTCAAAGAGCCCTGGGAGCAGGGCATCGGGTGCCCCATGAACAGAAGCCATTGTTCCACGGAGCTCGATCACCACGTTTGTCTTCCCAACAGCCCTGGTCCTTTCACTGTCCTCCCGACAGCCCTGTGGAGAAGCAGGGATCAGGTTCCCAGTTCACACGGGAGCAAAGTCAGACTCGGGAAGACTGAGTGTGTTTCACTCCACTGAGAAGTGCTGGAGCTGGAACCTTGGACTGTCTCTCTCTCAAGTCTCGGTTTTTATAACAAGCAGGCGGTAGCAGATGCAGGGCGTTGTGGATTACAACTGTGTTGTTTTCCGTTTTTCTCACCTACCAACTACCTACCCAAGCTACCAGCAGGAAAACAGTGAGGCGCAGCCATGGGTGGCTGATGTTCTCTCCACTGAGAGAGAGAAGGGAAGGCAAGGGGAACTCTGACCGCACAGGGGCCGGCTGAACAGCCTGCTTTGCAGACGAGGACCTTGGAGAGCTCAGCAAGGGTGAGTAACTTGCCCAAGGTCATCCATTCAATCAGAGCCAGGCTGGGGTTCATACCAGCTGCCTGATTTGAAGTCCTTTACCTTACTGCCTCGAGAACTATTGTGAGGATTAGACAAAGTGAAATAGATAAAGTGGGGGAAGATGAGGGGCAAAAAATGAAAAACATTTAAAAGCACTTAACACAGAGCCTAGAGCTTGGTGGGGAGTCTACACGTCAGCTCCCTTGACTCTGTGATAAAATGCCACTCCCACTTGAGGACAGAGGCACGGACTCCCTCCAAAGGAACCTGCACCACAGATATGGGTATAAAGATAGCGACGACCTGCAGGTAGACAGATAGATACAGACACATGAAAGGCAGTGTACAACCAGTGCCTGAGACTGGGAACGTTAGGACTGACGATGGCCCTGACTTTTCCCTCGGGAAGTGGCTGGGTGAGCTTAGGAAATTCACTTCGTGGCTCTGGGTCTCTGTTTTCTCACCTGACTTAGGGAGGGCCTGGAGTAAGCGAGCTGACTTGGAAGGGACCTTGGTGATCTCATACCCCCTCCCGTTCGTGGGGAAACTTTGTCCGGAGAAAGGAAATGACTTGTCCAGATCACACAGCTATTTTTAGTGGCCAAGCAAATACTAGCAGGTCTTTTGGCCCTGGTGAGAAATGCCAGCCCTTACAACCTATGATCTTTTGAGCACAACATGGTGGGAGGGACTCGGAGGAGGGAAGAGGGATTTTGGTTCTTTTGTTCCACATGGAAACAGCCCCACCAAGTAAAGGCGGCCCAAGAAAGAGTGCGCAGACATTGGAGGTAGCCCTCCAGCGCCTCTTGTGAGGGAGGAGGCTGCCGGGGATCTGGGTTTGGGCCTGGCGGAAGGGACTGTGCCCTGGATAGATTATTCCACACTGGTCCCCGTCCCACTGCCCTAATTAGTGCTCATTGGAGCCACGTGCAGCTCTGGGTGTGTCAGGGCCGATGGGCTCCCAGGGTGGCCTGGTGTGGGCACCTGGTTTATGCCACACTTCTCCAGCCTTTGGGGCACATTCCTCAAGTGCAGCTGCTCATTCCATAGGCAGGAACTGAGGCCCAGGTGGCGGGAGGGACCTCCCCAGGCTGTGGCTGAGTGGGGCCTGAACCTCAGACTTCTGAGTACTATTTGGATGCAAGGTCTGGTGCACCTTGAGTTATGGAATGTGTCTGTCTGTCTATCTGTCTACCTGTCTAATTTTAGTTTCCCACTATATTATTGTGCTTCTTCCTTGGGGAAAGAGGGAATGAGAAGAGCCTCTTTGTAGGTACACTATACTCTTCATACTTGACTTAAGCCTCTCTTCTCAGCTTTATCTTCTTCCTTCCTTTCCTTCCTCTCCTTTAAATATGTGCTGGGCTCAGCCAGTGAGGCCCAGTGGTTGAGCGTCGACCTATGCCCCAAGAGGTTGCCAGTTCGATTCCCAGTCAGGGCACATGCCCAGGTTGTGGGCCCAATTTCCAGTGAGGGGCGTGCAGGAGGCGGCCAATTGATGTTCTCTCTCATTGGTGTTTCTATCTCTCTCTCCCTCTCTCTTCTTCTCTCTCTAAAAAAAAAAAATCAATAAAGAAAAAAAATTAAAAAAATATATGCTGGGCCATTTCCTACCTGCTCCCATACCGCCCCCCTCCCCAGTGCTTTGCTCGTACTGGCAATGCTGGATACAAAGTCCAAAACACCTCTCCCCTTGGATACCCAACAAGCTCCTATTCATCTTTCAAATCCAGCATAAATATCACCTCTTTCGGGAAGCCTTCCCTGACTTCATTAAGCAGAAATAATTGCCCCCTCTTTTGTGTTCCATTAGCTCTGCTAATCTCACTATGACAGCACTCATTGTTTTATTTCTCTAAGTTAGGTGGGTGAACTTTTTACTGTGAAAGCCAGATGGTAAATATTTTTAAGTCTCTGTTGCAAGTATCCGGCTCTGGCTTCACAGCGCGAAAGCACCATGGACAGCACACAAATGGACGAGCATGTCTGCATTCCAGTACAACTTTATTTATGCACACTGAAGTTTGAGTTTCATTTCGTTTCCACATGTTATAAAATGTTATTCTTTGTTTCCCCCAACCATTTAAACATGTGATAACTATTCTTAGCTTGTGGGCTGTACAAACATGGGCAGCAGGCTGGATCTGGCTAGTGTGTCAAACCCCCGGTTAAATGCTTGTTCTTGTTAGTGCACAAAAGCTAGACCTTGGGCATCTCTGCAGCCCCAGAACCTGTTGGCTGAGTGAATGAATCTGGTGACTTATTAAACACACGCACAGAGAAGAATCATCGCTGACTTCTTAAACAATCCTTTGATGAAGGGAGACAGGATAGCACGACCACTCCTATTTCACAGACAGGAAGACTGAGGCTGTAGGACTGGCCCTGGAAGAACCTCAGGGCTTCTGACTCCCACTCCATCAGGGGAGTTGCTGTGTCTGGTCCTGGGGGTGGTTCTGATTGCCTCGTCCTCCTCAGTGGCCGGGGGAGCTCGGGGAGCTGGGCCAGCAGGATGGCTCGGCTGCTGGACGCAGTGGAATCCGGGAGCGCGTCTTTTCATTGTGAAAACAGACACAGTCTGGTGCCTGTCTGGGGAAAGGCCAGTGTCAGAGTGGTTTGGTTTCCTTCCTGCATCTCTGGCATTGTGCTACTCAGATGAGAGGCAGTCCTGTCTGTGCTGCGGGGGGGAATGGTTACACACAGCTAAAATTAGACGTTTTGTTTGAATTATGTTAATTTGACTTAATTGCTGGGGAATGTCAGTGTTCTTCAGAAATCCCAGAGCTCTGCGGTCTGGGTGGATAATAATAATCCCTCGTGTTTGTGTCATGCCCCCTTTCCCTGGCACTTCCCCCCTCATTCGCTCATTTGTTCTCTCACAACAAACTCAGGATGAGGGAGCCGAGGCCTGGGCGGTGAGGGTACGTCCCCCAGGTCACAGGTCTGATTTCTAGGTGGCTTGCATCTACTAGTGCTATCGTTTACAAACTTTGTCATCCTCCCTGCCCCCCCCCTTTCTTTTTTGAGCTGCAGGCAGGCTGGCTTCATGCAGGGCATGTGCACAGGGTCCTGCCCTTGAACGGGTTCTGTACATGCTTTAAGTGCTCTGCTATGGCCATTGTGAAATGATTCATCATTTTTAAACAAAGGACCCCACATTTTCACTTTGCACTGGGCCACGCAAATTATGTAGCCAGTCCTGGCCATCAGATTGTCTTCATGGGCCAGCTCTTCTATTTTTTTTTTATCCATTTAACCTTGGGTGTGATTTGATCTTGGCGGTGGCAGCTGGGATGTCCTGAGGAGCTTCTTTTTATAAACAACTCCCTCGAAACCTGTCTAAAGGTGAGTTTCCCCCGGAACAAGCAGTCCTGCCTCTCTGTGACCCTGCTCCCTGCCTCAGCCTAGAGTGCACTGTCAGGATGCTGTGTGTGCTTCTCCAGCGGGGTCTCGCTTTTCTGACCCATGCAGGGCCTCGCGATTCTTTTCCTGGGTTTTTTCTATGATGGCATGGAAGTTCCATACTGTATCTTTCTTTTTTTCCCCTAAAAAATTGGACACAGAAATGATTTTGATTTGCTAATTTGTAAATACAAGTTTTTCCACTAAATAACATTTAGTTTTACATTGATCACATGGCCTTTGTTGAAAAAACAGTCCATGAAATCTGTCTGAACCCCTGATGGATGGTTCTTGTAAACATAAGTATGCAAAATTGCTGGAGAAAGTTAAAAATGGTACAGAAGGTGAGAGATTCCCATTACCCACACATCTATCATGCTGGTTTCTTCATAAGATCCATCAATCTGATGAGAATCAGGTAAGGGGATTTGGAGGTTTCCTTCTGAACCTTCAGCATTCAGGTTGGAAGTCAGGCCTCTTTGTGGTGTGAAAGAGAGTGAGTAGGTTTGGTGTTGGACAGACCTTGGCTCGGATCTGAGCTATACCACATGCTGACTTAGCTCCTCTGAACCTCAGTTTTCTTACCTGTAAAATAGACAATCCATCCCTCCTCCACTTCTTGTGGCTGGAGGTTGAAGGGAAATGTTAACTGCATGTCCTGTCCTGGTCATCCCCCTCGGCCAGGCACACTCAGTGTCAGCCCCTTTCCCAGGAGGGGTCGGACGCTGAGTGGCCAGCACTGGTGTGAGGATGAGGACAGACAGCTGGGGGTGGGGACACGTTGCTGCAGGGGTGGCAGCACCACGGGGTGGAGCACGGTCTGGAGCCTCATGTGCCGCTGTTCACGCAGGGTGGCGGCCCTGCTGGGAACCACCCATGGGATCAGGGTCTTCCCTGGGTGCCTGTAGACACTCCAAGACCAGGAGCTGGGCTGGGGCAGCTGCTCACGGCCTGTGGGAAAAGGAGATAGGTTTCTGGATTTGGGCAGCGAACGCCAGGTGAGAAAGATGGCTCAAGAGGACCCCCGAGGGCTCAGGGCCGGCAGGAGCGAGCATGCATTCTTGTGTGTGTGTCCTGGCATGTGTCGTCTTGAGGGGGAGCCTTGGATACAACCAGTGTTAAAAGCCAAGCAGGTGTCCTTGGGTCTCCCTTCTCTTGCCTGGCAGCCTCTCCACCCTGGGAACTTGCAACATTAGATCACCTAAAAACACAGCAAAGAGAACAAAGGAAGATGTTGTTGTCCCTCTGGGGAAAGGGCCCCCATGTGAACTGGGATACAGGGAATCAGTCATTCGCATGTGGCCGTGCTACCCACCTGCTTAGGGAGAGAGGCGCTGTGGACAGCTATGCATTCAGTCAGCAGCTGTTGAACACCTGGCACAAGAGACCAAGAGAACTAGATGTTGAAAGTGTTTACCTACTGTGTGTACAGATGTGTCTAACTGGAGCCTTGACTTTGAACCTGGGTGGCCTGTTGGAAAGAGCTGAGATTTTGTGGTTGGATGGATTTGGGGTCAAGGTTAGGGTCCAAGTCACTTGTAGCTTTTCTCACCTTGTCAGTTCCCCAGTGTCGGTGTTTAGGTTGTGCATCTAACTCATGGTATGGAGAGGGCAGTGGCCACTCTCTCCGGGACGTCTGGACACCCGGCACTAAGAATTCTGTCTCCATCCCGTCCACTCATGTTGTGTACACTCCCCTCCATCCTCCCTGCCCCCGATTATTTAGCCGTTCCCTCTGCTACCAGCCCCCAAGCTGGGACCTGAGTGCTGGAGCCAGGCTTGGCTGACACTGTGCACCAAGGGGCTGCAGAGCCCCCACTTCCGGGCCACCACAGCCTGGGAGCAGAATAGGAGGGCTTGGAGTTAAGGATAAGGGAGAGAAGGAGCAGGAAGATGGGGACCTGGTCATCCCCAGGTCCCTTCCAGACCAGCTCTGTACCCTCCCACCGACCATCCTAAGCTCCAAAAATGTCCTGAGGGACCAACTGCCTCAGGGGTGAAAGATGCCTCTTTTTGGACCACCACAGACTCCCACTGCCTCTCCTGAGAATCTTGCTGGGCCTGGGGCGAAGCTTTTTGTTTTAAGTTAGACCGGAGGGTCAGTCACACTGGAGACGTGGGAAGTTGAAAAGCAGGAAGTCATGACAGTGAAGGGGAAGCAGTGAAACGAGGAGGCCAGAGCTGAGGAAGCGAAGTTCTCAGTTGTGAATGGTTTCTTTGCCAGTGCTGAAGCGTGGACAGCTGTGCCAGAGACGGCTGGGCCTTCTTGTTACAGCCCAGTCGCCTCCGTGTTAGCACACCGTGCCTGGAGGCGAAGAGAGAGAGGCAGAGGGACTCTCCTGTACCCCCCGTCCCTCTGCTCAGCTCACGGAGAGATGGTGTTTACCCGACCCCCAGGCCTGCTGGGGGGCCATGACCCAGGTGTGCCGCAAAGGTGCGCAGGTGGACATTAGGAAACTTACTTTGCTGAACAGTTCTTACCATAACTCCATGTCCTTTTCCTGGGCCCACTACAACCTTTTAATTTAGTAGAAACAAATTGTGATGGATATGAAAAAAAACACCAAGATCTGAAATGGAGCCATTTTTAAGATCCTCTGGCCCTTGGAGAGTGGCAGTGGGCCACTCCTCTAAAGGGGGCCGTGGGAGGCTCTGTATTTACAGTAGCAGCAGTCCGACGAGGGCACCCCTAGACAATTCGGGGTGCAATTCCCATGCCTCGTCTACCCAAAATGCAGCTTCCCTTCCCCCTACCTGTGGGATGTCTAAAAATCTGGGTTATTCAAGGCCCCGCTACAGTAGGGTGTCTTAGTACTTACGAGCCTGTGTGTGTGTGTGTGTGTGTGTGTGTGTGTGTAGGTCTGAGTGTAGGGGAAGGTGTTGGTGTTGGACCTGACTGGATTTGGCTCTTGGAGAAACATGTCCAGCCAAAGCCCGAGGTAGAGGCGTTGTTACCGCTGTGCTGGTAGCCTGATTTCCCTAAGAAGACATGTGGCTTTTCTTCTTAGGAAGCGGTGGCTGCAATGTCCACGCCTCAGAGGTCCCCACTGCCCGGCTCTGAAGCAGGCACGGCACAAGACTCCAGTCCAGAACTGCCCGATCTGGTGGTAGTCCTTCACACCCCTAGAAGTATCCATGAACCTCAGCCTGACATTTGCCAGTTTACAAAGAGCTCTGGTCTGCACTCTCTGATATAATCCTTACAGGGACGTTGTGACTCCAGCTTGAGTTTGGGAGTAGGGTACCTTAGATATAAATCCCAGCTTCACCGCTAGTAACCATGAGCCCGTTGACCTCTTCAACCCTCAGTTTCTTATCTGTAAAATGGGCATGAGAGGAATAATACTTGTCTTCTAGGGTTATCGTGAGGATTAAATGAGATCGTGAATGTAATTTGCCTGGTTAATGTAAGTGCTCAGAGGGTAACTTGTGGACGCTGGCATATCCTCTTCACTTTGCAAATACGGGATGAGGCCAGGGGAGAGCAGCTGCCCCAGAGAGCGTGGCGCTGTCAGGTTGTGACGGATCAAACACGACTTTAAAAAGCATGCTTCTGAGAGGTGCTCAAAACATGGTTAGAGATAATGATATTAAATGAAACTTGGAGGCAATGGGGAAAAATTTAGTCACTTGTTTCTTTACAGGCGAAATCAATCAAATCTTTAAAAATAGAACAGGGATTTTTTTCTGAAGATCAACGGCAGCGGAGGGAGAGAGCACCCGGGTGGGATGAGCAGGCGCCGAAGACCGAGCCCCGCACTCTGATGGCCCCGGGCCTCCGCCCTGCGGGGTGCTCACCTTTTTCTTCAGTGGAGAAGGATTGGGAGTTGAGTACTGTTCCCATAAACCTTGTTACTGGTGGTTCTGCCACAGACATGTCTGCTTTTGTTACCAGAGCTGCGGGCCCCGCAGAGCCCCTGCCAGGGGGGTGGGTCTGGTGCTGGAGGTGCCTTCAGACTTGGGGATCCGGTCGGCGTTCCCCAGCCAGGGCAGTGGGAAGCCGAGGTGGAAGGGGGATCATTCCAGGGAAAGACCTGGGCAAACCTCTCCCCTTTCAGAGGCTTTATTAAGTCTTTCTGCATGTATGTCACCTTTTTTTTTTTTTTTTTTTAAACTTTAATCTCCCTTTATAATCCAGGTTGAGGATTATAAAGCGAGGGCCCTGGAGGCTTCAGTACCCCCAAACAGAGCTTGACCACAACAAAGAGCCGCGTGGCCACAGCTGAGAGGCCTGGCCTCTGTACGTCCGCCACCTGCCCGGCCTGCCCCTGCCCTGTTTTCATTTGCCATTCTGTGCCAGGCCCTGGACCGAGCCCCCTGTGCCTGTTATCCCAGGGCTGTGAGCTCCCCCATTTCAGAGAGACGCAGGTCCAAAGCAGTCAGTAACATGCCAGAACCACACTGGTGCTAGTCTGAAGCCAGAATTCGAATCTAGTTCTAATTCTAAACCCCAGCTTTCCCCTACTAACTAAGCCGTATTTCCGGAAGGTCATTCCGGGTGAAGGTGACAGGGAGAGCAAAGGACCAGAGTCACAGGCCGGGCAGCCGTGGGGGGCACATCCAGCCATGGATGAGTGATCAGTGGACCTGGGGTGTGTGCCAAGCAGGGCGTGGGGGGTCAGCTTCTTCCCTCTGCAGCACCGGCGAGATGTCTAAGTCAGAGTCATCTTGCAGCATCCTTTTGGAGGAAGTGTTTGGTATGACTAAGAAGACGAATAGCTTGGGCGATGCTAGGCTCATCTGTTTCTGAAATATTAAAAACACTCTGAAGTGAGTTAGACTGAGCAAAGCGATGACAGCAGCTTATAAATAATAAACCCATCAGGGGCTGCTGAGGTCCTGTCACCCAGAGTGTGGGTGCCTCTCCTGCACTCTCCCCTCCCTCACCCCAGGGGGTTCTCCTCCCAGGCCAGGGAAGGGGCTTCCAGTGCTGCTTGTGCTGGGCTTTCCAAGATCTTTGGATCCGTGGCCAGCACAGCCCCTGCCTGTGCTCCATAGCAGCTACCACGACTCCGTGGACCCTCACAGAGTTCAAATACACGCTTCTGTCAGGGCCTCTGCTCCGGGGTGTGTGAGCTTGCTGGGGCTGCCGCAGCAGAGTATCACAGCCTGGAGCCTGGAACAACCGAAGTCTATCCTCTCGCAGCTCTGGGGGCTAGAAGTCCAGGATCAAGGTGTCAGCAGGGTTGGTTCCTTCTGAGGCTGTGAGGGAGACTGTTAAGGCCTCTCGCGTGGCTTCTGGTGGTTTGCTGGGCATCTTTGGCATCCCTCAGCTTTCAGGTGCATCAGCCTGATCTCTGCCTTCACGTTCACATGGCGTTCTCCCTGTGTGCCTGTCTGTCTCTGCGTCCACGTTTCCCTTTTGTATAAGAACACTTGTCATTTTGGGTTGGAGCCCACCTGAATGACCTCATTTTTAACTTGATGACCTCTGTGAAGACCCTATTTCCAAATAAGGTCACATTCCAGGTACAGGGGGTTAGGACTTCAACGTATCTTTTTGGAGGGGAAACACAATTCAACCTAGAAGTCACAAGCTGTGAACAGTGTCACCCTGAAACCCTTGACTGTCCTTGGAGAGGGGCTCTGGGCTCTGGAACCTCTGACTCTCAGAGCTGGTAGGGGCTTCCTCTCATTTAGTGAGGACAGTGAAGCTCTGAGAGGGGGCCTGTGGCAGACGCCAGCCTGGAGCCCAGGCCAGTAGGCTTGCGGCCAGCCTCTGCACCTCCCTGCTGGAGCTGCTGGGTGTGAGCACACGTATTTCTATGGAAGGGGAAGGGAAGGGACGGGACTGGACAGGAGGGGAGGGGAGAGGAGGAGAGAGGAGGGAAGGGAAGGGGAGGGAAGGGAACATTTTGTGTGTGCCAGATACTTTCACATCTCATTTAATTTTCATGAGAAGGTATATGCTGGATATGACCATCCCCATTTTTTTCCTTTTAAAAAATTGTGATAAAATACATATAACATAAAATTTACCATCTGAACAATTTTTATTTTTTATCCTCACCCAAGGACATTTTTGCATTTATCTTCAGATAGAGCAGGAGAGAGAGAGGGAGGAAGAGTGAGAGACACATCGGGTGGCTGCCACCCACACGACCCCAACCGGGGCTGGGGACAAACTGCAACCGAGGTACATGCCCTTAGCAGGAACCAAACCCGGCACTCTCCGGTCCGCGGGCTGATGCTCTAACCGCTGAGCAAAACGGGCCAGGGCTGAACAATGTTTAAGTGTACAGTTCAGTGGCATTAAGTGCATTTATATTGTGGTGCAACCATCACCACCCTCCATCCCCAGAACTCTTTTCATCTTGCAAAACGGAATCTCTACACCCATTAAGCAATCCCTCCCCATTCTCCTCTCTGCCCCCCCCAATAGCAACCACCATTCTCTTTTCTGTCCCTGTGACTTTGACTATTCTATTATAGGTGCCTCATGTACATGGAATCATATGGTATTTGTCTTTTTGTGTCTGGTTCATTTAACTTAGCATAATGTCCTCCAAGTTTATCCATGTTGTAACATGTGTCACAATTTCATTTCTTTTCATGACTGGGTGCTATTCCATCGTGAGAATGTGCACCATCTTGTTTATGCATTCATCTACCCGTGGACACTGGGGTCACTTCCACATTTTAGCTAATGTGAATAATGCTTCTGTGAACATTGGGACAACTATCTGTTCAAGTGTCTGCTTTCAATGTTTTTATATACACAAGAGTAGAATTACTGGATCGTACGGCAATTCTATGTGTAATTTTCTGAGAAGCTGCCATACTGTTTTCTGCAGTGGTTGTACCATTTTACAGTTCCAACAGCAGTGCACAAGTTCTACTGTTTTCATGTTCTCACCAACACTTGTTTTCTTCATAGTAGCCATCCTGATGGGTGTGAGGTATCTCTTTGTAGTTCTGATTGCATTTCCCTAATAATTAGTGATGTTGAGCATATTTTCATACGCTTATTGGCCATATTTACAAATCTTCTTTGGAGAAGAGTCCATTCAAAGTCCTTTGGGTTCTTTGCTTTTTTGTTGTTGTTGAATTTCCATCCCCATTTTAAGGATGAAAAAAAAATCAAGGCTCTGAACAGTTAGGTAACTGGCCCAAGACTGAACTGCACAGGTAGAGGAAGAGCTGGAATTAGGACCCCCGCTGGTCCACAGCAAAGTGCCTTCTCTCTCCACTTTCCACAGTGTGCTGCCTTAGAAGTGGTTGCTTATATCTAATGGTTGGTTGGAAAGAGAAGCAAGTCAAATCAATAGGGTTTGTTGAAGTACCTACTATGGATCCAGCCCCTACCGAGATTCTATGGGGACACCAGGAGGGCATGTCCTTCAGTGGCTTCCAATCCACTGAAGGAAGAGAAGATTCAGACTCACAGGTGAATCAGAGAATGATAGGGTTATATTAAGCTTCACATTGGTCTGGGTTGACAAGTAGTTGTCTCAACTGATGTTCTTGGGGAATGGGGAATGTTAGCAGAGAGCCTCTTAGATCAGGATCCAGCCTGGTGGGACAGGCTGGCCTGGATGAGTATGTAGTCTGGGAGGAGACAGATAGACTTGTTCTATTGGACATGGTAGCGGTAGAGAGGGCCAGTTCTCAAGGACAGTGACTGGCTGGGGCACGAGTTTGAAGGACAATGGGAGAAAAATATGGGAAGGGACAGACAGGTCACGCGATCTTGTGAGAGCCAGGAGGGCAGGGAAGGAGCTTGTCCTTGATTCTGGAAGGAGTTTTACTGTGTACACCACTGGGATGCAGAACCTAGTGCCCTCATCAGAGCGTCACTGACAGAACCAAAAGCTCTGTGGGTTTCAGCTTGGGCTGCTGCTGCCTAAGCCCCAGGTATTTGGCTGATGTGCATGCCAGGCCTACCCCAGCCCCAGCCTCTTCCAGCTCAACTTTGGACGGGCTCAGATTTACTTCATTGACTTTCTTCAGAACTGGAGTCTGTTCATAATCCCTAAGAATGGACCTCTCTGCGGTGTTCTTGCTCAAGGCCACATGTTTCTGAGGCCTCTGGCAGCCTGGACCAGTCCCTAGATTTTTGTGTGCAGCTTCTTCCATGACCCATGGAACTAGGGTTTAGCAAGAGGCCCCTTGATATTGTGGGGTCGGGAATCCCCAAGTAACATTGGTGAAGGTATGGGGAATTCCTTTAGGATGGGAGTGACACTCATGTCCCTGGTGTCTAGCACAGGGCATGGATCGTGATTGGAGCTCAGTACATGTGGTTTGAATGAGTAAAGGTGAGTGAATGATGAAGAAGCGGATTCTGCTTTGTTTTCAGAAGGGACTGGGGGTATATTTTCATTAATAAGTGTGCCCATCAAAATTTCTACTTTTTTTTTTTTTTAGCAGAAAATTTAGCCCAGCCATTGTTCTTATTATCCCTCTCCTGTTCACTCACATGCTCTCTGGGTCTGGCTGGATATTCTCCTTTCTTGGATGAGCTGTTCACAAGGCCCAAAGAGACGACCCTCTCATGCGGCTGTGTTTGTTTCTTGCAGGGTGGTCTTTGCACCGCCTGAGCCCCGGCCACCTAGAACGCTGTTCCTATCACTGAGTCCTGTCCTACTGAACCTACAAACTGGATTCCTTAGGGTAGACCTCCAGAAGCTTTTTAAAATTTTTTATCCCTTCTCCTTAAGTAAGACTCTACACTAAAGTTTGAGAGCTACTGTACTAAGATCAACAGGATTGCTGAGTTATTGAACATTTGGACGTGTAAAAATACAGAATACATGTAACTACTAGGGAGGGAGGGAGAAGGAAGGAGGAGAGAGAGAGAGAGAGAGAGAAACATTGATGTGAGAGAGACACATCGATCAGTTGCTTCCCGCAGGTGCCTTGACTGGGCCAGGGTATTGAACCTGCAACCCAGATACGTGCCCTTGACCAGGAATCGAACCTGCGACCCTTTGGTCCTCGAGCCAATGCTCTAACCACTGAGCCACACTGGCCAGGGCCTAGTTACCATGTTGACTGAATATTAGCTTTTACTGAGTACAGTGTCATCAACGCAAAATGTGAGCTGCCCGTAGCTTTCAGAGTGTCCAGGCGTTACAGAGCACCCACTCCCAGGCCTCCATGGGTGCAGCCTCTGCAGGTTCTTGGGCTGCCCTCACACGTGGAGAGCATTTTACACCCCGGTCCTTCGCTTAGCCATGTCAGTGTGCAGGGCCTGTCCCCAGAATGCAGCATCTGGTCCTGCTGCAGAACCACTGAAGGAAGATCTCTGACGATGGGGTCCCAATATCTGCATTTTAACCAAGATCCCTAATGATTCTCTGTTCAGCAAAGTTCTAAGAACCACAGTTGTCAACTTCCTGCCTGGGACCTTAAAGATGGTATGGGGTGCTGGGGGCTCCTGCTGGTCTCAGATGGGGGATTGATCTCCTCCAATCCTATGGTTTTAGGGATTAGGGAGAATTCCTTTTCCTCTATCTCCCTGCTCCGGATTTGTGATTTTCCCCTCTCCTTTCTCAGCACAGGAGATTCACAAGGGAGACTGTTACGTAGCAAGCTTCTCCCATGTGTCTGTCATTCCTGTGCTAAGCACTTTGCTGCTCTCATCTCATTTAACCTCTCCAAAGAAGGTGAAGTGTTTTCAGGCAAGTATTTCCCCTGCCCCTTTCTGGTTAGGACGTACTTTACCTGGGCACTGAAACCCTGGCCATTCCTCTTCTTTCTCCCCTCTCCGAGCCTACCTTTTTCATATCTTTCCCTTTCACGAAATAGGCTTTGGACGGAATTCCTTCCATCTGAAAGTCTGACTGGGCCTTTGCTCCCCTCCCCCTACATGTTCTAAACTCTTCGGAAAAGACTTTGAACAGAATAGTTTCGACGCAGCGCCTCAGCGTCTCCTCATCCCAGGCTTCAGTGAGGTTTGTAAATAATGAATCAGACCAGGGTCAATATCTAATGCAAATGACTTAAGATTCCTACCAGATGATCTGTTGGAAGAGTTTCGCAGGCACATTTCTCAATTATTCACAAGGTATATAAAGTTATAAAGCATTCGTGAGATGACAACACATGTTGTGATTGATGAGAATTCATACACTGTCCGGACTCTGCATTCAGGCCTTGCACTTTCAGAAGGTCCCCAAGAGGACACAGTCTGTCTGAATAATTGCTCGTCATCTTGGTGCAGTGGATCTGAAGTGGGACTGATTCTGATCACTGCCTGCCAGGGGACATTTGGAAAATTCTAGAAACATTTAAGTGGTTGCAACTGGGAGGAAGGGTGCTACTGGCATCCAGTGGGTGGAGGCCAGAGATGTTGCTAAACATCCTACAGTGCACAGTACAGCCCGCACAGCAGAGGTTTACCCAGGCCCCGATGTCAATAGTGCCGAGGTGGAGGGCCCGATCTCAGTACTACTGCCGATACTGTTGTCACCAAAACTTGCTTTGGAAAGGCCATTCTCCCGTCCATAAATATTTGCAGAGATTCAACTGTGTGCCTGGCTAGGTACTGGGGATACAGTGATAAGAAACGCTGTCATTTCAACAAAGGACACACAGTTTGGTGGTGGGGGGTAATGAAAAAGATAACCAAACAGCGTGACGACGGAGGTGTGTCAGCTGCTAGGAGCACAGAGGAGGACATAACTAGCCTGGGGGCCAGGAATTCTTCCTTGAGAAGGCCATGCTTGAATGGCATCTAGCATAATAAGAGACTGATGGGTGGCTGCAGGGTGGGGGACAGCGTGGGAGTGGGTGCTCCAGTGTGCGGAACAGCACATGTAAAGTCTGGAGGGAGGACATGGCATGCTTGGGAGCTGTGGCCATTCACTCTGGGTGGAAAGGAGAGAGCCGGGGGCGGGGGAAGTTGCCAGGCCCAGAATCCCCCCTTTCAGAAGCTTTGTTCCTTAGGCCTGGCTTATAACATTTAAGTAAATTTCTATTGATGTCACAATATCAGCTAGACACCATGAGAAACAGGGATGGGCGCTGTCCACTGAGCTCTCAAGTGGCTTACTGATGAGAAAGTGCCTTCTCCCTCTGCAGCATTTCCCAGCTCCCGCCCCGTCTTCATTCCCTCCAATACTGGAACAAGTCCGTCATTAAGACAGCTGGGGAGAGGAGCATTATCAGAGGTGTAGGGGCTAGCCTGGCACCCACCCTTCCCTCGGACACTTGTCCTGAGAGGTCTCTTTCTAGGGCCTCTTCATGAATGTGGAGCAACTTGCTCCTTAGCTGCTTTCAGGATCTTGGAAACAGAGATTAATACACCCATGTTCACAACAGCCCAAACACAGAAGCAACCCAAGCGCCCATTGACAAATGGATGAATACACAAAATGCAGTATAGCCATATAATGGAATACTATTCAGCCTTAAAGAGGAAGAACATTCTGACACATGCTGCAGGGGTGGACCTTGAGGACATTGTGCTGAGGGAAATGAGCTAGCCCTAAAGGGGCAACTGTTGTATGATTCTACTTATATGCAGGCTACCTAGAGTAATGAAATGTATGCAGATAGAAAGTAGAATGGCAGTTGTCAGGGGCTGAGGATGGGAGGAATGGGGAGAGGCCGAGTTCTAGTTTTTCAAGATGAAGAGAATTCTGGATGGTGGTGATGTCTGCAGAACAGTGTGAATGTGCTTGATACCGCTGAGCTGTGCACCCAAAACGGTTAAGATGGTACATTTTATGTTATGTGTGTTTTTACCACAATAGAAAAAAAATTGCATTTGGGAAAAGAGGAAGAAGGCATGATGTCTTACGACAAAAGAGAATACAGGTTATGGCTGGGTGGGCCTGTGTATTTGCATTTGTGTATTTTGTAATGTAGGAAAAGAGAGGGCAGGCGCCAGACCCCTCCACCTGAGGGGTGTTAGCAGAGTTCCTCCAGGTTCCAATGAAGCAGCTGTCACGGGGGGAGGGGAGAGCTGAGGGTAGAGAGGCTGGTAGTGGCCGGCACGAAGCAGCTCTCGGCCAGGGAGACTGGAGACCCATGGAGTGGCCCTTCCACACTTGCCTTTTAGAAAGATTTTCTGGGGCTACTGTGGGCAGTGGCTTTGGAGGCTGGTGCAGGGATGGGGGGAGAGAGTGGGGAGGAGGAGCCTGGAGGCAATTAGGAGGTGATAAAATGATCCAGCTGGGACGTGACGAACGCCTGAGGGAAGTCGCGGAGGTGGATGGAGAAGAGGGAATTGATTTGAGAAGTATTTCCAAGGCCCTACATGGGGAGGAGGGGAAGTGAGTAGGCGGCAGTGAGAAAGTTAATGAGTTCCCTTTCAGATGTGTCCAGCCTGAGGTGTCCCAGGGCCACCTGCTCTGGCTGCCAGTGGGGCGTGTGGGTTTGGCACTGGAGAGGGAGAGCTGGGCCGGAGATACAGATTTGGGAGGCATCGAAGCACAGATAACAGCGACGGCAGCAAGTGAGGAAGTCATTCATCTATTCGTTTCATAAGTATTCGCTGAGCTCCACCTTGGAGTTCAACACTGTGCGGGGCAGAGCAGGGATCCACACTGTCATCTCCTCGTGCTCAGGGGAGGTTTGGTGAGTGGTAACTTGTGTGTGCCGGGCACCGCGCTGGGAATGAAGATGAGAAGGCCCAGCTCAGCCCATGCTGGCCCTGCAAAACTCCTGTTTCAAGGAGACTGTCGTCTTTAGATGGTTGTCTAAAGTGCCTCCTCAGACTGGCTCAGAGAAGGTAGGCCTGGGCACCTGCAGAGTTAACAGAGCCCCGGACATGTGGGGCTTATGGCAACTTGAGTAGTGGCTCCTTCACAATATGTAATGTTGTGCCTATAAATGAGCAAAACCCTCCAGGGCTTCTGGCCAAGACTTTAATGCTTTAATCTCTGGGAGCGAAATCTGCTAACCCTCACCAGCACAGTGTTCGGTTGCCTCGTGAGTGTGTCTTTTTGCCAAGACTGAAGTGGGGGTTTGCCCCAGCTAGCGCTAACTCGGGCGCTTGAGCCGTGTTTGCAAGCTGGCTGCGTTAGGCGCTTTGTGCCCATTATTCCCGGTTCCTGGAGTCTGGGAGCCAGAGGACCTTAGGAACACAGCCTAGATCATGTCTGCAGCCAGTCACACGCAATGGGTTGGCAGGAATGGGGATGATATGCCGGGTCTCTGCGGGCGCAAGGCTTCCTCATAAGGGCAAGCGGACAGAAGGAGGCTGCCAGTGACCCCTGGGTTCCCTTCCTGTCATGTGACCAGGCTGGTCAGCACTCCAGCCACATACACACCTGTCTTGGGAGGATAACTGGAGTGGCTTGGGCTGCACAGTGTTCATTAGGAAACAGTATAAAAGTCCACAGCTGTGAGCCCGGGAGCTGGGGGTCCTGGAGGAAGGCAGAGAGGGGCGGCCAAGCCTCTGCACACTCCACCATCCCCAGGTTCAACGCCAGGCAATGGTTATGTTGATGAGGTGGTTGGAGTGATCATTTCCCCCTTCTGATCATTTTCACCCTCTCTGTGCTAATCTCTCTTCAGGGCTTAATTTTCCTTAAATTCTTCCATTTATTTTATTTATGACGCAATTACTGTGGCAGAAGCGGATGAGGTTTGCTGTTGTTTACAACGCAGCCCCTGAGTGGTTACCAGACAGTAAATCCTGTGCGCTGGTGTGAGGCAATTTCACAGGTGATGGAGCGATAGGTGGGGAGGGCCATGGAGGGCTGGGAGGTTCCTTCAGAGCTGCTGGAGTTGACCACCAGCAGTGACTCTCTGCTCTCATGCACAGCCACTGGCAGCTCACCTCTGCAGGAGAGATTGTCCACGGCCCACATGGCCACTGATAAGTGTCCCTGGTGTTTAGATAAGGAAACCTGAGTATAGGCTTTTTCATATATAATCCAGTGGGAGAAATAATATTCCAATTGGCTTTTGGAGGAAATGGTTCCCTTACATATAAAGCAAGCACTTACCACGCAGCTGACTGATTCCTGGCACCTAGTGTCATGTAATAAGAGCAAATGTGAACTGACTTTTGGTGGTTTTTCAGTCCCTGGACTCATAGGAACAGCCTGAAGGAAAGAATGTTTTCTATTCGAGAAGTAGACCTCAGCTCTGGGCCCCAGTTCATCTCGTATAATTTGTATGACATTCCTATGGTATCTTTCTGGGCCTCAGTTGCTTCATCCACAAAATGGGGTTAGTAATATCTCACTGACAAGGGTACTACTCAGAATATTTTTCTACTAGTCCAGCCAGGGCCCTAATCCACCAAAGACTAAGATTCTATGAATGTTATCAAAAGCAAACAATGTTAATATTTATTATGTATTAATATGCATAAGAAAATGCATGTATTAGTATGCATTAATAAAAAAGTCAACTACCAAGTAGTACATATTGTATTATGTCATTTTGGTCAGAAAACAAATATTTGCATACCAAAAATGTCTGACAGGATAGGCACCAAGTTATACACGGTTTTGAAATTACCTTCAGTGAGTGAGATTGTGATTTTTCTAAGAAGGCATGCTAATACAGTAAAATATGACTCTCCTTTAAGATTTAGCAAGGAAGCAGTCATCCAGGGAGAGGCCAAGAAACTCCTTGCCCTCTGGTCCTCGCAGATGCCAATTCTTGAGCCTCTGCCCTGTGTGTCCATCCGTCTGGAGGGCTGGGGTGTGCTCCTGCATTCACTTCTGCCACAGTGTTGGGCGTAGGCCTGGCTGTCTCTGATGCACTGGTGAGATCTGGTAGACCAGAAGCACGGAGTCCTGCAAACAGGAAAATCAACGTACCAAGTAAGAACTAACAGCTGAATTAGCAGCAGAGTGGGGATACCCAACCAGGCTTTTTCTTCTGTAGCTGAGCCCTAAAGTGGTGCTACCAAAGTGTGTTCCATGGTGTTCTACCGAAAAACAAAACAGTTCTACACTCAAACCAGTTTGGCATTTCTTTACTGCAGGACCTCTCAGTGCCTTTACTCTGTGCATTCCAAGTGTACAATAGGGGTTATATTCTGCTTTGTTCCCAAACACTGTTTTGTTTGTTTGTTTGTTAATCCTCACCTGAGGATACTTTTCCATTGATTTTTAGATAGAGTAGAAGGGAGAGAGAAAGAGAGAGGGAGAGAGAGAGAGAGAGAGAGAGAGAGAGAGAGAGAGAGAGAGAGAGAGAAACATTGATGTGAGAGAAACACAACAATTGGCTGCCTCCCACATGACCCTGACTGGGACACCCAGGTACATGCCCTCGACCAGGAATCAAACCCAAGACCCTTCGGTCCGCAGGCTGATGCTCCAACCGCTGAGCCAAACTGTCCAGGGCCCATTCCTTTTTTTTTTAAATCCTCACCCGAGAACATTTCTGCATTCATCTTCAGATAGAGCGGGAGAGAGAGAGGGAGGAAGAGAGAGAGAGAAACATCAACGTGAGACACATCGAGTGGTTGCCACCCACATGACCCCAACGGGGGCCGGGGACAAACTGCAACTGAGGTACATGTCTTTAGTGGGAACCGAACCTGGGACTCTCTGTTCCGCTGGCCGACGCTCTAACCATTGAGCCAAACCGGCCAGGGCCCAAATCCCTTTTTTTTAAAAAAAAAAATGTTTTTATTGATTTTTTTGGAGAGAGAGGAAGGGAGAGTGAGAGAGAAACATTGATGTGTGAGAGAAACATTGATCTGCTGCCTCCTGCAAACCCCCTACTGGGGATCGAACCTGCAACCCAGGCATTTGACCTGACTGGGAATCGAACCAGGAACTCTCAGCCCGTGGGACACACTCAATCCACTGAGCCACACTGGCCGGGCCCAAACACTTTTGATCAGGGAACCCTTTAAGAATGGCTCGGCAGTTAGAGTGTCGGCCCGCTGACCAAAGAGTTGCAGGTTTGATTCCAGTCAAGGGCACGTACCCAGGTTGTGGTTTGGTGCTGGGTCCTGGTCAGGGTCCTGCAGGAGGCAACCAATTGAGGTGTCTCTCTCACATCGGTGTTTCCCTCCCTCCCTCCCTCCCTCCCTCTTACTCTATCTGAAGATAAATGGGAAAAAATACCCCCGAGTGAGGATTTAAAAGAAAAAAAAGAATGGAGCAGGTTGTTGTACCTGTTTCGACAGAACGCACTTTGGGAAACGCTGCTCTCCAGGGTTACGGCCAGATTCTGTAAAACTGTGTCCCAGCCAACACGACCGTCGGCTACCACTGTGTCGGAAGAGAGCTTTGCCCAGTACACATGACTGTGCTTCTTAAGAGTTCATTCCACCTGAGGGTTGGTGTCCATCAGTCTGTCTCTTCCAACAGCATTGCCCAGACGGCCCTCCTCAGCTGCGCTCAGAGCCTTGCCCCCTGTTGGTGTCCCTGCCAGGCTGTGGTTCAGGGGACCTTGTGAGCATTCCGACCACTCGTGCCAGGGTTTCTAGGATGAAGCATTTCTGAGGTTTTTAGAACAGCAGAGGGTTTTTCTGGAAGCAGCAGTTGCTCTGTCCACAAACTGCTCGAGACTGTTTGACTTGCTTTACGTAGTGTTTGTTTATTTGACCTTAGATGTTGCTCTATGCGCGTCAGGAGAGGTGCTCTGGGTCTGCTTCACCCCGACAGGTCCTCATGTGGCCCCCCACAGCAGCCCTGAGAGGACCACTCCTGGAGAACGCTCTGATTTACTTGTAGACTCCTTCAGTTACTTTATTTTCCCCATATTTGGGAGAGATGCTCATAAAAACAATTCCTTTTGAATACCTATTCGGTTCCAGGCACCGTCCTGTGAATGATCTCTGTGTTAGTCCTCATGATGGTCGTATGAGGTAGATGCTTTTATTATTATTATTATTTTAATTTTTTTTTGTTAATCCTCACTTGAGGATATTTTTCCATTGATTTTTTTTAGGTAGAGTGGAAGGGAGCAGGAGAGAGAGAGAGAGAGAGAGAGAGAGAGAACATTGATGTGAGAGAGACACATCCATTGATTGCCCCCTGCACGACCTTGACCGGGGCAGGGATGGAACCTGCAACCCAGGTACATGCCCTTGACCGGGAATCAAACCCTCAACCCTTTGGTCCATGGACCGTTGCTCTAACCACTGAGCAAAACCTGCCAGGGCTGAGGTAGGTACTTTCATTACTTCCATTTTGCAGATGAGGAGCCTGAGGTTCAGAGAGGTTAAGTAACCTGCTCGCGTCACACAGGTAGAGTTTCCGCCTGCAGCCCGAGGCCCTGAGTGGAACCCTTCGCATCTGGGGGCCTCAGGAGTGCATTCTTTGGAGTTTGTTTTATCCTGGCTCTGGTTTTACTAAGGGTGTTAGATTTGGCCCTGACTGTTCCTTGACTGTCCCATTTCCTTGAACAGGGCTGATTTGGCTCATGTATAGATTGGGGTGCTTTTGCCTGTGAACCCCTGCAATGAAGCTTGTCTAAGCCATGGTGAGATTGCACTGCTTGCTCAGAGGCAGCACACAGGCGTGGAGCAGGACTCCAATGGGAGGCATAAATCTTGAGCTATTCTTGGCCCACAAAGATGAGACTTTAATGATCTGGCTCCTCTGGGCCATGGAGACTTAGCAGAATTTTAAAGTGTCCATCTAGAATTAAGCTCCCCTTTCCCCCGCCCTCAGCTGTCTCCTCCCTCTTTTATGTCATAAATGTTTGAGCAGATTCGGTCTGTATCTGTCTTGTCTTATTTGCTGATGGTAGGTGTCAGGAGGGAGATTGACTTGTTCCAGGTCCTTCTCTCTCTGTCTTTAGTGAGCTCAAACCCTTGGTGGTAGAGGTCAATCAGAGGATTGGCAACTTTCTTGAGAATCTGGACTGTGGACATATAGATTCTTCTAGTGGATTGGGGCCAGAGTCACCTGTCAAGCTGCCTTTTGTTGTTGTGGCCACCGCTGAGCCCTTGCTTGGACTCATAACACTCTGGTCCCTTAGAGGTTGGGAGATGGACTGTTCATACCCTGTACTTGAAACACTGCACGAGTAGTTTCATTCCTGGCAACATTAGCCAAGTAAGAAATCAATCAATCAATAAGTATTTATTGAGCACATAGTCTGTAACTGTCAAAAAAGTAGCCACTAAAGCAATATGGATTTAAGAAACTCAACTCTCTTCAGAAGGTCAAGCCCCGGGAACATTCCCATAGGTGCCACTGAGCTCATTGTCTTCCCTCCCAGCCCAAGGGAACTTGCTTTCCCATGGTGGCCCATGCCTGCTGTCTAGTCTAGGTTCTCATGGTGCACCCTGGGGCCTCAGAGACCCCCATGTGGGACCACCCAAGCCTATCCTCTTTGAGTGGATAACCTCTAGGATTCAACTGCATTGGCCCTCTGTTCAGTGTTCTTCTCCTCTAAGACACCATCTCTGAACACGTGGTGTCAGTGATGACCTTGGGCGAGGTTGAGTCTGCTCTCACTCCCCACCTCCCTTCCTGTTCTGAATTCTCTCCATTCTTCAGTGCCCGTTGTCTACCCTCCTCTGGAAGCCTCCTCCAGTCAGCCATACCCCACACAGGTCACGAGAACGGCCTGATTTTACTAAATGCTCTGTCTTTACTAAGAGTGTCCTATGTGAGATATTTTACATAAGCATGCTATTTAATCTGCACAGCAGCCCTTTGAAGCAGGTTTTATTGTTGCCACTCTTTGTTTGTTTGTTTTTTCAGACAAGGAGACTCTGATGAACTTGCCCTGTGTTTCATAGATGATAAATAGAAGGACGAGAATTCAAACCCAGATCTGCCTGACTTCTGAGCCCAGACTCTTGATCACCAAGCCCTCAGATGCCCCTCACCATCTCCACTCGTTGTCCGAGTGGCTGACCTGGCACTTAGCACGCGTGACCTGTATCATTATTGTTTTCTTGTAGGGTTACACTCATTTCTCCATTGGGACTCAAAACAGCTTGAGGACCGTCCCACAGTACTCCCCTCAGTGGCTCACATGTGGAAAGAAGTGCTAGACAAACGTTTCTTGGCAGATGATTTGAGTGTTACCCCCTTGGCCTAAGCGGATTTTGAACACAGCCCACCAATGTCTTAACACAAAGGAATGAGTTAAAGAGGGGATTCAAAGTATTTAAAGGTAAGAAGTTTGCTTGAGGAGTTTGTCAGTTCTCGCTAAGGGAAAGGAACACAGGGGAGGGACACTGAAATAATATTGGTGAAGCACCAGTGCACAGTACGAGTATTAATATAAGGCATACGTAAGCAGTCAGCTTTCATGCACTGTCTGAAAATCCTGTGAGGCAGTATTATTATCTTTCCTACTTTTCAGATGGGAAAATGAGACTCAGAGAGATTAAGTGGCTTGTCAAGGGCACAGAGCTATTAAATGAATGGGGACTCAAACCCAGGTTTTTGTGATCATAATGCAGATAGCTGCCACTTTGCATAAAGCCTCTCCTGTGTAATTTCTAAGCCACGTGTAGGCAAATGATTTGAAATGAGTCTTGTGGGTGTTAACACTAGATGAGTATAGTCATGTTAGAAGACTAGGGTAAAGGCTTCAAGCTTGCATTTCTGTGAGGGATCATTAACCTAAAATATCTGGACCCTGGAGACTCTACAAATAGCTCTTAAGAAGTTCCCTTGAAATTGAAAGCAGGAAGTGTGTTTATGTGGGTTTTGCCTGGGAGATGGAAAAGGGCCATAGCTTTCATCGGTTTCTTGGAAGTGTCCATTGACTCAAAAAAAAAAAAAAAAGAGGTTAAGGGCTGCCAATTTAGAGGGACAGAAAACATTCCCAAAGGAAATTTCACCCATGGACTTCTGATGGAGGGGACTTTGTCCTGGGTTGTTGACATTAGAATTCCACGGGCCTTCAGGAGGGAGTCAGTCAGAAGATCTTGAGAGCTCTGGATTCAGAACGCCATGGCTCCGAATCCAGGGAGACTGCAGTCTGCAGGCCCCTCCTACAGGGGGTGATGAATTGGATGTGACAGACGGTGGATGGTACGGGAGCCAGGAGCTGTAGGATTGTTCCCTTGGCAAGGGCAGGCCCTGAGTGAAGTGCTGCCCTCTTGGGTTAATGCGTTCAGCATTCTTGCTGATGCCAGAGGAAAGGAGGAGGAGGATGCATCCAGGCTGCTGCAGAGTGCACTGAGAGCAAGGTCCAGATTTACATAATCCAAAGCGTTGTCCTATTCACTTTTATAAAAATAGGGCCAGTTATCCTGGGTAGGCAGAGACCTTTTTCCTGACTTCTGTTACTCAGAATGATTTGATTTTCATCGTGGTTGGAAAACAAACATCCCGGTGCATCTGTGGGTGCCTCCATACATAAAGTGGCTTCTTTCATTACATTGGACTGTGAGGAATACTCTAAACATGACCCAGTGATCTGAAATGCTGATCGGAGGGGATGGATGGCTTCTGTGCAGTGTGGTTTGTTATCTATCTTCCTCCACTCAAGGACATTCTAGATGGGAGGACTTGGGTCTTGAAATAAAAACTGGAAAGTGAATGAGTCTAGAGATGACCTGGATTGTAGTTGGTCCACATCTTTGCAATTTTGATCAGTTAATGTCTTTGTGTCCTATCACAGTGTATCTCATTTATTCTATTATCTGTCTATCGTCTATCTGTCTATCTATCTATCTATCTATCTATCTATCTATCTATCTATCTATCTATCTATCATCTATCTTTCACCCATTCAACTAACATTTCTTGAATATCACCTATTAACCGACACTGCAATGGGAATACAGAGATGAATAAAATAGTCCCTGAGCTCTAGAATAGAGCAGTGCTCCCTATGTTAATGTGCACACAAATACCCAGGAATCTTGCTTGTTGAAATGCAGACTCTGAGTTGTAGATCTAAGGTAGGGCCCAGAGTTCTGCATTTCTAAAATCCCCCAGGCAATGCTGGTTTGCTGCCCAAGCACCAGACTTTGGGAAGCAAGTGGCTCCAGGCACCTCATCATGTGCCCCCATCTTCTCAGCATTACTGTGAGGATCCAGTGGGTCAATGAACGTAAAGGTACTTCAGGAAAGCAGAGGCACTTGTCAAACAATGTTTGGTCTTGTAGTGTATCTTTTCTGGGTCTCCAGACCATTAGGTAATGTAGATGGTTTCTGGGTCTCCAGACCATTAGGTAATGTAGATGGTTCTGTTGAAAGTGTTATTTGGCCTCCTGGTTGGCTCCTGGTGGAATTGAGGGGTGGGGTGGAGAGAGAGAGAGAGAGAGAGAGCAAGAGAGAGAGAAACACTGATGTGAGAGAGACACATCGATTGGTTGTCTCCTGCACAACCCCGACCAGAGGCCGGGAACTGAACCGCAACCGAGGTGCCGTTAACCGGAATCAAACCCCCGACACTTTGGTCTGTGGGCCAGTGCTCTAACCGCTGAGCCAAACCAGCCAGGGCTCTTGTGAGTTTTTCTATGAAAGACATTCTCTTTCTCCTGAGATTGCCCAGAGCAGTGACCCTCTGCAGGGAGATGTGGTTTTGCCACTTAACTAATTGGCAAGATTGGAAGCCATAATAAATAGCCAAGTATTTAATTTAAGATTAATTAGTACATAAGTACTATGTTAACTTGATAAGGGGAAATCATTTCTGTCTTCTATGGGAAAATGGTCATGTTGTACATTATGCCTAGGGTGAACATAGTAGCCCCTCATTAGCCAATACAGTATGAACCCACGGGAAGGTGACCTTGTGTTTCTGGAATGCCCATTCTCTGTAGCTGTGTGTTACAAGGTGGTGAGTTGGGGGTGTGAGAGGATTGAATTTAGAGAAGACAAGAAGCAGTTTATTCTAGTCTCATCTGTTTGCTGTCTTTAAGATATCAAAATTAAAATAAATTTGATTGTTAAAAGGAACAGTACATCGATATGGCCTAGAGAAAAATCAATAATAAAATTTCAAGTTGAAAAATTACTCAGAGGGGGAAAAACATTAAACATTTAGACCCCAGAAGTAGGAAAAGTCTAAAATATATTTCATTGATCTTGTCAGAGTGTTTTTAAGTTTGCTGTTTTTGCCTTGCACTTTTGCCTCGCGATTTTTCAGAAACTCCAAAAGTTTATTTGAACCTTTTACTAAAGTGACATTGTAAGCAAAGTTGCCAAACATTTTTGTAGAGTAAATTATTTTCCAGCAAATCCTGACTCTCTTTGGCATGTCAGTATCAGGAGGAAAGCCAGGAAAAAGCACTGTTTTGTTCTCTTATGAACTGACAATAGTCATGTTCCTGAAAAGTTGGGTGTCAATGAATTTTGTAAATTGTGGCTTATTTTTTAGTGCACTAGGAGAATCCCATAAGAACAAAGAAGCCCTTTGGTTAAGTGAATACTTTCCTTCTCTCTTGTTTTGCAATTTTTAAATTTCCCTAAGTCTGGACTTTTGTATATTTTGTCTGTTTGAAGCAGGGACCACCTGTGGCAGGATAATTTGTCCCAATCCGAGTGTGCGGGGCACAGGCGGGGTGCTGGGAGAACATGTCAGAGTCAGGCCAGATGCAGGAAGCCACAGAGCAGCCTTGTTCCTGGAGGACCTTTAGGAGCGGAGCGAACATTACACACTGCTGTGGCCAGGGATCAAGGAGGGGGCGCATCATAGCTCTGGGGCCAGACTGACTGGTGGTTCCCGACTCCATCACCCACCAGCTCTGTCCTCTTAGAGACGGCACTGGACCTCAGTGCACAGCAGCTCCTCAACTCTACGATAACTCGGAGGCTACGCCCTTCAGAAGCTGCTCACGGGTGAAACAAGACTGTGCCAGGCAAACAGCAGATGTTCAGTGAAAGGTGGCCACATTTAGTGAGGGGCAGGAGCTTGGGTGCAGAGCCCCTTGGTCAAACTGTGCTTTCTCCCAGCCTCTTTCTCTCTCCACCCCCGTTCCCGTTCCTACTTTGTGCTGCTCTTAGTCTACTAAAGGAGGTATTTCTGCCAGCGGTCTGCGTTGAGTGCCATGACCAATTGCTAACAGGCAAGTGGTGACTTCAGAATGTCATAGTTGCCATCTAGTTTTCATGTCAAGTTGCTGCCCCCATCTCTACCGCCAACCCCAGGCACCCAGACCGAGGCAGGATCTTAGGCTGGGCCAACCCCTATTATTGACTCATTATCTGCTTCAGGGCTAATGACACAGAACAGCCCCCGACCTCTCTGGGCACTTCCACCGTTGATGACTTCCCAAGGTGTCCTTGTGCCCTCCGCTTCCTCATTCAAGGCTCAGCACCCCTAACTCTGCTCTTCTTCCTTCTACCCAAATTTTCCCTCCCAGGTGATGGCCTGGGCTACACCACTGACCAGCTGTATGGTCTTGACATGCCACTTTTCATCTTAAAGCCTCCGTTTTTTTAGCTACAAAATGGGAATGATGGTGTTGGACTGATAAAGCCTTGAAGATCAAGGGTAATATACAGAAAACCCCTTGTCGTGGGTTATTATTATGAGCTCCTTTGAGCAGAGGACCGGAGGCCAATGATGGAAGGATGGAATAGCTGAGCCAGTTAACACATTTGCATTTATTTAGTAGAGGCTTTCAGTGCTTGGATGTGAAGGAGCCGTCCCCAGAGGCAGAGTGGTGACAGGCCGGCAGGAGGGAGGGAGGGCATAAACAGTGCTGAGTGCCTGCTCCGTGCCAGGCACTGTGCTGGGTCCTTCAAGTTTATTTAGCCTCATGAGAACCCTTTCCCCACCTCTGGTTCCCCTGGCTCTAGATGGGAGATCCAGATGGTGGCAGCATGGGCACCAGCTTTCCTGCTGACCCTGCAACACGCCATTGCTTCATCCCTCCATGTCCTCTCGGTTCTCTGGTGAAGCCTTTGAGAGAGAAAGAGAAAGGGAGAGAGAGGGAGAGGGAGATTAGAGAGAAACGGCTGAGTAAGCTGATGGCCATGCCCTGCTGTTAATATTGATCAAGATGTAACCGATTTCTTTCTGTGAACTCTGCAGCTCTGCTATTGATCTCTCAGCACTAAAATCGAATAGGAAGGCATCTGACCGTCCGAAGCCAGGTGTGCTTGCCAGCTTAGATGCGGGAGCGGGTTCTGAGTGAGAGGACACAGGTAGGATGTCTGTGGAGGGGCCTTCTTTTCCAGAGACCACTGAAATTTCTTGAAAGGACTTCCCATTGGTGGCAATTCATTCTTCCTGCCTAAAAAAGAGGAGAGGTAGCTTGGCTGGGGGATGGGCGGTGGCTTTGGAGTGAAGCCCACCGGCTTCGGCTTCTGGCTCAGCCACTGCTTTCATTAGCCGTGGGACCTCAGGCCTACTGCAGGACCTTTTCATTCACTTGTTTTTCATTTGATGACTATTTATTGAACACTTACTATTTACCGGCTACTTGGGATATTCCAGTAAGGTAGACCTGATACCTGTTTCAGTAACATTCTTTTTTTCTTGCTTGGAGAGGTAACTTTTTATTTTAAATTTTTGTCATGAAAAATCTCAAATATACACAGAAGAAGAGTTTTCACTAACCTTCCACTTAACCATCACCCAGTTTCGACAATTATTAAGCACTGGGCAGACCTGTCAGCCAGTAAGCTGAACAGTTACAATGCACTGTAACAAGAGCTAAAGGAAGTCGCTATGAGACCTTAAGTGAGTTATTGAACCTCTCTAGCCTCAGTTTCTTCATCTGTAAAATGGAAAACATGTACTTACCTTATAGACCAGTAAAGGGGATTAAATGATGTATTTCTCATACAATGATAGGACAGTGACTGCGGGACTGCGTGGCCCCCATGCATGTGTGCAGTCCTACGGCTGTCGGAGGAGTCGGTGAGAGAACGGAGAGCTGTTGATGTGGGTGATGATGGTGCCATAGCAACAGTGGGATAAGGGAACATGGACATCATTGTTCTGATGCTGGCTGCTTATAGCAAGTGCCTGGCCAATAGCAGGCACTCGATTGAAGATGACGATGATGATGACGATGATGATGATGATGATAGTAATGATGAGGATGGTGATATGTTTTTTCAAATTTCAGCATGGTTGGTAAAAAAGAGTTAAGAGGACTGGTGCCTAGTCCCCTTGGGTCTGGCTCTAGAGAGACGGAGGATACTGAGCTAAGGTGTGAACGCTGTCGATGCTCCACGCTTTACACTTGCCTTGTGAAGTACTTGCAGTTCAGCCAAGCCCTTCTTGCTGTACTGTATTACAAAGGAATTCCTCTGTGGTGGAGTCTGTGTGATGTGGTGGGAAAAACTTAGCTGTTGATAAGGAGGTGTGGTGTGTGTTAGATGTTTGTGGCAAAATAATGCATATAGTATAGTTTCACTTTAATTATTTTTTCTTTAGTGATTTTTTTTAGGGAGAGAGGAAGGGAGAGGGAGAGAGAGATGGAAACATTGATGAGAGAATATTGATTGGCCACCTCCTGCATGCCCCCCACTGGGGATCGGGCCCAAAATCTGGGCATGTGTCCTGACCCGGAATCAAACCGGGGACCTCTTGGTGCATGGGTCGACGCTCAACTACTGAGCCACACCGGCTGGGCTAGTTCCACTTTTTAAAAGATATGTTTTTATTGATTTTTTTAGAGTGAAGAAGGGAGAGAGAGAGAGAGAAACATCAATCAGCTACCTCCTGCACACCCCCTACTGGGTATCAAGCCCGCAACCCAGGCATGTGCCCTAACCAGGAATCGAACCAAGATCTCTCAGTCCATGGGACAATGCTCAATCCACTGAGCCACACTGGCCCGGCTAGAGTTCCACCTTTTAAAGAACATGATAAATCAATTGGATAATCACTGTGAGGACGGACTTACATGCATATAAATGCATGAACCAAGAAATCCAGAAGGATACACACCAGATCAGGACCAGGGTGAATTTGGGAGGGATCTGGGATAAGAGGTAGGATGGCCAAAACGGAGTCTAGTCTTCTCTATAATGTGTCAGTTTTCTCCAAGGAGAATACATCCATATGTCAGAGCTGAGGGCGTGGAGTCGGGATGCTGGTTTCTCTGAATCCCGTCGTGGGTAAAGGAAGGCGAGGAATCGTCACTCAGCTGTCATGTGCTCAGCACACAGAACTCCAGAGATAAAAGGCAGTGTCATTGCCCCTCTGTAGCAGAGTGATTGGATGCTCACCTGTACATTTCCTCTTATTGGTCCCACAGAAAGACTATATTTCCCAGCCTGCCTTGCAGTTAATAATCACATGACTAGTTCTGGATAATAAAATGTGCGCAGAAGTGATGTCTACACCATTTCTATCAAAAACATTTTTTTAAAATCATCAATCGAGGATATGTTTATTGACTTTAGAGAGAGAGGAAGGGAGAGAGCGAGAGAGAGGAACAGCGATGTGAGAGAGAAGCATTGGTTGGTTGCCTCCTGTATGCATGCACCCCAACCAGGGATCCAATCTGCAGCCTAGGTATGTGCCCTGACTGGGATCAAACACACAACCTTTTGGTGTATGGAACAACACTCCAACCAACTGAGCTACCTGGCCAGGGCAGAAGTGATGTGTATACCATTCCTGGCTTCACCTGCGCCATCCTCCTCATATTTATCTCCCCAGGGAGAGTGGTGCCCCAGGATAGAAGGAGCCTCCATCCCCGAGTGTACACCTGGAGGACAGCCCCCCGAAAAGTCATCCAGCTCACATTAGACTGTGATACGAGCGAGAAGTGAAGTTCTGTGTCAAGCCACTGAGATTTGGGGGTTGGTTTGTTGTCAGTGCTAGGAGTATTATTACCCTAATATATCTTCTCCCTTAGGTCTGAATTTGTGACTCTGTTCTATGGTCTAAATCTCAGTTTGTTCACTGTAAGCTGGGAAAAGTCTCTTTTTAAAAACTTTTTGGCCTTTCTTGCCTGCCTCAGAGCGTTGTGTGTGAAAACCCTGAGACCTGTTGTGAAACGGCTCCACGCTGCTGAAGGGATGTGCAGGCGGGTGGAGGGATTAGAAACTGTCTTTTGGAGTCCTTCGGGCCATAGGGTGAAGACCAGGCTGAGTGGGTGAGGCCCTGATAAGGAGGGCCTGGCCTCAGGCCATCTACAGGGGTGGGGTGGGTGGGGTGAGAACAAAATGGCTTGGGGGGAGGGCCTTCAGGCATCCTCTAGCCCAAGAGACCAGCCTATAGCTGGAGGTGGTTGCTGCAGCTTCTCCAATTACAATAGGATCCATGGATCAGGCAGGGGTCAATTCACTGCAGGCTGATAAGAGACCCAGTGAGTTTTGGGGAATTGGCCATTGCCCAGGCCAAAGCAAAAACTTTCACTGTAAGCAGTAATTAAGAAGTGATTTGCCCTTGGCCCCTGTTCCTGGGACAAATGCCAGTCCCTGTGAGCCTTCAGAGCTGCTGGCCTCAGGAGCAGCTCAGATGGGGACAGGGGACACCACCTGCATGTGCTCCAGCTCGTGTAGCCCTTGGCAGAGCTTTGTCCTAGCTCCAGCCCGGCTCATCTGGTGCTCCTCCTCTGTGGGTGAATACTGCTGAAAAGTGCACGGAGGTGTCAGACCAACCTGCCGGTGTAATGCGTCAGTGTGGTCCTGCGGGGAGAGCTCGGACTATGGTATCCATAGCGAGCTGTGTGAACCTGGCCGGGCCACAGCCATGCTCGGGGCCTCAGTTGGTTATGGGTCTGGTTTGTCCAACCGTAGACCCTGGGAGACAGTGCAGCGCAGACAGACAGCATCCCTGCCTTCGTGAAGCGTCCAGCCTGGTTCACCACTCTATGCCCTTTTAGGTCAAGAATTCTCAGGTTCCGTGGACAAAGAGCTGTGATGTCTGAGGCATTCCATGTTGCAGAGAAGATAGCGGACGTGGATTTGGAGATGAGGTAGGGGAAAAGATGGAAGGAAGCAGGACTTTTTGTGACTCTAAGATACCAACATTCAGCAAATCTCCGTGTGCTAGACGTACTTTTTGCCTGTGGAATCTTCAAGTCGGTTTGGTGTTTAAGAAAGTCGTGGGAGAGGAAGAAGAAAACCAGATGGGGGCAAGGAACAGAAAGGCCCATTCCTTTTGCCTTTACTCATGGTCAGATCACTTCGTAGGAAGGCATAAGTTATGTACCTCTATGCAAATGATCATGCAAATGAGCTAGTTTCCTAGAGTTAATCATTTCTCCTCTCCCCACTCACATCGTGAGTGGAACTTCAGCAGGAAGGGAGTGACTCACTGATTCACAATCAAACTCCCCCGAGTCTCAAAGCCCTGTCCCCAAAGGCACACACCTTCAATGGGGCTTCTCTTAAGCTTTCTAGGGGTCAGACCCTGCTGCGAAGCACAACTTTCCAGGAGGCAGGCGCCCAGCCTGGAGACCGCTGAAGAAGTGAGAGAACCGAATGAAGACATTGCTAGTCCCTTGGTTCAGAAATTCACATTATTGTGTGGCAAGATTTGCTCCCCCCTTGTTTTGGGGGAACGGAGTGTCTCTTTCAGAATAAAAATGAACTTGGTCAGTTAGCTGAATAAAGACACCTTTTCCTCTGGTGCAAATGCAGTCTCTGGCCGTGGAGGTGCGGGTGGGTCCAGACGGCTCATCTCACAGGGCGCTTCCCAGGCTCTTGCTTCTCACCTTTCCTCTCCTAGCTCTGTGCCTGGCCCCTCCCCTCCTTCTTTCCTCGGATGAAGGAACAACAGTTTCTATAATCTGAAGCTGAACTGACCACTTAATTAATAACAACAGCTCACATTTATAAACTGATTTGCAATTTATACAGCTTTTTCACAGACTTCTTTCCCCTGTTTGCTCTTTGCCACGTCTCTTTGGAGGTAGATCTGAATTTACAGTTGTGAAGCCTCAGCTCAGGGAGATGGGAGGTCGTGTCTGGGATCAGGGTGATGGGTGGTGAGGCTGGAGCCCAGAGCCTCCGACCTATGTCCTGTGCGTGCCCCTCCAGTGTGTGTGTGTGTGTGTGTGTGGGGGGGGTGCATGGGTGTGAGGTCGCGGTGTGCTGTGGCGATGGTGGTGGGGAGGGCTGTCATCTGTGCTGGCTCGTCCTGGGACCGCACGTGCAGAGGCCTGTGGGCCTGCCCATCCACCTTCCTGATCCAGTCTGCCTGTACGCCCTGTGTCCTGCTGTCCTCATTGGACCAGGCCCCACCCACAGTGCATCTATGGATGTCCCTGAGAGGGTACCACGGTCTGCCAGGTGGAGGTATTGGACAGGGGCAGAGCACAGCTGCCTCTGAGACTTCAGCTTCGAAAGGCGAGGGATGCTCCCCAAGCCTCCTGGGCTCCTCTCGGTGGCTTCACGATGGATTTATGGAAGCCCTTCCTGACCTACCTCTCTGATTTGCAGCCTGCTCTGTCTCTTGGGTTAACAAGCTCCATATATTTGTAAGCTGCTGTACATTAGTTCTTAAATCTCCTCCTTCAAACTTCAGGAGTGATTTGCTAGCTCCGGTGTTCTAGGGTTTGGTAATCAAGTTCGTGTCCACCGGTCCATCTCACTGAGATTTTCTAGATTCCCGTGATCATCGCCCCTTCAGCCTTCCCAGGAACCCAGGGAGTGTCTCGAGGACAGAACGCATCTTTGGGCCCCAGTTGCACAGCCTGCACCATTGGCCGTGCTGACACAGGGCTGAGAGCTGGGCATGCACGATCTCACCTCACACGGGTTTTCACGTATTTTATCCAGCTGATGGATGCACAGGGTTAAATGACAGCAGCAGCCCCGTCCCCCATCCGTCCCACCCCCTGGCTCCAATCTCCAACAAAGCTACTTCAATGCTTCTCTGTTTAGGTCTTTGGGTGGTTACTTTTGTATCTAATATTAATACATGTTCTCATTTGATCTGCACACGAGGTAGGTGCTCTTATTATCTCCATTTTTAGATGGAGAAACTGAATCTTAAAGGAGACACGTGGTTTGCCCAGGGTCACTTGAGCTAAGAAATGGCCAAGCCAAGGCTTGACTCCAGACCTTCACTTGAAAGCCACAGTGCTAAGAGGGACTCTGTCCTTCCCTCTCTTTTCACCTGGTGTCCACTGGAGCCCTGTTCCCCCATTGCCATCCCCAGTGTCCTTCTCTGGCTTCCAGGGCAGCCCGGTTAGTGACCAGCTCCATGCTGTGTGGTTTCTACCCAGCTCAAAGCCTGGCTTCCTACCTGCTAAACAGGCTGATCTGGCTCCTTGTATCCCATCCAGCGCCATCCCTGGGTTTGAACAAAACACCTGTAACCCCAGTGCTAGGAACGTCAGGTTATTTCTTCCAGAAGTGATGCTCCCAGTAAGACAGAGCTGGACTGGCTGGGAGAGTCCTGTGCCCAGTGACGTGCTTCACCAAAACTAGTCTGTGTTTTAACCCTGCCCTCCCCCCCCGCCCAGCCCCAGTCTATGGTGTATTGTTATAGCAGCCCGAGCTGATTAAGACAAATTGAAATGTGAAAAAGTAGACATAGCTGTAAAATTAAGTAGTATCATTAATGAGTATTTATTTTTTATAATAGACATTTTTAGAACAGTTTTAGATTTATAGAAAAATTACAGAGATAGAGCAGAGAGTTCCCATATACACCACACCTGGTTTCCCCTATTATTAACATCTTCCATTACTATGGTGCATTTGTTACAATTAATGACCCAGTGTTGATACAGTTTTATTAACTGGAAGTCCATACTTTATGCCGATTGCCTTAGTCTTTTCCTCGTATCCTTTTTTTTCTGTTCCAGAATGCCATCCAGGATGCCACACTATACTCCATCATCTTGTGTCCTTAGGTTTTCTTGGCTGGGACAGTGTTTCAGATTGTCCTTGTTTTTGATGACCTTGACAATTTTGAGGAGTGCCGGTGACCAATAGTTTTCTAGGGTATAATTTTGGCTGACTTGGTTGTTACCAGTCATTGACAAGGTGAGGCCCCAGTCAGGGGTGCCCAACCCTTACACTGGGGAAATCCCACAGTGGGTGAGCATTTGGGGCTAAATACAACACTTTCCAGGGCAGTATTTCAAGGAATTCTTATCCCACCCCTCTGAGCAAGCCAGAGATGGAAAAGCCTCTCTCGGGCCCTGGGGAGGGCAAGCCTGTCATCTGCCGAGCACTGTTCATCACCCAGCTTTCTCGGGTAGGGGCTCTGCTTCACCACGGCCCTGATTCCCTGTGCAGCTCAGGAAGGGGCGTGTTGGGTGGTGCACAGCGCTCTGGGTCCAGACTGCCTGGGTGTGTATCCAGCTCTGCCACTTACAGCCTGAGTAACCTTGGCCAAGTGACTTCGTTTCCTTCTCAGTCAAAGTGAGGACGACAGTAGCACCCATCTTAGTTCATTTCTGCAAAGTGCTTGGAACATGCCTGGCACAGAGTCAGCACTATTATTGTTATGTAAAAGTACCAATTATAACTGGAAATTGCTGACACAGAGAAGACAGGTGAGTTCCTCTTTCTGCAGCTCACTCCCTAACTGATGCAGGTTGTTAATACATATTTTAAGGTCTCTTTAAGACACAGTACAGGAGTGCGTGGCTCATAGTAGGTGCTTAACAAACATTAGCTGTTATAGGACAGAATGTTCCACAGACACCCTGGGCTCATTGCCATCCCCCAGACCCACCCAGGTGGTCAAGGCTGTATGGCCCAGTGGATAACCTTGGGCTCTGCAGTCAGATGGACTAGGGTTCGAGTCCTGACTGCCCTAACTACCAGCTATGTGATCTTGGGCAATTTACTAAACTTTTCTGTGCCTCACTTTCCCCATCTGTAAAGTGGGGATAGCAATAATACCTCTTATAGGACTGTTGTGAGAATTAAATGAGATGATGGGTGTTGGCATATAATAAGTGCCCCAAAAATGGTAGCAATTAATCCTAATACATCCAGGGCACTGTCTTTGTGGGAGGCATTGTTTAGGGGCTCAGGGAGAGGTCACCAATGGCAGGAGGGGGATAGATAAGTGGAGGAGGTGACATCTGAGGTCCTGTCCCCCGTCCCTGGGTCTCAGGGTGCCCGTGCTTCTCCTACAGCCTCAGTCTTTAAGGTGAACGTGCTTATGCCTCCTGATACTGTTTATCGGTCTGTCATCTGATCAAGTTAACATTTTTAAAGGTCTGTCATGGGCCACAGACCCTGCCAAAAGCTTTCTTGCACATTATGGCATTTGATTCTCACAGACAGTAGTATTCCATTTTACAGGTAGATAAAGGAAGTCTCAAATAACCATCCCCAGGTTACGAGACTATTAATGATGGAATGGGGAACCCCAGTCAGTGTCTTTGCTCCCCAATTCTGGGACACAAGAATCATGTGCTTGAGAAATAAAAAACACACCATCTTTACTTATGAAAAGTAGACTTAAATCTCCTCTGAGCAAGGACTCTGCCTTGTTCAGCATCGCAGAACTCAGTCTGGGACGTGGCGCCTGGTCATTGTTCAGTAACTATTTGCTGATTGATGCGTGACTATCGAGATTGATAGCCACACAGCTTGACTGCACCCTTCACCTCATCCGAGCCCTAACACCACCCCCATGAGAAAGGGGTCGATGATGTGATCTCCGTGTTCAGGGTCAAGGGAATGTAAGGAAAGCGAACATTTACCGAGGGCCTTCTACAGATAGATGTTTTGCTGGTGTAATCTCATGTCATCAGTGCACAAAGTCTCCGAGGACAAGTCACACAGCTCCTGGCCACAGAGTCAGGCAACAGCCTCCACGTCCAGACCAGGTCCAGGGGCTGCCCACAGCCCTCACGGCCCTGTGCCCAGGCTGAGTGGTCGCATTGGAAGCCAGGGCACTGAGAAATGGAGCTGTGCCTGGGGCCTCAGACCCCCTCTATCCCGGACAGGGACCCCTGCCAGCGGCGCTGAGACAGACCAGCACAGGGCCTGGCACTTGGGTGTGCTCGCAGCATGGTGCCTGTCGGCACGGGTGTTCTTGTTGTTTAGTCCACGGCACCTCCTACTGTAGACAGGAGACAGCAAGAGACCACTGGAGGGTGAAACCTTCCTTCGTTTCTCTATGTTACGAATGACTCCCTCTCCCAGAAAGAGCCAGAACTGAGATATTTTTTCTTCTTAAAAAACGTTTTTTTGGTTAACAAAAGAACTGACTTGTCAGCAGGTTTTCCTTCCTGAGAAGGGATTTGCATGAAAGGAGGTCACTTTGACAAGTCCTGTGAGTTGAGCTAGGCACAGGGGAACTTTCTGGCAAATTGGGGCCTACCAGAACTGCTGAAGAATTTTTCCGAGGCCTCGGAGAGCCACGCAGTTCCTGACAGAGTTCCGGGGGGAGCATCAGCCCCCCAGCCGGAGCAGCTGTGCCGGGCACAGGCCCAGAGAGAGCCCTGGGGATCAGCACATTGGATCCCCGTTGTTCTTCCCACTCTCCCCACCCTTGGGAGACAGTGGGTCCTCCCCCCTTTTCCTGGCGGGGGCTTCGGAGAGACAGGCCCGCGGCACGGGGGGCCTTTGCTGGGTGCGGGGGAGGCTCTGGTCTGCTCTGGGGGAGCCACAGACTCCCTGGTGACCGTGCTCCGGGGCAGCCCTGACCCCCAGTCACCACCCACAGCGCCAGAGACCTCAGCTGCCCTCTAGCCCGGGAGTCGGCAAACTTCTGTAAAAAGCCAGACGGTAAATATTGTAGATTTTGCAGACCATACTGTCTGCCACAACTATTATTCTTGATTGATTTTTTCAACCATTTAAAAATGTGAAAGCCATTCTGCGTGTGAGCTGCACAGAGCAGCGAGGGCCTGGATCTGACCTGTGAGCCAGCTTGCCCAGCCCTGCCCGGTCTGTGCTCCTCCTCCCACCTCCTCACCCCCAGGACAGGGGTGCTTATCCAGCCTTGGCCTGAATGTCCTCCCCAGCCAGTCGCCCATTACTCCTGAGACTGGTGTGGAAAGTCTCACTGAGAATGGCTCTGGGACACCTCCTTCCTTCGAGCTACACCCCTTGTGGCTGCTTCAACCTGATTCCTAGCATTCACTTACCTGGAATGAGTCACCCCCACATGACCATCCTAGTCAGTAAGGGGAGGTGCTTATGGAGAATGGGGGGTGTTCAGTGGTGCCAAGTGTGCAATGTCAGGAGTGGAACAGTAGGCGGCAGCACTGAGCTGCATTTACTTATCTTCACCCTCTGCAGGATCCTTAGACCCAATAGGACTGTAGCCTCTGTGGCCCATCATTGGGCAGACAAGGATGCTGAGCTCTAGAGGGGGGCAGCTGCTCTGGAATTCTTACCTAGGCTCCACCTGCCACATTGCACCCACTAAGATTGGGCCATATTCTTGTACTTTGTGTTACCTCTTTGATGCCATCGGGACTTTGCCATGGTGACCACTAAAAGTCCACCCTGCACCCTGATAATCTCTTTCTGCAGATCCAGGTCCAGGTGCACTCATGCAACTCTGGCTGAACCGGTGGGGCGGAGGCGGGGCCAGGCTGGAAAGCAGAGAGCAGACGTCGTGATTCGTGTCCTGCTTTGTGATTTGTGTCCAGGTCTGATGTATCATCTCCTAAGTGTTCTTCAAATCTGTCTCCTGCTCACCAGCCCTGCTCCTCCCTGCTGCCAGAGTGACCTTCCCGAGAGGCACCTTGGACATGGCACTCTGAGATGTTAAAAACCCTCGTGACTGCTCAGGATTGAGTGGAAACCCCTAATTTGTCATGCCAGGCCCAGCAGCCCTCCATTCCTGTTTCTTATCATTCTTTAATTTTATGCTCCGGCCACACTGTTCCCAGCACAGTCTCAGCTGTTTCTTGCCTCCATGTCTTTGTCCACACGGGGTCCTGTGCCTGGAGCACCGTCCCTTGCCCACCTCCAAGCTCCACCCCTCCTCCTCCTGGCTGATCTCTGCTGCTCCTCTAAGACTCGCTCAGACAGGACTCCTGCTGCAGCCTTGCCGTGCTCCTAGCATCCCCAGACTCAGCTCTGTTGTTGCCGGGGCCCCTTGTGGTGGTGGTTGTCTCCAGGATGTGACCTCCTAGAGTGCCACCACTGTTTTGTGTATGTCTTTGTAGTCCCAGCACTAGCACAATGCCTGGATGGACACGCTCAGTAAACATTTGATCATTGTGTGAATGGGAGAGTGACAGGATACAACGAGAACTTGAGGCACCATCTGGCCTCCAGTGGGCAAACACTAACCTGTGTTTTGGAAACCAGGAGCAGGAGATGATCCTGTCCCAGGCAGGGGCCATTCCCACCTTTGACCATCTTTTTCGTTACAATTCCCTTCCCCATATCTAATCTAACCTAAATCCCTGGCGTTTCAGTTTAACCTTGTTCTAGCAACCTCGCAGATGGGGAGCAGCTGCTTAGCATCTGATAGAGCTTTTAATATAAACTCCAGACAGATTTTCCCCTCTGTTAATGGCAAAATAAAAAGCCCCAGAAAACAAATGCCCTCCCTACATTGTGGGGCCTGTGGGTGGCACCTCTCCCAGACACCTGCTGTAGTCACAAGGCCTTGGGCAGTGTAGAGACTACTCTGAGTCACCCGAGGGTGACTAGGGAAGACCTAATAGGTGAGCTGAGTCCATCTGAGCTTGCTGAATCTATCTGAGGCAGCGAGGGGGGTTGGAGGGGTGGGAAGGATTTCTGTGAGTGACCCCTTATAGCCTTTGAGAGGGTCTGATGCATCCTGGGATGGGCTTGGGGCTGCCCTCACCCCAGCTGGCTCATGAATAGAGCCTCAGGCTCGGTTTGCCTGTCCCCACCCACCCCACCCACATTTGGCCTTGGAGTCCAGGTTCTGGCAGGGAGTAGAGGTTGGAGCGGGTATGCTATTTGCCTGGCCTTTTCTCCCCTTTTCTCAGCACCCCAGTCTGCTTTGGGGCCAGGTTTCTAGAGAGATTTGCCTAATAGATCCAGTTCTCTAATCCCCAGGGGTGCACCAGGAAGAAGACAATATGGGTGTGTGGATCCAGACTGATGGAGGTGCAGCAAATTACCTTCTGATGTGTGGCAGGTGAGGTCACACTCCTACGGGTGGAGGATAGGGTAGCCAGATTTAGCAAATAAAACTGCATGCAAATATTGCACAGGACATACTTATACCAAAACATTATTTATTGTTTTTCTGAAATTCAAATTTATTGGGCATTCTGTATTTTCTCTGGTAACCCTGGTGGAGAAGTCTCCTTTGAAAGGGGTAGGCATTCCTGGTGTCAATCAGTCAAGAAGAGGGACTGGGAAGCTGGGCCTAGGTACCCAGATTGCTCCTCTTGGCTTTGCTTTCTTGGGGCTCTAGGTACTTAGACAGCCTGATGGGAGCAGTGGCCTTTGTCTCACTCCACTGAGTGGGAACTAGGCAGGGAGCCCATTAGTTGGGCATTCATCTCTGGTTATGTCCCCCCTGTTGCCCTGAGCCTTCCGTTAAGTTCTGTGACATGTTCTGGCCTGGTGCCCGTGGCGCTGAGCCCCTGGAGGGAATGGCATGGTCGGCTGGGGCAGCAGTGCCCCTGAGGCCAGCGGGAAGTGGCCGTGGGGAGGTGGTCCTGGTGGGCCTTCTCTTTCCCTGTCTCCTCTCAGTGGGGAGTCATTCTCTCTTCAGCCTTGGGGGATCTGGGCTTGAGTTTAAAAAAATTTTTGAACATTTATTTTTTAAAAATTCAATTCCAGTAAAATTTCCTTCCCCTTTTCTTCAGCCCCAGGAGTTGTGACAAATGCAGAGCTGTGTCCCACCACAGTCAAGGTCCAGAACAGCTCCCTCACCCCCAGAATGCTCTTGTGCTGCCTCTTTGTAGTCAAGTCCCACCCCCACCCCACCCCACCCCCAGCAACCACTTCTGCTCTCTGCCACTCCATGTTTGCCATTTCCAGAATGTCATCTAAATGCATCTGGCTTTTTCACCTGGCATTTGAGATCTATCCAGCTTGTTACAAGTATCAGAGGTTCGCTCGTGAGGAGTACACTGCATGGATATCCAGTTTGTCTAGTCACTACCCACCAAGGGCTTCTGGGTTGTTTCCAGGTTGGGGTGATTACAAATAAAGCTGCTAGAAACACATGCATAATGTTTTTATGTGATCATAGGTTTTCATTTATCTTGGATGCCTACCCAGGAGTGGGATTGCCAGGTTGTGTGTTGAGTATATGTTTAACGTTAGAAGAAACTCTCTGAGCGTCTTTGTTATTAGGGAACTAGTGGGTACCCACAGTCACCCCACACTTTTCAGACGATGGAGAAGTCAAATGACTAGTCCAGAGTTTCAGAGAAAATCAGTGTCAAGGTCCAGGCCAGAACCTGGTCCCCTTCCTCCCAGGTCACTGCTCTGCCTGTATCCTAACAGTTCCCCATGCTCATGAGAGCTCCTTTCTGAAACACACTGGGCAACCACTGAGCTTCCGCAGCCACTGATGGAGAATGTGGCCAAAAGGATGAATCCACTGGGTGAAGAAAACTCGGTGGCTGTGTGAACACAGCCCCATCCATGAACTGAACTGCTCTTCACGGGTTATGAGAGGACTGTAGACACAGCCCCGGCCCTGGCTGTTTGGCATGCTGGAGGGTTCTACAAAATTGCGCTTCTATGATTCATCTACCAAATTATTCTTCTGAGCTCTTCCCAAGCAGAACCGACACGGAACTGGTTTTCTGAGTTTCCTTGGGCACTGGATACTGTTTGTCTTGTTCAGTGCCGACTGTATCACCCTTGTATCTGTCATTTGAGACTGGAGTCCTGTCCCTGAAAGCTGTAGTCCAGACAGCCATTCCTTTATCAGCGGCAAGTTTAGAATCAAGACAGCAGGTTCTGGTCTCCCTGGGAATCTTGGCTCTGCCGCAGTTCCAGCTTTTGAACATTTCAGCGCAGGATTAATTGTTATTCATGCTGTCGTTGTTATGTAGGTCACTTTTTCTTTGGAGCAAGTTGATGGGATTTTATTATCTGTAGAAAGCAGTCGTACCAGAATGGATAATACTTTTGATTGATGATTTAGCTTAAAAATAGTTTCCTATTTTAATAAGCCTCATCAGGAACAGATGACCCCAGAGAGGAACTGCATGCTTGTCTGGTAGCCTGTATACTTTGTAGAAATGTGTGTATTTTGAAGAAAGGGAGAGGAGCTGAGCTGTTTGGTCTTGGAGACTGGGTCTAGAAGCCTAGCATGGGGCATGTGTTGGCTGTCTCGGTTTGACCAACTTCCTTTGCACAGGGACCTGCCATGTCCCTCATGTTGAGAAGAGGCGGGCAATGACTGAGTGGATGTTTCCAGTTGGATTCGTGCAGACACAAAATGAGATTAAACAAATAGGTATTTAATACTTGCTGTGTGCCAGGCAAAATGTGCTAGATGCTTTCACTTACGTTATCTGGGGACTGTATAGGCAAAGATAGGGGAACCTCACTTGTAAAAATGAAATACCTCGCCAAGTCAGATTACTTTATAAAAGGCCACTTAGGGGAAGGCAGTGTTTTCAACAGTGAGGTCCTTTAGTGCACTTCAAATGGAGACTCAAAAAGAGAATGTGAATTCTGGAAGACTGTTCATTCCAGGGCACTATAAGTATTGGATCTTATACAGTGGATTAGACTAGGGGAAAGCAGGTCATGGTGGTGAGGAGAAGGACTCTGGAGCCAGTTTGCCTGCATTGAAATCAAGTTCCACTTCCTTCTTGTGTAGCCTTAAGCACATGACACTTAGCCTCTCTGAGCCTCAGTTTTTGCATCTGAAAAATGGTCTCATCACACAACGTTGCAATGAAGATTAAGTAATGTACCTACAGCCCCTCAGAAACATCAGCTGAGATCATGAAGGCACAAGAAGAAACCTCAGATTTTTCTTCTGGGAAATGTCACAACTGAGGCTTTCTTTCCCTTGAAGCCTTGTGAGGAAGCTTCTGACAACCAACTCACAGATCAGGAAGGTGCTTCTGCAAATGTCCCTGGTGCGTAAACAGTGGTCCCCATCAGAGGAAGAGGAAGATGGGGAGGGGACATCAATGAGAGGGTGGCAGGCTATGCAGTGAGCAGGGGACCTTCCCCACCATAGCCCTTCCCTAATGGTTCTCAAGTCAAAATAGAATTTATTCTATTTTAAACAGTGAGTCTGCTCCCGGTTTGTAACCAGTGGGACCAAGACAGTCCACTGACCGCCAGGGGGCGCTCTCTCCAGGACGCGTGGCATCGGGGTGAATGCGGGGCTCAGTCTACCCACCAGACAAAGGAAGGAGGGGTTCTCCTGTCTCCGCAGGTAGCAAAGCGCGGGGAGCTTCTATGGAAACCGGCCCTTGCCTGGCTGTTTTCAGGGTTCTCTTGGAGGGATAGCCCTCCAGCATCTCCCTCCTCCCCGCCACTTTTGCACTGTCTGCAAATGACGGTCCTCAATGTCTTCTCAAACCTTCTATGGAACATCTTCAGGTAAATGAAAAGTAGCTCCCCCACCAAAGGCAGAGATTGTGAGCATGCATGAGAAACAATGCCTGCCTTTGTTACAGGTGCCTCTCCTCAGCCCTGTCACTGTAGTGCGCGCACGAATCAGCCAATTCACAGAGGCACCGGGGCGGGGCGTTTCAGTGCGACTGTTTCAAGGATGTAAGAGATTTTGGTACAAAGCTCACCACAGAGAAATAAACAAAATGTAGTTAGAACTCAGAGAGAAGATCTACCCCGTCTGTAGAAACCATGATGATAATGATAATTATAAGGAAAGAAATACTTTATGGAAGAAGTGACTTCTGGGGTACACCTTGGCTGCTGTTTAAGGAGAGGAATTCAGGCAGGAGATAGAGGCTGGTGGCCACAGATGGAACCTGCAACCCTCCTCCACTCTTCACACCCCCCCTTCCCCACCACACAGCTCAGATTGGCACTTTAAAATTTGAATATGGAGATGGTGAAAGAGGAGAAGGTTGCTTCACAGAATTTTAGGCCATGAGCTGGAAGGAGGCCCAGAGATGCATGTACAAACGGGGAAACACGGCCCAGAGAGGCAGTGATTTGTCAAAGTCACACAGCCATGCAAGTGCACGGTTGGGGGGCGGGCAATGGAGGGGATGGTGGGGTGTCTGGAAGGAAGAGGAAGTAGCATCCAGACTCCCTGTCCCCTTTTTCTTCTCTGGCACACAGCCTTTATTATGAAATTAAACATTAAACATAGGTGATGGAGGATTGATAACACCAAGTGGATGCTGAGGGCCTGGAATTAAAATCCCTCCAGTGAGCTAGGGAGAAAGTGTCCTGTTTAGTTTCTGTGGCCCTGGAACTGAACTGGAGTTGAATGATCTCAGTCCCTCGTTAATTATAGGTGAGTTGCAAAAAAGTGGGGCGGTTATTCCTTCTCTCTCCAGCAGGGGGCGCGTGTGTGGATTTGTGTTTGGGAGCAGAGGGAATCTCCTTTGCAAAATGGGGTCAGAGAGATGCTACTTTAATGTTAGAAAATAACTGTCATTAATTTGCAATCCTCTCTAACCTGAATTTTCTTTTAAAGACCTTTTAATTTTATTTTTAAGTTGTGAAGAGAGTATGAGAAGGAAAGTTTGCATCTCATTATTTCTTTGATGTTTGAATTATTCCAACTCTAGGGCGACCCACCCTAGATAAACTGCAGCCCAGGAAGTGCCAGAATGGTTCTAGCCCTGGTCAGTGCTTCTTAGAGAACTATGTTATGTCTACACCAGCCAAGGGAAGGGCTGAATTATGAAAATACAAGATGCGAGCCCTGTACCTTTCTAGGATAAACTTTACAAACGCATTTTGTAAAGATTGGTTATTTATTCCCTGCTTCTGGAGGCTTTACCTGAGCATGTTCACCTTTGCATAGAAACACCAAAGATCAGAGGGAATGATGGAACCGCAAAATATGAATCGATCTGAAAATCAGCAAATCCTTACTAAGCACCCACTATGTGTGAGACATGGTTGTTGACCTTTAGGGGCTTCTATTAATTCCAGGAGCTAATAGACCAATTCTCAAAGTTATTAGAAAAGACAAGACAATAGATCAAGCACTGAATTATGCATAAACAAAGTCTGAACATATTGACAGGAACGAAATGAATACAGACCAGGATTATTAGGCGAGGCTTTGCAGGGTGGGGAATTGAAGGTGGGGAAGATGAGGATGGATGGTGGGCAGCAGGGGAAGCTGAGGAGAAGGGCATGCCTGAGATACAGAGGCACAAGTAAGAGGGATGTGTTTATTGTCAGAGTGAGGTTTGAAAAAACTGTAGCCTACCAACTATTATACATGGTATAAATCCAGTTTTGAAGAAATATGTTTTATTCATATGCAAAGAAAAAAGACTGTAAGCAAATGTATCAAAATCTAGTATTGTTTATCACATGATGGAGGAAATACGGGTGGTTTTTAGTTTCCTCTTTTTACTTGGTATTTTCTGTTTACATGAAATGATTTATTCTCACAACCAGAAGAAAAACAAAACCCACCGTTCCTTATTTAGAGAGAGACTTCTGTCTAGTGGGTGTTGAAGGGCGGTTCTCCCACCCACAGTGCAGGAGCACAGTCGGTGAGCATCACTGGTGTGACTGTGATTCAAGTGGAAGTGTGATCTGAAGTCCAATTCTACAGGGGACAGAGGCTGGAGGAATCTTGCAACTTAACAACAATTGCAATCAAAGATTAATAAAGTATTAATCACTTACATTCACAGACATATTTTTATTTACCTAATCCATGAACTAAAACAACAACAACAACTTTTTAGCCCTGGCCGGTTTGGCTCAGCGGTTAGAGCGTCGGCCTGTGGTCCAGAGAGATCCGGGTTCGGTTCCCGCTAAGGGCACGTACCTCAGTTGCAGTTTGTCTCCGGCCCTGGTTGGGTTGTGAGGATGTGTCCCTTTCACATCAATGTTTCTCTCTCTCTTCTTCTCTCTCCCTCCCACTCTATCTGAACAAAAAAAGTGGAAAAATGTCCTTGGGTGAGGATAAAAAATAAATAAAGCAAAAAGCTTTTTAGCGAGAAGCCTGTAGAACAGAAAACTAGAATGGGCCGAAGTGTCACATTGAGTTACCCTGGTGGTAATGTGTGAAATTTGCCTCACTTTCTTGCTCCACCCACTTGGACCCGTGGAAGGCAAGAAGAGAGGCCTATGAGGTCTTCACCTTTGAGTCAATGCAAAGCTGGAGCCTATGAAAGGAAGCCAGACCCTAGAGCCAGGTCTGGAGCCAGCCCTCTGCACTTACTGGCTCAGTGTGGATGGAACTGGGAGCATTAGTAGTCTATTTGGCATAAACTCTTATGCAGATGCCTCTGTAACTAAACTCCCTTGGATGGCATTCAAAAGAATCCCACTCTATTCATCCCACTCTATTCTAAACTCTGCTGTCTAGAAAACCAGACTTGTGAAGGTGGGGTGAGCTCCCGCCTTTCCTAGATATCCAGCCTGCTCTCTCTGGGGAGAACTCATTTAGACATTCGTGACTTGTCCTTATGCCCCACTTCTTGAATCACAGTATCCATCACTGCTCTGCCTCATCACAGAACGGTGGGTTTTCTGGAGAAGTGGAAGCAGTAAGAATTTGCAAAATCCGAAAATGATTTTGCAAAGGACTCATTTTTCATCTAGTTTGTGCTGACATCTTTCCAGGCCTGGGAAGGGAAGGGATTTTTAAAAATTATTATTATTACAATTAATCATGACACAGAGAACATAGTAGGTACTTCATAAATCTATTGAACCTAAGGGATAATAATAATGTACTAATAAACATTTTTTAAGTTTAAAAATATATTTTAAGTGATACTATATACTGCTTAGGGATACAGATGTATGTTATAAAAGTACATAGAAGTGTGTGGAGTGACAGATACCAAATTCAGACTATTAGTTGGGAAGGAGGTGGTGGAGAAGGTAGATTTAACTGTTTCCAATATTTTATTTCTTGAGCTGTATGTTGGATACATAGCTATGTATTGTATTTTTCTTTGTCATTTTTGTGTGCTTTAACTATTACAGGATATATTTTAAATATAAATAAAACCACATTAAAAAATACCTCTAATATAACGATTGCTTCACGGGACAAAAAGCGGAGGGCGGTAAAGCTGAGTAAATAGGTCTGTTTCTCCCCGAAGTTGGGCGCCTTTTTTCTCATTACCTCCCGCTCCCTTTCTTATCTACACCAACCACTTCTCTCCCCCTAGATTGTCCCTTCCAGCCTTTCTAAGTAATTATATCTTCAACTGCCGGCTAGAAGAAAAATAGTTTCATGCATTAATGTGGAGACTCTTGAGGAGAGCTGAGCGACTTCATTTCTTACAGACACCACCATCTACATAAACGTTTCATGGATTGTACAGGAGAAGAGACAGCGTTGGTTGGGCACCAATTCTGTGACCATATTACACATATTACCTCACTGAATCCTCCTAACAGTATGAAATGTAGGTATTAGCTTTCTATGTTATAGATGAGGGATGACAAGTTGGTGGTGCTTGCCTAGGATAAGGTACCCATGGCAGAGGGCTGGCACCCAAACCATCCTCTGTTGCCATGTTCTTGTCCTGTGCTTCCAGTTAAGGGATGGAGATCCAGCCGTGTTTTCTGACTCTCCACCCTGTGATGAGTGGCACACATCTGGGAGGTGCCTGGAGGACTAAGGACACAAGCTGGGTGATTTTGGAGGGCATTGAACCTCTCTGGCCTGCAGGGGGTTTGCCTCATCACTCTGATGGTAACTGCGATGGTCCCATGGTCTCCAAAGAGGGTCAATGTACCCCAGCAGTGTGCAAGAAAATGCAGGAAGAAGATATTTCATCCTTTTGAAATTTCTATTTGTTGTGTGTTTTATAATATACATAATGTATTGGCTCAGTAGCACATGTATATGATCTGCAGATAAATAAATGCCCATATATTGAGCGTATGTGCTCAAAAATATTTTTATTAATAGGAGTGTGTGACTTTAAGTTTGGAGATTTTGCAAAATCTACTTAACTGAAATGATCGATCTTGTTTCCAATCAGCCATTACATTAGTACTTGAGTGTTACACACTCGAATTTTCTAGTCCTGACGCATGTCCTTCCTGGTGCTGACTAAGTTGGACATGTGGTCACAGAGACACTCTTGGGAATGTTGGTGGAATCCTGAAGAACTGGAGAGGAAAACTGGAGGCAGGTAGCTACTTCACTTTTCAACAAAACAGATTTCACAATGCCAAATTCCTGAAAAAGATTTAGAATGGATTATTAAACAGATGGTTTATGACTGTTGAGGGGAAAATAGTGGTCTCTGGCAGCTAGCATGGGTTCATCAAGAATGAGTCACACCCAACTAACCTCATCTCCTTTGTAATGCTCGACAACAGTGTGCGGAGAGAAATCACTCGTTCGCCCATTCTTTCATGCATACACGCATTCATGGTCTGCTTGCCAGGCAATTACTGAGCAGTTATTATGTGTAAAACTCCGTGCTTACATGACGACTAGCAATGAATATATTGTAATATTTGCCCCCAAAGAGCTTTCCTTTTAATGAGGGAGACAAACATGTACACAGATCACTCTAATAAAGTAAAGTAACTTAAGTGCCACATAGTGGTTGCATTACAAACAACGCAGCTGTTTGATAAACAAATGTGTCCAGGAGTCAGCAAAAGGAGAATGCTTTAATAAGGACAGGGCCTCCTGATAGAGAGTAAGACCATCCATTTCAGTGAGGGAAGAACACTTAGAACCTCTCTATCTTTATTTTTTAACATCATATTTTAGTTTTCTGTTTTGCCTATGCTTTATATTGACAGAGTCTCTCATGATGTTTTTGTGGACAAAATGAAGAAAAGTGAAGACATTTGGGTTGGATGATAATAGTTAAGTGAGAACAACCAAACTCAAAGTGGGTCACTTGATGGACCCGCGTCAGCCCAAAGAGAGGGCTTTGGTGACATGCTCCAGGCCCCACACTCAGCCAGGTGCTATTTCACTCCCCAGTTTCCTGTCTGCCTGCAGACACAGCCGGCATGGACACTGAACGCTGGGGAAGGCGAAGCGTTCCATGTATTCAGATGAATGGAGATCATAATTGCTCTCCGTCCTGTGTTTGCATCAGGACCTCCAGATGGAAGACTGAGAAACATGGACACACTAAAGACATGTCTGGAGAAAATCGGGGTAGTCGCAACAGCGACAGTCACTGGGCACAGGCTCTGAGCAGCCATCATGGTGAGCGCTGTGCAGCCTGATCTCGTCTGGTGCTCACAGAAGCCCTGTGAGCTCCGCTCCCTTGTCATTCCTACTGGACAGTGGGGCACGTTGTGGCTCAGGGAGGTTGCCCAGCCTGAGATGGAGCTGGAATTTAGGCCCAAGGCTGGGCGAAGGACCTGGGCCCGGGGCCTGGATGGAAGTGAGGCAGCCTGAGTGGGGTGGGGCAGCCCTGCCCTGTGGAGCATTGACACTGAGAGGCAGGTGGGGGCAGGCGGAACTGGCGGCCTCCAGTGTGAGGCTGGACCTTCTGAACCTCTGGGACACAACGTTTTGGAAGGTCAAGGGGAGGTGGCCCGCCTCCCTGTCAGAAGAGGGATTCTGGTGCTAGGCAACTTTAGGGACTGTGTCCACTTTGAGTTCTGTGATCTGTATGACATATGGACTTGCAGTCTCTGTGTGTAGACAGTGGCTTGCCGGCCACTAAAAGAGACATTGATCTGGCCTCGGGGCTGCCTCCTTGTAGGAGCTGCAGATGGCAGCACTGTGGAAGCCCAGTTCCTTTCCAGAGAGGCCAGGTCCATGACCTGAGGGGTGGAAGAAACAAGTCTGAGCTGCTAGCACCTGAGATTTGCCTTTTTTTGGGGGGCGGGTAAAGATGCTCTTCCACCTGTACACCCTCTAACATGACCTTGACATTCACTGACCATTCAGCTGAACTTTGAACATCAGCATATGTCAGTGTGGCTGACTTCCCCCCGACACTGCCTCAATTTAGGAAGTGCCCGACTAGAAATACTCAAACTGTGCGATATCTGAATGCACACGCCGAACATTGTAGGAGTCTAAACGCCCTCCAGGTTGGTGACTGATCCTGAACCGAAGAGTCAACACTTTAATGTGATTATCATGAGACCAGGGGTAAAGCTAGAATCTTGAGGAAACTGAAGCAAAATTAATCCTCTATCTCTCCCTCCCTCCTTCCTGTTCCCTCCCCCCTTTTCTCTTGTCCCCCCATTCCTCATCCCTAATACACAACCCTCATCCTTCAGTACCATGGTTCACTGTAAAATGATGGTGAGAGGACACCAGTGATAAATTAACCCTGCACAATACAGTTCATTTGTTTTCACAAAGTGGGAGAAGCAGCGTGGCGGGAGAGTCTGGGTTTGTCAGAAGAGCGGATTCTGGCCTCAGCCACTGATCAGCTGAATTTTAGTCCCTCACTTTGTAAAACAGAAATGGTAATAATTCTTTTTGATGATAATAAAAACTCCAGGATTGTTTTGAGTACTACATACCATAGTGTCTGTCGACATGCTTGCAAATGGCAAGTTGCTCTAAAATGTACATTATTACCCTGATTATTATACAACGGAAACTCCCGCTGGCTCGGAGGTTCTCACAGAGGTGCGGATTTGGTGTAAGCGCAGTGTTTATTTAATGGGTCCTCATGGAATTGAGATAACGAGATAAATCTCTGCTAAGCCAGGATGTTAGCTGCCATGCCACGTGGTCATGCCCTTAACTTGCAGTAAGTACAAAGAAGAACTGTAGGGACCAGGATCACAGTGGGGATTAAGACTACTGCCCAGGTAAGGACAGTTCTTGAAAATATAGTCCCTGGGTGGAGTCGCATTGGTGTGGTCAGTTGGGTCTGGCTGTCTGGGTGCAGGAAAACAGTTATACGTGTCTTTCTGGAGGAAAATCAACAAAGTCTCAGAAATGTTTATAACCCTTGGCACCAGCCAGTCTCAAAAAATATCTGGAAAAGATCTTAAGGAAATAATCACATTTAAAAAATATGTTTTTATTGATTTTTTTAGAGAGTAGAAGAAGGGGGAGAGAGATAGAAACATCGATGTGAGAGAGATACATTGATCGGCTGCCTCCTGCACACCCTGTATTAGGGGTCGAGCCTGAAACCTGGGCATGTGCCCTGACGGGGAATCGAACCAGGACCTCTCAGTCCATGGGACGACACTCAATCCATTGAGCCACACTGGCTGGATGAAATAATCACATTTAAGAACACAAGGTATTCATTTTAATGTTGTTTAAATTGGCAAAAAAAAAAAAGAAGAAGAAGAACCCAAATCATCAGCAATAGGGGATGGATTAAATGAAGTAGCCAACAGCCCTAGGATGGCTTGCTTTGCAGCCCTTAAAGATGATACAGATGTGTTTATCTCATGCGAATAAATATTCCGATATTGTTAACAAAAGCAGATTATAAAACACCATGGGTCCTATTTTTGGAACTATGTATGTATGTTAATATGTACTGTGTGTGCATTCTTAAAAGTCTACAGGACTAGTCACTAGAGTAATAAGACCAGGCAACATTTCTTGAGCCCTCCTTGTGGGGCAGGCCTCTATGCATGTGTCATCCCAATTAGTCCTGTCAGCAGCCCCTGGGAGTGAGCATTCATATTCTTATCTCATGGTGGAGGTAACTTAGGGACTGAGAGAAGGTAGTCAGGTGCATGCAGCTGCTAAGTGGCAGAACCCAAGTCTGCTTGACTCAGAAGCCCAGGTTCACAAGCCTGTTTCCAAACAACCTTCGAGTCACAATAGTGGTTATATGGGGACCATGAGTTTATGAGTTATTTTATCATTTTTTAAACAATCTGATTTAAAAAGTTTATCTTATGATAAATTCCCATTACCTGTGTATTTAAAGAAATAAGTGGGGAAGTCAGCTCAGGGAAATCTATGGATCCTCATGGAGATGAGTGGGTGCCAGTGACTACTGGCATTTTGAATACCACCAAAAAAACCCTCATTGAATTGATTTGTCAGGAACAGGGGAATACATAAACCAGGTCATTTATCACTGCTGACATATACTGTCTAGAAGAATGATTATTGTTTCTGTTGATAATAATAAAGTGCCTTTAGATGGAGCACTTATGATCCTCATAACCATCCTGTGAAGCAGGCAGAGAGGAATTTTATACCCATTTTATAGATGAGGAGAAATGAGGCTCAGAAAAGGTAAGTGGCATGTCCCAGGTTTCATAGCCTGAAGTAACAAAGGCTGATTAATAGATATTTTTTTGTGTGTGTTGAAAATTCATGGAACTGAGAAACACCAAATTCAGGTTAGTTCTTACCTCCAGGATGGAGAGGGGTGGGATCGAGGTGCGCTGCATGGGGGCTTCCACAGTATATAAAATTAAAAAAAAAAAAATCTGACACATGGCAAACTTGAATGAAGCTGAGAAGTGGCCACAGGAGTATTTGTACAGACAGTTTCTGTAATTTTCTTCTTGTCTGAAATATTTCATAATAAAAATATTAAAGGAAGAGAAACATGCATAGAGAGAGAGGCTGCAGGGAAACATATCAAAATGTTGCAGGTGCTGAGGGAGGCTGAGATTATATGCAATACCTTCTGTTTTCCACGTTTTTGTCAATGAGGATGTCATTACTTTTAAAGTAAAAAATCTCCTAAAAACCTCTTCTATGGGCTTGTTTGTCATCTTCTAAAAACAGAACGCTGAGACAAGAACACCTGAAACACGCAACCACCAGTCGTCGGATTCCATGCTTGTTAAGGAAAATGGATTGGCTGACTGAACCGAAAGTGTTAATGCCGAAGCAAAATGGAGGCCTCGGCCTCCAGGCCCCAGGCCCAGGCCGCTGGTGTGGAAACTGGTGCTGCTTCTTCTTGAGTAGGTGTCTTGCTCTCTCCACGCCTCAGTTTCCTCATCTGTAAACTGAGCCCAATGATAATGAATACCTCCGAGAAATTGTAAGGATGGTGTGAGTGAATGCCACGTGCCTAGAACAGTGCCTGGCACACAGTGAGCACTGTGTATAAGCTTGTACATAATAAATAAATAAATGAAACAAAGAGGAGAGGGGCGTGTGAAGGACTGGGGTGGGGGCAGTGCTGAATTTTCCAGGGAGCCTCACAGTCCTCGCACCGCACAAGCTGGGCAGCGTCTGTGGCTTCCTTCCAGAGATTAAGAAGAGAGAAAGCTATTCCACAGCAGAGAACTCGTGGAAGCTCTTGGCGGCAATCTGCTGACAAGGGAGTGACAAATGTCACATCAACCACATCATATATGTGCCCAGCCGGAGCCTGATTGTCACAGCGAGCACTGTTCCAGGGTTAATTAGGGGTCTCGAGCACTGCCTGAGTCCAGTGGACTGGCCCAGTCCCTTGAGCTGGTTGTTTGGTTTGTCCCGCGTGCCTGGCCTTTTTCCCCTTTCCACGTGTCCATGGGACAGTAGCCTCCCGCTGCTTTGAAGACCCGCTCTGGTGTTAAAGTCTGGGGCCTTGGCTCCTCGAGAGGCCGAGCTGCTGGAGTGTCAGGGCTCAGGGAACTGATAGGGACTGTCTTGTCACCGGAAGCACCACACGAGGACCCTGCAGAATCAAGCCTGCCTGGCCGTCTACCATTAAAGATTTGAAATTGCAGTTTCCATGTACAGGGCATTTCTTTTTTCTTGTCCTTTTTTAAAAAATCCTCACCTGAAGATATTTTTCCATTTATCTTCAGATAGATTGGGAGGGAGGGAGAAAGAGAGAGAGAGAAACATCGACATGAGAGAGACACATCGACTGGTTGCCTCCCGCACTACCCCAACCAGGGCTGGGGACTGAACCACAACCGAGGTACGTGCCCTTGACCGGAATCGAACCCGCGACTCTTTGGTCCGCTGGCCGACACTCTAACCGCTGAGCCAAACCAGCCAGGGCCAGGGCATTTTCTAAGTCACTGTTACACCATGATTACTCGCTGGCATTTTCTCCTCACAGCTTGGGAACTCTGAAAAGAAAGATATCATTTCTTCTCCTCCCTGGAGGGTGCAATGGCTTCCTGCTCTCACCATCCTGCTGGTGACAACCATGGGTCCGTTCCAGAGACCTTGACTGAGCACTCGCCTTGTATCAAACCTGCTGCAGTCCGAGCTCATCCCCGCACCTGAGCGTGGTGCAGGGCCGCTCTCGGCCACCATGACCCAGCCTAGCCCAATCTTGTTGCCAAGTACGACCATTTGTCCTGTGATGGAGTTGTTTGAAACTATGCCTACCATGACCTGCTTCTTTCGTACGTTTTAGCTTCCTGGCCGCCTCAAACAAAATTTTAAAAAAGCCATTATTTTTAATTCGGTGCATCCCAGACGTCAGCTAAGGACTTGTGCTATAATGACTGTGGTGGTTATTTTTAGTCAAAATGTAGCCTTGAATGTGCTTTGCCCTCCGCACACCACGTCGGCGCTGGTCTGCTCCGAGATGGCCCAGCCTCCACTGGGGGGCTTTCCAGCTGCTGTGGACCACACAGGGTCACCAACTGCGCTGTGCCCTCACCCAGGGCCCGTTTGGATCTGCAGGAAAGCTCCGAAGCCAGATGGCTGCCTCTCAGGGGCCCTGGAGCAGCCTCAGCCCAGCAGGAGGCAGGGAGGCATGTGAGGGAGGCTGGGAGACCTTTCTCAGGCAGGACTGAGTCCAGGGGTGTCAATTCATCTGAAGAACCATAAACATGGATATATTACATGTAAGCAGCAGCCCCCATGGAGGTGAGGCCGCTCCCAGACCCAGGGAAGCTGCCATTCTCCAGGCCTCACGGTTCAGTTCCTGGGGTCATCCCTCCCCGCTGCCAGCCGCCAGCTGCTATTCCAGGGCACAGTGTTCTCACCCGGTAAAGCCACTCTGGGCGGGTGCCACCTCATCCCATCGCACGATGGCCGGATGTTGTGAAAGGAGCCTTCCCAGGCCAGGCCTGCCGGAGGGGCCCAGCCTGGGCTCGCTGGGCAACCCTGCCGTCCTGGCAGCAGGCTTGGGGAGCTGCCTTGGCCCCCGTTAGCCGCTGTTCACAGTGACTCACCTCTGGTTCCCAGGAAGGTTGTTATTTTTGGTCCCAGTGTTATTAAGACTGTGCCTAGATTCCCTGCAAATCAGCAGTTGAGGAACACAGGGGTCCCCAGTCAAGCATGGGAAAGAACTAGAGGGCCACGTGTCCTGAGATGGCCATTGGCTCCTGGAAGAGTCCTCTGGCCATGGAAGGAACGCGGCCCTCACCTGGGGCTTTGTCTCCCCTAGGAACCTACTCCAGGCAGCCTGGCCTCTGGAGGACTCCTGCAGCGGCAGGTGCTCCCTCAGCCTCCCCGCTGCACAGCCCTCCCGGGGCTGCCCCGCTTTGCTCATGCCTGAGGGGGCCCTGCGCAGGGACTGCACTGGCCCAGGCCCGGCGAGCGGCTGTGTTGAGTGGGTTGAGCGGGAGCAGATGAGGGCACCCCTGTAATCTGCATGGCCCAGGTGGGCGCCTCCCCTCTGCCTGCACCTCAGCTGCTGATAAGGCCTGTCCGAGGGCCCAGAGGTCCCAGGCGTCCGCAGAGCAGCGGTGCCATCCGCAGCCTCCGCTGTTCCTGCAGCAAAGTGCGACTGACCCTCGGAGGGATCCTGGTGAGGGACCCGCACGCCCTGCCCGATGGGCTTCCGCAAAGTGAGTCGTTGTGCTGCAAGGGGAGGGGTGGGGCGCGGGAAAAGCGGGGAGCCAGGAAGGGGCTGCGGCAGTCCTGGGGCTGTGACAGTCTGTGTCACCTAGGGCAGCTCTGTGCTTTATAATTACATCAGCACTCATTTGCTTTGTCGCTGAAGGTAGCAAGTGGCCTCTGCTTGACTCAATTAATCCAGTTCATACCTTTTACAGCACGAGATTTGCTGTCAAATTGAGTTACACCTACCTGGGTCTCTGGATTATGTTCTCTCTGCGTTAGAGGTTGGGAAGAACTGTCTTTGGATTATAGTCTTTCAGTCTGTCTATTGAGATTCTAGACGTTTCCTTGGACTCTATTGAGCAATGCGTTTTCAGGTTTGTTACCACAGGCCCTAAGGGAGAATAAGGGCACCTGTGAGAGTAGGCTGCTCTGCTGGGGCGCCTGGGTCACCCCCCTTTGGAAGGAGGCTTGCTTGTTTCCTCAAAGACCTGCAAGGCAGTCACCTCATTGTCACACCTTCTCCGTCACTGAAACACTGAACTTTGGGTTTATGTTGCTAACTAACTAGAGGAAGAAGAGTCTAAGACAGAGGGGCAGAAAGCGTCAGAGTGGCTCTGGGAGATAGGGTCTGATGGACATTTTATAGTGATACTGGAGCTCACAGAGGGGGACTTGTGCCCCACCCTGCCCTGTGGTGATAGGACATATCGCCGTCCAGCAGCTCGCTGGCTGCACTGTTTTTAAAGTGTCCTGTGCCAGGGTGAGGTTCATGGTCTCGCTGGTGGATTCAGTGGCCAGAGTCGGACCCCAGGCTGCACGCTGAGGGACCTGGTGTTGCCAGACCGAGCATAGCTCTCCTCGTCGGAAAGACTCTGGGTGCGGGGAAGCAACATTACGTGGGAATTCGTTTTTAGTGGTTTGGCATCTTCGCAGTCTGCCTTCTTGAAGATTGATTTTATTTCCCCCAGGAAGAGGGAGGGTCTGTGGAGGAACCTGGGGACTCCCACTCTTAGTTCCAGGTTCAATTAATCTGAGTCTTTTCCTTTCTTGGGCAACCCCAGAGCACAGCTGCTAGTGAGTCTCAGAGGCTGCTCATAATAGACCTCAGAATGTGGGGAAGTGACTGAGTGGGACAGGGGACACACGAGCTGTCTCCAGACCCAAATACGAGCCCAGCGTTTTGCAGGAATAAGGAATGGCTTATGAACAAAGTGTTTAAAATTACCAACCAAATAGCTATGGGACCACTTTTTTCTGTCTCAGTTTTTGTTGTTGTTTTTAATCTGGGAACTGGGTCTACTGTGAGGCTGAGTCTGAAAGCATCAGGAAGGGAAACGAAAGTCTTGAGGGCTGTTTTTATAAGCAGGGTCACATGAACTCAGCTGACCTTGACTTCAGGGGTCAGTTGTAATTCGTTTTAAAACTCAGGTTGCCACCCCTCGCCCCAACATGATTTGGCCAGTGTCTCTGGAAAATCAGCTGACTTGCTTTGACTTTCACCTAAGTGAAACATATTTAGAAAGGTGGGTTTTATTGTTGTTGCTAAAAAACTAAAAGAAGGTAAGAAAGATGACAGAGTGCTTTCTAAAGGTAAAGTAACAGAAAATCTCGTCCTCAAGGTCTGCTGACATTTAACACACATTGATCACCTACCTGCTTGTGTCGGGTTCTGTTGTGGGCACTGGAAACACAGCAGTGTGAACAAAGACACAAATCCCTGCCCTTGGAGCTCACGTTTCAGCAGGACAAGGAGGCAGGCTCAAGCCAAAGTACACGAGTACTCACTTATTGAAGATGAGAAGCACAGTGAGGCGGGGAGCAGGCAAGAGGCCTGAGAAATGTGGGGATCTGTGCCACTTAAATAAGGCACTCCGGGAAAGCCTCAGTGTGGTTTGCTTTGGGTGTTGTGTTTCAAAATTAGATTCTGCACGACCATTAATCAGGATTAAAATTTGATGTCAAAACCTCAGAGGGAAGAGGGGTAGGGACGGGAGGGAGATGAGAAGAGACAACCCACAGAACGTATATGCACACATGCATAACCAATGGACACAGGCAACGGTGTGGTGAAGGGGGGAGGTGTCAATGGGGGAAAAGGGGAGGGACATCTGTAGTACTTTCAACAATAAAGATAAATGTAAACATTTTTTGATGTCAAGAATCTTAAACATTACACTTCGTCGATTATCAGAAGCTACAGATTTCTCAGTTACGTCGTCACTGTTGAGGTGAATCACCGCTGACGTCCAGCGGGACCGTGCTGCTTGCCTGGACCGTGCTGCTTGCCTGTGCTGTCCGAGTCAGACTCGTAAGGCGATAGGTCGGCAGCTTTTCTTTCTGGCTGGCCCCGTCTGCTGGGTGGTATCTGAGGCCTCTGTTCTTTGGGCTGCCAGGATTTCTCATGTCAAACTGCTGATGAATGTATTTGTCCATTATGATTTCTTGGGGAAACTTTTGTAAGATGGCTAGTTGAATGTGTTATGGGCACTGACAAACATGATGATCTTGGTTAGCAACATTTTTAAGAATAAAGGGTATTGGCCCTGGCCAGTTTGGCTCAGTGGTTAGAGCGTCAGCCCGCGGACCAATGAATCGCGGGTTTGATTCCGGTCAAGGGCATGTACCTCGGCTGCGGTTCGTCCCCCGCCCTGGTCAGGTCGTGTGAGAGGCACCAGTCGATGTGGCTCTATCACATCAATGTTTCTCTCTGTCTCTCTCTCTCCCTCCCTCCCACTCTATCTAATGATAAATGGAAAAATGTCCTCAGGTGAGGAATAAAAAAAAAAAGAGAGTATTGTTTTTCATATCTCCTTAAAAAAAAACAAAAAACATTGAGCAAAGACCTGAAGGAAGGGAGGGCGAGAGCCATGCAAACTCTGGAGGAAACAGGAAATGCAAAGGTCCTGAGGCAGGTGTGTGCTGTGGGAAGAACTGGGAGTCCAGTGTGGCTGGAGCAGAGGGAGGAGGGCGTTGTAGGAGGGGTGAGGTCAGAGGGGGAGAGACTGCGGAGGGGCAGGGCACAGGACATGTGGGGACTTGCACAGCATTGTAAGGACATCACTTCTACCCTGAGCCAGACAAGAAGCATTGTACAGCCTTGGGATAAGACAGATGGTATGCTTTGACTTCTCCCTGTACCTGTGACTTCCTAACACCTTTGAAACCAAACCCCCAACAACAGGCTACTGAATAGAACAACCTAATATAGTGTGGCAAACGGAGTTATCCCCGACCTCTGGTGCAGTGGTTCTCAGCCTTCTTTCCTCTGGAATACACAGGCTGGTTGTGGACATGGTTACCCATGCTGTATTTCATGGCCGTGCCCAGGTATCGGTTACCCCTTCTCCCTTGCACTTTCCAATTTAATGAGAAAATAAATAGTGCCACAGATGCCCTTTCCTTAAAAAATTACCATGAGTAGAATTAAAAAGGAAATGGCAGCCACTATCAAATCTCAATTTGTGCACAGTACAGTAATTCGTAATCACAGCTGCAGACGATCCTTCGTTGTTTTCTTTGGACCTCGGCACACAGCACAGCTCTGGGTCTGTGGTTCTGGAACACCAGCCATTGAGAAGCTTATCAGGTAGAAGCACGAGAAGGCAGAGTTGCCACAGAAGGGAACCTTGAATTTGCTCTTAGTTTTAAAAGACAGCAATGGTCTTCCCATAGGTGGTCCGGCTCCCAAGGATCCTTCCTTACAGACAAGGAAGGGAATTTGTAGAAAGGCACGCCTCCCCTGTGTCAGCCCCCTGCTTTGAATCTTCAGTGGCTTCACATTATTCTTAGAATAGGGTCCAGACTCCTCTCTGTGACTCCTCCTGCCCTGGCCTGCCCCTCTTCCTCGTCCTGCTTCCCACTCCTGTTCCCCCAGAGCTGTTCCAGGCCCACTGCACGCCTGCCTGTCAGTTCCTTCCACAGGCCGCGCTTGGACGTTTTTTATTTGTAAGCTCCACACCTGGGTGCTTGTGCTTGTCTTGTTCACGATTGTATCCTTGGCAGGTAGCTTGGCACATAGTAAGTGCTCAGTAAATATCAGTTACGTTCATGAATGAACAACAGATTACTTGCAAAGCACCTCCCGACTGACTGCTGCTCACCAGTTTGGTCACAAACCTGCAGTCGAGAATCAAGGCTCTAGTGGTTTATGAGTATGGCTTTTTAAATACCCTGCTCTTGGGATTTTGTTTTAAATCCACAGGATCCTTTCTCCTTCTTCTGAACTCTCCTGGCACTTTATTGGAACTTCCCTGATGGCCCTCCTCATTTTCTACCTCTTGACACTTATTTACATATTTGTCATCCCCTGCAAGCTGGGGGTGGCAGCCCCGGTGACTCATCTTTGAGTCACTTCTCCTCTTTCACCCCCCTACCCCCACTCCAGGCATCCACCAAGGTCTTGAACGTGGGGTTGAAAAAATATACTTGTTAAATGAAGTCATTTCAAACCAATGACTGAGTCTGAGCTCTCGCTTCCCCTTTGCCTGAACCTTGAGCATTGACTGCATGTTAGGAATGTACTGAGTCGTCTCTTTGGGAAATAAATCTCCAGCAGGCCCTGCGCAGAGGTCGGTGGTCACGGCCTCACGCCGCAGCTGGCCGAGCACCTTGGCCTCTCTGACTTGTCCTGTCGGGACTGAGGCTGGTTTGAATCTGCTCAGGCCAGGTTCAGAGTTTTGTCATCATTTTCTGACAGCCAGTGACAACCAATTAGAGATGTAGTGAGAAATAAAACTGTCTGCTCCCCTGACTCCCGCTCACCCTTGACCACCACCGCCAAGTAGAGGTTGATTTATCTCCTGGATTTCCTGTCACAGCACAGGAAGGAAGGAAAGCCCCTTAACAGAGGAAGTGGGCCCACGGCGCTGATCCACCAGCTCCTGAAATCTAGTAGCCTGGAGTGGAGGGGGGTCCGGGAATGGAGAAAGGGTGGGTTGCTTGAAGGGAAAACTTGCTTATGGACAGATCAGAAAAAACAAAACAAGCAAACAACCCCTGCCCCCAGCCCTTTTCTCCTAGGGGAGTGTGTGCGTGGGGGGTGGGGGCTGGACCGGATGTTCCCTCTGAGAGAGCTGCAGGCCCTGGTTGTCACCAGGAGACTGAGAAGGCTGTGGGAAGCCTGTCTGACCCTCCCTGGGACTGTATTGGTCAGAATACTCTGTCTTTTGCAGGAGTGGATTGTGAAGCAATCTTTTGTAAGAAAGAGCACCTGGTTTCAATTTCCTTCCCAAAGCCAATGTTTGTAAAAGCTGAAAAGGAGCTGGTGTGGGTCCAGTCCTGCTCTCTGGGCAGGGCTGCTGCTGGTCTGCAAACAACGGAGCAGCTACTCCGAACACGGGCTAGACCCTACTCCCTTCCCACGCCAGCCCTCGCCTCCCAGCGGGGTGGGGTGAGTCGGGTTACAGTGCAAATCTGAGCTCTTGGTTTTCTACAAGGGGAGGGAGTGGCTAGGGGTGTCATTTTTAAGTCTCTCCAGGGCTGGCTAATACTTTTGTCTACATGGTGTGATTTGAAGGTACCAGCAGACTCCCCTAGTCCTCCAAAACCTTCACCACAGACCTGGGAAGCCTGAAGTTCCACCATTCGATCTTACTCCTTAGGTTCTTAAAGGGGTTTTGCTCTCTAAAAATTGTCTGTTAAATGCATACACTTAAGTCTTTATGGTAGGATCTTGAATCATACAGATGCAAAGAACGAATTCTTTTTTCTATAAAAGTAGAGTTGACATACAATATTATGTTAGCTCTAGGTGTACGACACGGTGAGTCAACATTTATATACCAAAACGCAGCGATCCCCACAGTTAGTCTAGTAACCATCTGTCACTGTACAAAGTTATTGCGATATTATTGGCTTTGTTCCCGATGCCGCACATTACAGCCCCACCATGACTTATTGATTTTATAACTGGAAATGTGTGCCTCCTATTCCCCTTCACTTTTTTTTTTTTGCCCATTTCCCCACCCGCCTGCCCCCTGGCAGCCGTCAGTTTGTTTTCTATATCTATGAGTCTGTTTCTATTTTGTTTTGTTTTTTTAGATTCCACATGTAAGTGAAACCATATGGTATTTTCCCTTCACTGTCTGACTTATTTCACTTAGCGTAATACCTTCTGGGTCCATCCATGCTGTTGCAAATGGCAAGATTTTATTCTTTTTTATGACTGAGTAATATTTTGTTGTGCGTGGACGTCTTTTTTATCCACTCATCTGTTGACGGGCACCCATATTGCTCCATATCTTGGCCATTGTAAGTAACACTGCAATGAACATGAGGGTGCAGATATCTTTTCAAACTAGTGTTTTTATTTTCTTCAGATAGAGACCTAGAAATGGAATTGCTGGGTCATATGGTGGTTCTATTTTTAACATTGTGAGAGACCTCCATACTGTTTTCCATAGTGGCTGCAACAGTTTGCAATCCCACCAGCAGTGCGTGAGGGTTCCCTTTTCTCCACTTCCTTGCCAACATTTGTTGTTTGACATTTTGATAACAGCTATTCCAATAGGTATGAATGCTATCTCACTGTGGTTTTGATTTGCATTTCCCTGATGAGTAGTGATGTTGAGCATCTCTTCATATGTCTGTTGGCCTCTGTATGTCTTCTTTGAAGAAATATCTATTGAGGTGGACTCAGTTTTTAAATTGGATTGCTTGTTTTTTGATGCTCGTATATAAAATGATTATTTTATATGCCTTTCTCCCCACCAGTCTGTACCCCCAATGCCCAAACTTCACAGGGCAGGCGGACTCGCCCAAGCAACACTAAGAACCAGCGATCTGACTGCAGTGGTCCAGCCTCTGGGCTCTGCTCCTCCCCACTTTCTAGGTGGCGCCGGTGGACTGTAAACCCGCCCCACACTTCCTCTTCCTCCTCTGTGAACTGGAGTCCACAGTGATTGTCCTCGAGTGGTTGTGAGGAGTGCGAGATCGGAGCCTGGTATATCAGGAAATGTTGATTATGGTGATTTTTTTTTTTTTAATCCTCATCCAAGGACATTTTTCCATTTTTTGTTCAGATAGAGCGGGAGGGAGAGAGAGGAAGAGAGAGAGAGAAACATTGACGTGAAAGGGACATATCGAGTGGCTGCCTCCCGCACGACCCAACCAGGGCTGGGGACAAACTGCAACCGAGATATGTGCCTTTAGCGGGAACCGAACCTGGGTCTCTCTGGTCCACAGGCCGACGCTCTAACCGCTGAGCCAAACCGGCCAGGGCAATTATGGTGATTTTTTGAAATCACACGTCCTTCTCTGGGTCAGTAACTTTAAACATTCTAAGAAATTTAAAAACTGTCTTCCTCCCTTTAACAGAGCTTCAGTTCAGTTAAGTGCTACATTAGTGGGAGACTGGAATGGCGAAGAATGAATTTTGCTTGTCCGTTGAACAAAGGAGTTTGCCAGGGAATTTCACAGAGGAAGAGAACTTTGAATGGGCCTTGAGGAAACAGTAGACTTTTTCAGAGCAGAGAGTGGGAAGCGGCTGGCAGCACAGAAAGCAGGATCAGAAGGGAGGGGGTGCAGAGGTGCCCCGTGTGTCTGGGAAAGGTTCACCATCCAGGTGTTTAGAGGCAGGTGGGTGGTGGACAGCGGTGGGAGATGAGGATGAGGAGGCAGGCGGGGGCTAGATGTGAGCGTTTCTGAATGTCAGCCTCAGACTTTGGACTGCACGCTGCAGGTACTGGGGAGCCAGCGAGGTTCTGAGGAGGAGAGTGCCGCCGTCAGGAAGCGCACTCTGGCGGGGTTGAGGAAGAGGCTTCACTGCAGGGGCAGGGCCTGAAAACCAGTCAGGGAGCGCTGACAGCCGTCCAGGTGAGGGCTGGTGAGGTCCCAGTGAAGGGGAAGGGCAGACACTTAACATTATTGAGCAGCTACCGTGTGATTTACACACCTCAGCTGCTGTCGTGCTCGCGGCAGCCACACGAGGAATAACTAACTGCCCGTGTTGCAGGTGAGGAAACTGAGTCTTGATGCAGTCAGAAAGAGTGAGGAAATCAGTTTTCTGGCTGAGGGTATTGACGGACCGTTCATAATGGAGCCCGTGTGGTCTGGGATCTGGTCCCCAGCTTATAGTCCCCATAACTAGATTTTGAGGCACAACCAGAGGGCAGCGGGTTTGGGAACTGACTTAATGCTAACCGCACTCACAGAAACTGGTGTTGACATCAGCCTGTCAGCTTCACAATGAGGAATATGACTTCTCTGGTTTTCTGGGGCTTTTCGTGTGTGTCCTTGCTGACTTGTGTTCTCTGGTCACTGCATTTGTCCCATGAAGAAAATCTAAATGGCAAATCAGTTATAACAGTGTTCTGGAAAACACGCAATCAGAGAAACGGGGGCAAGATTCTAGAAGAATATGTCATCAAGACGGTGCTAAGGCCTGATGAACCATTCACGCCCCACTGCCGAGAGCATCATGTTTGTTACAAATTGCTGATTTAACAACACTGGAATAGAAAATGAATCTCATTGCCTGTGTCAGCGCCAATCTGGTTGGTAGCAGCTGCCTGGGATGCTGTGATGAGAAAGATTCTGGAGCCACTTTTAGGACTCTGGGCAAGAGCGTGTGCTCAAGTAGCAGCAGCCTCTGCCAGGCGCCAGGCGGGGCAGAGCGTTGGTGGGTTAGTGGGAGTGTTGCAGTAGCCATTTCTGGGCCATTGTTGTTTCTCTTTTCTTCTTCTATTTTTTTAAATCCTCACCCGAGGATATTTTTCCATCTATCTTCAGATGGAATGGAGAGAGAGAGAGAGAGAGAGAGAGAGAGAGAGAGAGAGAGAGAGAGAGAGAGAGAGATGTGAGAGAGACACGTAGATTAGTTGCCTCCCACACAACCCTGACCAGGGCCGGGGACTGAGCCACAACCAAAGTATATGCCCTTGACCGGAATCAAACCCATGACCCTTTGGTCCTCGAGCCACACTAGCCAGGGCTTCCTTGGTTGAACCTTAATCAGATGAGCCAGGTTCTTTCCAATTGCTATTTATATGAGAGACATCCAAGCTTTCAAGGAGACTTCTGAAGCTAACTAGTGTTGTGTATTATGTGTTGATTTTGCAGGGTACCTCTCAGGAAGTAATAATTATATCGCATATTTCAAGTTCTTTATCTGTCCTAGCTACCACTATCCGGTTCTGGGGAGTTAAATTCAGGTCAGAGAGCCAGGAAGTGGCCATGTCTACACTCAGACATGGGCAGTGGCAGTGGAGGTCTTTCCATTGCCAAGTGCATGTGAATCGCCCTTCAGTATCAGCTGTTAGACTGGAGCTTTCCAGCCCAGCTTCCTCAAGCTTTCGATAGAATCAAAACAAACCATGACTGTTGGCGTCCAGGCTGGGCCTTCCCTCCACCTCCATCCCTCAGTGCCAATCCAACAGCTACCCATCTATAGGGCTGGAGCAGGTGCCACCATTCTCCAGCTCATAGCTTCCCCCACCCTCTTAAAGCCGTGGCCCGCATCTAGTTGGTTCATCTCTGCTTTGGGGTGTTTCAGGCACTAAATGACTACTGTGGATGAGAAAAGTGAATGATGATGGGACATCAACTCTGACTCACTCATGTGTGTGTGAAACGTGAAAATGTGTCAAGGTTGTTACACTGAGTGATCAATTAAGTGGGACCTGGTCTACCACTACCTTTTTCTTCTCTATAGATCCCTCCTAGAAACGGCCTTCAATTAGAATTGCAGTCTTTCTCAGATTTGGTTTAAAAATGTTTGCAGATGGAGTGATGAACTGACAAGTTGGCAAGTTTGGATTTTCAGTGTCCATCTAAATTGTCTTCGTGTGAGGTTTTGAAAAAAAATCATTTAATTTTGAATGTCCCTGTGTCTCCATCTGAAAAATGCAAATATAATAGCACTTGGCACTGACAACCCCAAAGAAGTTTCGTGTCAAGTGCTGAGTTAGTACTAGCAGGTTGTGAATGTGTCAGTCACAGTGTGATATTTACATAGATGCTCCAGGATTCGGATAGCCACGCGAGACCTTTCTCTGTACTCCATTCATTCACAATGTGGCTGTTAGGAACTCCGTCTCTATATATTCTAGGCAAATGGTGCACAGGACAGCGTTAAGTGGTTGATTCAGGGTCTTTGCTTGTTTGCATCTAATTTTGTTTGCTTGTGTAATAAAGGTGTGCCCTGCTTAGAGACATTGCTGGTAACTGAACTGGGGTGTCCATCGTCAAGGTCTCTGGTGGTTCATGTGTGTCCTCTGAAGGCAGCTCGTTCAGGACCCAGGAGCAGTGTGCAAGGCAAGCTGGAGACTCCCTTCTGTCATGACTTTCACACCTGGAGGCCTTCCTCTGAAATGTTCCCAACTCCTTAATTCCCATCATGCCCTGCCCGCAGCCCCTTTCCTTCAGAAGCTTGCTCTGGAGCATTGTCCAAGCTGACACGTAGTCATCGAGCATCTGAGAGGGCACCGTCCCATGGGCTGCAGGTGAAGCAGCCTGGGGTGGCTGCTCTTAAAGCACCTTCAGGCTGGAAGGGCAGACACGCACTTGCCTGAACCACTCAGATCCCCTCGAAAAAAGGGAGCTGCCACAAGGGATAAAGTGCTTTGGAGATTCAGAAGAGACAGAGAATATTGCAAGCAGAGTAAATCAAGGGAGGTTCCATGGAGATGGTACCTCAAGGTGGCTGTAAGGGCCAGATTTGGTGCAGACAGTGGAGCATGGAGGGAGAGGGGAACACGGAAGGGTGCCCCAGAGGGAGGGGACAGCATGAGGAAAGACCCTGACCAGTCAGCACACTTTCAGGTTGGTTCAAGGCAGGAGAAGTGAGGTACAAGATGAGGTTGAAAACTTAGGTGGACAGTGGACCAGGAAGGACCTGGGAAGGAACTGCCAGGGTGTTCCAAGGACCCAGAAACCAGTGAGGAGCAATGGAAGGGTTCTGAGCAGGGAAATAGCAGGATCCTGGCCATGGGGCAGGAAGCTGATGTTTGCACCAGTGTGTAAAGCTGATGGGAGGGATCCTGGAGGTGGAGATTTGGAGGTGGATGCTGAACGGTCCAGGAGAAAAGTAATGAAGATCCGATCTAAAGTATTAGCATTAAAGTAAAAAGCATGGGGTGTGAGAGGTCAGACAGAGAAAGGAGAAACGTGAGAGCCCTCACCACACTCCCTGAGCCCCATGCCGGCCCTGTTCTAACAACCATGTGGATACTCACTCATGCAATCCCTGTCACGGCTCTATGAGGTCATTGCACGTTGCAGATAGGAAAACTGAGACACAGAGAGATTTGCTCAAGGCTACATAGCTAGTGAGTGGTAGATCTGGGATATGAAGCCAGAAAAGCTGTCCCCAGAGCCTGGCTTCTTAACCAGTACCTTATTCTGCTTTCATATGAGTGGCAGAAACAGAAGACTCAGGAGGAGAAGCAGGGGCTGGCGAGGGCTGGCACCACTCCTCCTGGTCACACGGTGGCTTTTCACGTAGACTCCCGGAAGCCCACTCCCCAAATGTGCAAGTATTTGGCTCTGGCACTATCCTGGCAGCCCCCTTTGGCCCTTCATATCACCCACTGTGCCCATTGCCTCAACAATGTCTTATTGGGCCTGTGCGTGGGACTCTCCCCTGTGCTGTAAAAACCCAAAGCAGACTGCCCTCAATTAGTGGATATGCATCTGAACCCACCACAGATGCACGGCAGGATGTTTACTTAATTTGCGAAAGCTTCACTATGGGGTTTCTTTAAATAGCTAGCTCCCAAGTGCCTAGGAAAATTATTATACATAAAATCTTTCGTGGAAGGCAAAAAAATATGCTTTAACTCAGTAGATTTGGATACACTGTACATGCTAAAAGTAACCAAATGTATTTCCAGTTTTCTCCTTGTCTTTCGTATTTGTCAGTGACTTTAATGACGAACATCAGTCGCCTAAAAAATATCCCTGTGGTAGGTGGTGGCATTGCACTAATTGTATTACAGGGCTTACTGAAGAGATGAAAATGTAATATACTAAAGTTCACATGGACAAAACAGGAAAACTATGGAATTCGTTAATTATATCCCCCAAAGATGTTTTGCTTTAAGAAGGAATTTACTAAATACAGTTGACTATTGCAATAGAGTTCTTTGTTTTAATGTTATTAGATCCTGATGTCAAGGAAGCAGGAGGTGGGGTGGGTAAGGAAAAAGAGAGTAGGGTGGAGAAATATGATGAAGTGTGATGGGCATAGCTAGCTGGAGATCAGTCAGAGTGAAAATGACCAGCCCTTCCTGAAATTGTGGTATGTGGGTGAAAATAGAGTCTCCGAGTCAAATACCATTGAGGCACATTGGCTTGAACTCCACTGACCAGGTTGTCCTACGACTGCTCAGAGCTCTAACATGCCCCCTTGTTTTGAGAATCTTTAAGGATAAAGTTTGTATTTCCCATGTTTATTTGCCCAGTGCACCCTTTGGGGTGGCATTGCACAGGGTTGGTGTTCCAGGAACACACTTTGGGAAATGCAGTATCAGGATACATTGAGAGGATGGTGTTCAGATTTTCATTTCAGGAGGGACCTTAGTAATTGTAGCACATATGTGGGCAGGAAATCACCAAGGAAAAGGGTCTAGAACCGTGGCTGGGAGGGACCTTGAAGGAATAAGGAAGAGAAGCCAGACTAAAGAGGCTGAAAGAAGGCCCCTAGTTGTCACCAGGCTGCCACTTGCAAGAGCAGAGACTCACTCCATGGTGTTTCCAAGGTCAGCACCAGGTAAAGGGTCAGGCAGACATCATGTGAAATCAGATTTCAATTTTATGAGAAAGAGCTTTCCAGTAATTAGAATTCTCCAAAGAGGAAAGTATCTGATCAAGAATTTCTAAGGAAGGACAGTTGCATGGACCAGGAGTGGAACTTAGATGACCTTGGAAATGACAACCTTGAATGATGTGATTATAAGATATGCAACTCCAAGAGGAAATGGGCTTTGGTTCGCCTAAACTGCGTGGGCGCATTCACTTGGGTGCTGAGGGTTGACTTACCTGTCTTCTAATATCTTTCTCCTCCTGGGTCTGTGGGGCCTACAGGCAGGGTTGGTTTAACAGCCCTCTGTGGAAATGAGAAAATCATTTAATCAGGGGAAATGGATTTGGGATGAGCAAAAGAACTTTCTCTGGTGTGGATATTTTAGGAATGCCTATACTATTTAACATACAGTAGTTAAAATTCTTGGGACTTCTTGATCAGCTGGTGACTAATGATCAAGTCAATGAAATACTTGAAATTTTATAATCTGAATAAGATGGAATTCTTTCATCTAATTCGAGACCCAGATTTTCACCTTGTTTACTTAGATGTGCAGAGGTGATCAGAGAGGCCCTAACTCCAAATGTGAAGATGAAATAAAAATTCATTTATGCAATGTACTAACTGTGTCTTGATTCATGTGAAACGTTTCCAGTTTGATTCACATAGAATCCAAGACCACCTGAAATATTTTAAACAGGAGGTACCTTCCCCCATGAGTGTTCGGAGATGCCTGGGGGGCAAGGACAGCCTGAGAGATATTTAAGGACAGGCCTGCAGGATGCAGAACTGACTCACTCAGTATGATGCTCCCGCTGGGAAATAAGATCTCATTTTGTGGAGAGGGAGACTGGGGAGTGGAATAGTTAGGTGACTTGCTTGCTGTCACTCACTGGCTAGTGGCAAATAGATAAAGGGAGACACATGGAAGGGTAATATTAGGAAGCCTGAGGACAGCAGCTTTGCTCTCCCAATTTGAAATAACCACCCAAGAAATGCCAGGCACATCCTCACCCAACACAGATGGGCTTCTCTACAACATGCCAATTTCTTTTTGGCCCCATGTCTTGGCCTTGAGATTTGCATGTTTGGTTTATCAGCCCTCTATGGAAATATTTCTTCTTCCATCAGCTGCCCCACACCAGGGGCAGACTTTCCTAGAACTGGGGTGGGCTGGGGGACAACTTGGAAATAAAGGGGGAAGGGAGGTTGCAACTGTGGTGAGATCAGAGCTTGAGCACTCCGGGCTCAGAGAGCTTGGAAAGGAGGGTCCCATGATCCTTGGTGTGCAGTACCCAAGAAGAAGGCATGCGGCACAACTGCTGGGGGGGGGGGTTCATGTGGCACCTGCCCATGGGTGCCTTTCGGATTATACAAAATGCTGCCCCTCCAAGTAGGAAGAGCCACTAGGCAGAGGGTCCTCGCTGTGGCTTTGTGGTCAATCTAAAGCTTGCTGACTGTCTAGGAAAGCTGCGAGGGCAGGGGAAGGTTGCGGTGACCGAGGAGATTTGGGATGAGGTGCAAGGCCACAGGTGATCCCACCCCTGTCACCAACAAAACCTCCGACTGGCTTTCATCTCTCCAGTCTTCCAAACAGAGGTCCCGGTTAAAACAGAGAGTGGTGACTTTTTTCCCCAGAGAGGAAGACGCCCCGCAAATATAGAAGAACAGGGCAGAGACACTTCCCTTTAGCATTTCCTGTCAGGGATTTTACTAATTTCTTAGTGCGGCGCTAATAGAAGTTAACTGCCAAACAACTTTTGATTTTTGTGTGTGTTATATTCTCTCCCCACCCACAGTCCCCGTCCCTGCCAACAGTCTGGTAAATAAGAATACATTTACCTACAGGAAAGACAGTGAATCCAGCAGCCCTCTGTCCTCCTCACCATCCTTCCCCAGCTCAACCCCCAGCCCCTGGAGTCTAACATCCTTGACCCACTGTTTGTCCCAATGTCTAAAGTTGCCCTGACGGTGATGATCCACACACACACACACACACACATGTACACACACATACAGGCATGCACACACATGCCCACTTACACACGCACACATACATACACAATCTGTCAAAGTGGCCTAGGCAACTACTGGAGCCACCCAGGGCTTGGACTCCAGGAAATCATTACTCTGTGGACCCAAGAAGCAAATACCCACTGGTTGGGAAGAATTTAGTAAAAGAGAGGAGTCTGCTCCTCTCCCCTCTGCCTGGGTGGTTGTAGGAGGGTGTCTCATCCCTGGGAGGAGAGCAGAATAAGCTGATGCTATAATAATGAGTCACTTGGGTTAACTCAACAAACTCCTACAGACATTTGAAAATATTCATACTGTTTATAAATTCAATCAAAGTCCAAGAGGAAATCATTGAAAGTTATTGGTTCAAAATCAAGAGGTAACTGTGGGCCTCCCATCTGGTCTGCTTGGCCAGCTGCCTTTAGGGGAGCCTGGGAAGGACCCTGGAGCCCTGTTTCAGCTGTCTGTGACTTCAGCTTCCCTGCTTGGCCTCAGGACAGGGTAGGCACTTAGCAAATGCTAAATAATAATTAGAATAAGTGGCCTGGACAAAGCCCTGCTGTAGAACACACCCAGCTGTTAGAGAACAGAGACCTGCCCAGGCTTTCTCTCATTTCTGTCCCAGCCAGACCTGATGTCTCTTTCATTTATTGCTTCCTCAGAGTTCTTGGGCTTTCTATCCTTCTACCATCTTGTTGGCCTCTAGAACAGAATACTTGCAGGAGCAGGCTTGGCTCCAGATTTTTGAGTTCAGATCTTGATTCTACCACTTATATGCTGTGGGACCTTGGGCAAGTTTCTTAACCTCTCTGTGCCTCTGTTTTCCACTCATAAAATAAGGACAATTAGAACACTTATCTTCTAATGCTGCTGTGAGGATTAAGTGAGTTAATACTTGTAAGATGCTTAAAACAGTGCCTCACATATTGTAAGCACCCATCAAAATGTTACCTATTATTATTGTCTTTCATTCTTTTTTTGGTTCCTCTACCAGTGCCTCTAATTTCTTGTCCCATGGGCATCAAAAGATGCTTAGAATCTGTAGGTACAGAGGAGGGCCTTCTTCCAGGCATATCTTGGTGATGGGAGGGGTGGAGGAGGGCACTAGAGTGTTCCTTGACTGTTGGGCTTCCCTCTCACAACCTGTGCATCTCCAGACACCACACGGTCCGTCCCTGCCTGCATTCGGGCCCCTGCTCCAGAGGCGCCTGCTCAGAGAGCGCTCCTGTATCTGACGCTGCTTCGCGCACCGCTCTTCATCCCCTTCCCTGTCAGCTTGCCGTTATGGCGTTTATCACTTCTCATATCTTATTGCCCATCTGCCCACACCCCCATGTCCACATCCCCTGTCACCCCTTAGGAAGTCTGTCCATCCAGTACTAGATCCTACACAATGCCTGGCACCTAACAGGTACACGTATTTCTTAAACGAATGAATGAGTCAACCATCACCTCATTTTCCTCGCTAAGTAATGTCTTTGGGAGGGATGGAAACTCCCTTCAATCTTGTGACAGGAGCATTTAAAACTTTAGAAGCTGTACTATCGTTAGGAATGAGTTACTCTTTTGCATAATATTCACACAGTGCTTGCGTAGGCATATTTATTTTGTTGCCTAACATAGATATATTTAATTTGCAAGCGTTTGTTTCTGGATCCACATGTTCTGTCGGAAGCATGTGTTCTCTTGGATGGTCTATAACCAAACACCTGGGACACAGGTGGCTCCAGATAAGCTTTGGTGGTGTTGAAACTGATCCCCATGACTTCCGAAAAACTGGCAGTCCTTAAGGTTTGGTCCAAATCTCAAGCTCCATAAAAGATTCCCCCTCTGATTTCATCCCTTCCTTTGAACTCCCGGCACTTCTGGTCAGTAACCTCTCATTTGGTTATTTGTTCTTTTTAATTTCTTTTTCTTTTTATTGATTTTAGAGAGAGAGGAAAAGAGAGGGAGAGAGATAGAAACATCGATGAGAGAGAACATCAATTGGCTGCCTCCTGCATGTCCCCCACTGGGGATCGGGCCCACGATCTAGGCATGTGCCCTGACCAGGAATCAAACTGGCGACCTCTTGGTGCATGGGTCGACACTCAACCACTGAGCCACACAGGCTGGGCCTCTCATTTGGTTTTAATCATACACTGCTGTGGGCATTCCTTGAGCTGTTGTCTCATCGAGTCTTGAATGCGTTCATTGTTCTTTTTATGTTCAATATAGCTATATCTTTCACCTCTACTAGTTTGCAATCTTCCCCAGGGTTGGGAGCATAGAATATACTTACTTGTGTCTGCCATTGGGTTCTTGGATTGCACATGGCAATTCAAGTGCATGTTTGAATGGAAGAACAAGTGAATGAGGAGAAGCAGACCTATTTGTATCACCAAGTCTTATATTGATAATTTATCCCTGTTATCCTTACTCTAAAATCACTTGAGGGACTAAAGGTTGATGTGGATGTTGATAATGGTTTTCCTTTGGAAATGTCAATTAACATCTTTGTATCTTATTTCAGAAGTCCTGGAAATGTCTCTCTCTGGAGGCTAAGAACCAGCTCAGTCATTATAGAAACGATAATTTTTATTTTTTAGTGATACTTGGTTTATTTCCCATTTCTCTCATTTGTTCTCTAATACTTACCCTTCCTTTATTTAGGAGTTCAAGGTGGGGGTTGCTGAGAAAGGTCATGTTGAAAAGCAGCTTAGAGGAGTAGACTACATGGTGGATGTCAGAGTAGAAATGAGGTCTTCACTTCATAAAGTCATAACATTTTAGAGATAGAAAGAACATCAACACAGCCAAAACATTTTATTTATTTAGAAAAATATGAAACCAAGGTTTAAAAAAGACACCAGGTCGCTGGTTCGGTTCTGGTTGGGTACATGCCCGGGTTTCAGGCTTGATCCCCAGTAGGGGGCATGCAGGAGGCTCAGCCGATCGATGTCATTGATGTTTCTCTCTCTCTCTCTCTCTTCCTCTCCCTCTCTTCTCCCTTCCTTTCTCTCTAAAAAATCAACACAAACATTAAAAAAAAAAGAAATTTCCAAACGAGTAACATACCTTGGGATTCACCCAGTGTGTGTGTGTGTGTGTGTGTGTGTGTATGCGTGTTGGGGTGTGGGGGGATGAGGCTTCTGCAGATAAGCAGTATGAAGAGAAATGTAGAGGTGGTTGATTATTTCCACCTTATTTCCTCATCTTTTTTATTTAAATAATTATCAAAGGGGTGATATAAATACTGTATGAAAAGATATTTGAAAGAGAATCCAGCCAGAATTCACAAGATGATTAAATAGAAAGATAATGGTCTCTATTCAGTTATTAAGAATCTGATCAGCCCCGGGTAACACATTATGTGTGGCACCTGCTCGCTGCCTTGCTAGTAAACAGGAAATAGGACTGGGGAACAGAAGGCAGGTGCCAAAGTGTTCTGCAGTGGCAGCTGCTAAGGACCCTGTTGAAAGGAGCTTAAGAGGATATTAAAAAAAAATTTTTTTTAAATCCTCATCCAAGGATATATTTTTTATTGATTTTAGAGAGAGAGGAAGGGGGAGAGAGAGAGAAAGAGAAACATTGATGTGAGAAACATCAATCAGTTGCCTCCTGTATGTGCCTCGACCGGGGATCGAACCTGAAACTTGGGCATGTCCCCTGACCGGGAATCAAACCTGAAACCCTTCGGTTCATGGGACAACGCTCCAACTGAGCCACACCAGCCAGGGTGAGGATCTTTTTTAAAAAAATTGAATTTATTGGGGTGACATTGGTTAATAAAATTATATAGGTTTCAGGTGTACAATTCTGCAATATATCATCTGTAAATTGCAGAGTGTGTTCACCACCCCAAGTCCCGTCTTCTTCCATCATCATTTATCCTCCCTTTACTCATTTCTTTTTTTTTTTAATTTTTATTTCTTTATTGCTTTTAGAGAGATTGAGTAAGGGAGAGGAAGAGAGAGAGAGAGAGAGAGAGAGAGAGAAACATCGATGAGAGAGAGCATTGATTGGCTGCCTCCTGCATGCCCCCCACTGGGGATCGGGCCCACAACCTGGGCATGTGCCCTGACCGGGAATCGAACCGGCAACCTCTAGGTGCATGGATCAACACTCAACCTTTGAGCCACACTGGCTGAGCCCTTTACCCATTTCTACCTCCCCTCCAACCCCCATTCTCCTGGTAATCATCATGCTGTTGTCTGTGTCTACTAGTTTTTTTTTTTTTTTTTGCTTAATCCCTTCAACTTTTTCACCCAGCCCCCCGACCCCCTCCTCTCTGATAGCTATCAGTCTGTTCTCTGTATCTATGAACCTGTTCTCCATCTTAGGAGCCGGTCTTCCTGTGGTCAAGTTGTGGGGAATGGCAAAGTTCAGGAGGTGGTGGGTAGGCCAGGTAGTAAAAGAATTGGGTTTAATTGCTTTGAAATGTGTTGGCTCCAGGAAGAGAAAGGAATCCTCTTCAGTCAGCATTTGCCCAGCTGGGTCTGCCCCTGACCCTCAGGGCCTGAATGAAGGGAAAGAAGCTGGTTCCACAGCAGAGGATCCCCAAGGACTCCACGACCTCATTTCCCCTCCTGGGGCTGGAGGACCCAGGGCCAGCTGGAAAGGCTTAGCACCTGCTTCCTGGAGCGGCTTCCACCTGGTGTCAAGAGGGTGTTACCGAAGTTACTGTTACGTAGAATTCTAGAGGAGTCAACTGAAGTGGACTGGGATTTAAATCAACCCATTGTTTCAAAACTCTCCATTTCCCCATCCCAGTGGGAAGAGATGGTCTCAGCTCCATCACCTCTCATTAAACCCTGTAGGGCCTGGGTTTGAATAACCAGTGGCCTAACATTCCTGCATTGAACAAGCTTCAGGTCAGTGGCTGAGGTCTTTCTGACAAGAGAAAATGGGCAAATTAATAGAGGTCCTTATTGCCCTCACGTTTCCAACATGACCAGTTCTTCCTGGAGAATGTTGAATTTCAGTTTTCTCACATACCCTAAAAATACCTTGGGCTCCTGTAGTCAAGCAAAATCCAACTCCCTTCACTCTGCCCCACATACCACCCAAAGCATTATAGCACTGCTGGTGACTTTGGGCAAATTACTGAGTGATGTTGTGCCTTGGCTTTGTCTTTTGTCAAATGGGGATGATAACAGTAGCTCCCTCTTTGGGTGATTGTGAAGATTAACTATGTTAAGATATTTAAAATGCTTAGAAACTATATCTGGCCTGTAAATTTTAGCTATTAGTTTCAAATCCTTTCCCCTTCCTGCTCTTTCACGTGTCTCTTATTGTCACTAGCATGACGTATTATGGGCCAGAGGGCATGGGAGGGGTCACACAGCATGATCTTCCCAGGCCCCAGTTCCTAGTGGATGTCCCAAGGCCGCTTTCCCTAAGCTGCGAACACTTGGCTCCAGAGGCTGGACAAACTTTGGGGAGCCCAGGCCTCTCTGGAATTCTTCAGGCAGGTCAGGCTGGCGAAGGGTCACCCATCCTGGCTCTGTCCCTTTGGGAGACTTGTTCAAATAAAGGAAAGGCCTGAGCGGATCTACCGGTCAGCCTTTCCGGGCTGTCTGAACTGACACTTGGGCATCCTTCAGAAACTGGAGTCATGGGGCTCCCTGCTGGCGCTCAAGTCCGTTTGGCAATTTGAGACACAAAACGTTTTCCATGTTAGCACGTCCCAGTGAGAAGTGAGTTTGGGTGTGCGGTGTCCTGCCACGTCGGCAGGCTGCAGAGGCGTTTCCACAGTGTGGGAAGAGGTGGACCCGGGGTAGTCAACGGAACCGTTCTGGCAGTGCATCTCACACACGTTTCCCAAAGTGTATGTAATCTCCACCCGCATCTGGACCCCCATCAGCCGCCAGGCAATATGTTCTGCAGCATTGCTTCTGCTCAGAGCCAGCGCCTCCCACAGTGGGGAAAATGAAGCATGGCGACACAGCGTGGGCCCGTACACTGATGATGGGGATGCTGTTAGAATTCTGAGTACGCACTTCATGACATCCCAACCTCTCGCCCTCAGCAGAGAGAGGTGAATTGTTGAACTGGCTGCCTCACTGCCTTGGGAGTTGGGCCTGGACTGGCAATTTAGTGCTCATGAAGATTGTGGGGGAAAGGCTGGAGGTGGGGGTTGGGGTGCAGGGTCCTTTCCTGAAGCACAGCCCAGGGCTCTGGGGTGGGCAGCGCCTGTGACTTCCCCATCTAGGAAACGGCAGTGCTTCCAACACTGGTTCCACAGGGGCCATAACAGCTAGTGGCAAATTGAACAATTTGGTCAATCAGCCCCAACACCTGACTGTTGTTTTTTTCCCCCTGTTGTTCATTTTCAAATCGAGATTGATTGGATTCCTTTGGATTCCAATTCAGCTGACATTTATTGAGCCTCTGGTGTGTGGTCAGCATGGTGCTAACGCTCACGTGTGTTGTTTTGACTAAGCCTGGCTGAAGCTCCTGTTCGGTTGCCTTGGGGAGCAGCATCCTCTTCTCCAACTCAAGCGACACGTAGAGAGGGCTTCTATTGTGCTGGGCGTGGGATCCCGAGATGAGCGACGGAGAAGACACCTCATCTCATACTGTGCCCCCTGCCCCGGCAGTCCTGGGTGGTCCCAGAACTGCTGGGCAAAAAGCATTTGCTTGTTCTCAAGGCATTTAGCTCTTTAGGAAATCTAGTTCTATTTCTTATCCAAAAAGAGAAATGGATACTGAAGCTGAAATTTGTTATTGTACATAAAACATTCTGTTCTCTTCATCTGGTTATTTGATCAGAAACAGTGGCGTTTGGATGCCTGTTTGCTTCTCACTATCGGGAGGTAATCCTGTCCCCTGCTGACCTGCCATTCTCCACCTTCTCTCCAGCACAGGGACAGGATTCTGGGCACAGAGACCACTGGGAGCTCAGGCCTTGCTCGGCTCCTCCCATTGACAAAGTCTTGGCTATGGGCTCTGCAGTGTTGGGGGGACAGCGAGGGAGGGGAGGCAGTCCAGAGCATGTGATTTGAAAACCAGAAGAGAGGGAGATGAGAGATATATTTAAAAAGCACATTGGTTTTTCACAGTGGGAGTAGGGATATAAAAACACCCCAAAATCTCAATAGTGAAAAATTGACCCAGAGGGCAAAACCCTTTTCCAACTCAAGGACGTGGGAGGAATCAAATTCCACTGAGGTCATGTCAGAGGGGGCCTGCAACTAAAGAGGTCCCTCTGGAAGGACAGTCAGTATCTGGTCCCAGGAACATGGGAACCCCTTTGTGTATGTGCCGAGAAAATCCTAGATTTAGCTTCGCTCTCTCCCACCTCCCCCGCAGTGATCTCAGGTTTAATGTTGGCCCTCTCTGGAATCCATGTAACACCTTTTTCATGGCTTTAAAAATAGACTCCAGGCTGGCCAACCCTCTTAAAAGGAACATGATAGAGATCAGTGCCAGCACCGTGGGACCTGACACCCGACCCTGATCACCTCCCTAAATAGCCCGCACTTGGGATCCCTTGCCCCGATGAGGTGGGGCACCCTAATTGGCCACTGGGAGCTCACTACACAATGTTAGACAGAAAAACAACCAAGACTCTCTTTTTCACTCTGCCTTTCTTCTCTCACCACTGAAAAGGTTAAAAGGGAATTACAAGGTCTGAAGGGAGTCCGACTAGACTTCTTAGTCCACCCAATGTACAGCTGAAGTGAACGTTCTATGAAGTCCCTTCCTAAGTAACTGGGAGGGCGCTGGTGCAGGAGGGTGCTGTGCTGTCTGTAAGGGGAATAACATTTCCGGGCGGCGATGTACTTGATGGTTCACAAATGCCGGGGTGGTGGATGGCTGGCTCTGGTGGCGTGGCGATAACCCAGCCTGCCTTTCTCAGTAAAGGGTGGAGTTCCTGGGACCCACCCTTTATCAGCTGAGCCCAGAGATGCTAGGCGCTGGGGCCCCTCCTTTTGTGGGTGAGGGCAGGACAGATAGAAGGCGGAGAGCAAGCCCCACTTGTTAGCAGACCACAGTGCAGCAGAGGAGCCCTCGGCCTCAGGGCTCTCGGGAGCAGGGTTTCAGCTGTAGACGCAGCCGGAGAACTGGTTTTGCACTGCAGTGAAAACGGAAATTGAAAATGGTGCGTTATAAACCCAAGGAGTCTAGTTGCCACAGCAGAGCACTGGGGATTCTTGGGGTCCTGTTTTCAGACGTGGGTGTTTAACCGTGGCTAAGCAGTGACTAGGCCTTCATTTTCTGGTGTAGAAACAAGATCCGTACCACCCCATACATCTGGGGGGTGGGGATGGGGAGGCCTTGACCTTTGACAAATGTTTTGGTTGAAAAGAAAAAAGGCAGGCGAAGGAGGAAAAAAGAGTGTCCACTGTCATTTACTGAGTACCTACTCTGTGCCCCAAGTGTTGCTAGGCATTTTTACATCATTCTCACAGTACCTGGAGAGGTGGGCCAAGTTATTTTCATCCTACTGATGAGGAAATCAATGAAAAGGTACTTCCCTTATCACAAGTCATGCAGCTTAACTGCAGTGGGCTCGCTAACTTCGAGTAATGTAAGGCTGCCTGCCCAGAAAAGCAAATAGTGCTGTTGTTATTAAGTCGGTTCCAAGTCTGAGTGGATTGCAAAGAGGGTAAAGCAGGAGCAGCGGGAGGGCCACCTCTGTCCTCCAGTGCCTGTGGGGAGAGTAGTGGTGGTTGTCCAGGGTGTGAGGGGCCAGGAGGCCTTCTCTGGAATCCCGGGTCTGCCCTGAATCTCAGCTCTGATGTTTCTTTAGAGAAGAGCCAGCTGTGTCCAGGCTTGCCACCACCGGAAGCTGCCTGTCCCTCTTCCCCTAAAGCGTCCTGGGAGGCAGAGTCATCGGAGAATCCCATGCACCTGGGATTCTTTGCTTCAGGCTTTTGAGCAAAAAAAGAAGCCTTCTCCCAGTTTCTGGAAGAGCTAAAGATTCACAGGGGAATTCACAGCAGGGGGCTGTAAGCTGTCCTAGGCTCCCGCTCTATCCATGAGTTTTACGAGTTGAACAGTGACTTTCTCCCCCTTTTCTCCCAGCATTGTCTATTCCTGATGTAGCTCAGTGTGGTCTGGAGGACTGAGAACACCAAAGATGAAGCCTCCAGCACTTCATTATGGTTATCAACTGCGGAGACAGTTGGTAAAATATTTAGTAAGGTTGGAAAAAACCTGTGGACGCTATGAGCCTGTAGGACAGAACAAGCGGTCTGGCATCCTCACTGAGAAGCCCTGGTTTGTCTTTAGCCCACCAATCCCAGTCTGCTACAGTTTCATTGACTCGCGGGCAGATCTCCTGGGCACACTAAATACCTGCAATAAAAAATGAAGAAAAGTAGGAAACAGGCAAGGGACAGGTTGATTATTTATTGTCTAAGGGTGTGGCAGGGACCCAGGGTAGAGGAGGGACAGTTAATTAAGGGGGGGGGGGGACAATGGCTTATCTTTCTGAATCCCTAGAACCCAAAGAGACCCCTACAAGTTAATTTGTTTATTCGGTGCTTCTATACACCACATCAAATGGTGAGTTATCTTTTGCTGCTGTCCTGAAGGATCCCCAGCAAAAATTCAGCCCTTCCTGAATAACAAGTTTTATTAAGTCACATCCCTTACAGGTGGAAAGTTCTTTCTGTCTAATCTACATCTTCTCTACATCAATTTAACCTCATAACTTACAGTTTCCTTCTCACTAATGGAAATGGTGGGTATGTCATCTTCAAACATCAGTCAACAAGCATTTGTTTGGCACCACTGCCCAGCACTGTGTTAATCACACAGGGAGCAGGTGGGAAATGGGGGGGGGGGCAGCATGGGTAGGGCATACTGAATGTTTCAACCAAGCTGTCTCTGTCTGTGAGAAGCTTATAACTGAATCATGGAGACAAGGCTACCATACCTGGGAAAGGGCACCATACAGTTAGCTCCATGCTGGGGGTCCAGCTCTGGTGTTGGAGGAGTTTACATCTTAAGGGCTGTATCCTTTTGCCTTCGCTTCTTTATGCGTGCCAATCATCTCCGGTTCCTTTAAGCGTAGGCCTTACTGAGCAACATGTCTGTAATTGTTCTCTTTCTTCTCCTCGTGGGGCTTGCCTGACCCTTTGGATGTCTAAATTGCAAAGCCTTAACCCTAATGAAGTCATGGCTAACATCAAAAAATCCTGAAAGCACAGCATAGGGAATATAGGCAATGATATTGTAATAACTATGTATAATGCCAAGTGGGTACTAGACTTATCAGGGGATCACTTCATAAAGTATATAAATGTCTAACCACTGTACACCTGAAACTAATATAAAATAACATTGGATGTCAACTGTAAATGAAAAATTTTTAAAAGATGAAGCAAGCACAATTAAAACTGTCATCTTGACAGTTTGCAAAATTAAGACAATTAAAAAGACCTTACCAGGAAAAAAATAATAATTCTTGGCAGTCCCGAGTATTCAAGTCCTTTGGTAATATGTCAGCATCTTTCCTATTACTCTCATAGTACTATGGATTGTATTCGGCTTCTGGCCCACTATGACTATCTCTTCTTTTTTCTTTATGATTGTATATAACCCATTGTATGGTATAAAGAACATTGGGTTTATGAGTTATAAGATCTGGGTACCAATTTTAGACTGGGAATTTTTTGCTATTTAACTTTGAATATTTCACTTTACTTGCAAGATCTCAGTTTATCTCATCTTTAAAACAGATATTCTCAAAACTCAATAATAGTAAAAGAAACAACCCAATTAAAATAATGAGCAACAGTTTTGAATAGATATATCACCAAAGAACAAACAAAAAAACAAATACATAACCCCCTGAAAAGATGTTTAACATCATTAGTTCTTAGGGAAATGCCAATCACAACCACACTGAAACACTAGTACACATGTATTAGAATGTCTAAATTAAAACTGCCCATGCCAAGTGTTAGGATGTGGATCAGCTGGCAGGAAGGAGGGATTATTATGGGGCAAGAGGAAACTTTTGGAGGTTCATAATCTTGGTTGTAGTGGTAGTTTTATGGGGGCATACATAATATCAAAACTTACCAAATTATACATTTAAGTATGTGGTTTATATTATGTCAGCTACACCTCAATATAGCTGTTAAAATAATAGTCTATCTTTCAGTTCATTGAGCAAGTTAATTATATCAGTGTTTTGAAAGTATTGTACATATTATTCATCTTCCATTTGAGTAGGGCGTTTTCTCGTTCTCTCTAAATATTAATGTTGGAACAGTGCTTTAGAATCCCTTGAGATATTCCACTGGGCTATGATCAGGGCTGTTCCAGTAACCATAATTTATTAATTGACACTCTTGATGTAGAGGATTGAGCAGATCTGAGAGGCAGTTTTAAGAGGCACGGAGCAAGAGACCTGTAGCATGACCTTTGTATTAAAAACGAATGCGTGGGGAGAGAAGGGGCTGCAGTGACTTCCATCCAGACACCTTGCCCTTTGGGACACCAGTGTGGGCCTTTTCCAGCCACCTTTCAGAGGTTGCTTGTCCTGAAATTCATCCTCTGATGATGTTGAGGGTCTTGGGCCTGGAGAATTCTGATGTGGCTGTCTTTAAATATCAGTTTTTTCACCCACTCAAGGAGAAGTTAGTTGCACTGTACACTTCAACACTCTTTTTTGGCAACATCCTGATCTTTTCTCTTGATCTTTATTTATCCCACTAATGTGGGACTTCCTCCTAATTGTGGAATGGCACCTTACTTTGAAAAACACTCTCAGAGGTGTTTTTCTACCCTTCAGGGGCACCCTCCACATTCTCTCTTCCTGGCCCTGACCACATATTTGTTAGGAATCTTGGCAGTGCTGTTCCCCAAAGGGCTTTGGGTCAGCTGGACCCTCTATTTATCAGTGACCTTGGCCCTGACTCTTAACCTCTCTGGATTCCATTTCTCTGTCCATGCAACCGTCATAGCATTACCTACCTTATGGGGTGGCTGCGAGGGTTAAACGAGGTAATGCAATATGTCCATCACGTAAGGTGCTCAATGTGTTAATTCCTCACCAGCATGCAGCTCTACTCTACCCCTGAGTCAGGGCAGGAGGGGTGGAAAAATGGTATTTGGTGTTGTGTCTAGACTGCTATTTGAAAAGAGCATGAAACCAGGCTTATAGTACAGAACAGCCATGATTTGAACAAGCAATATTGCTAGGGGCCCAGGCACCGGCCCGGCTTTTCCTGACCATTTCTCATGACTCAGTGTTAAGCCTGCTCTCAACAATTCCTGCTGTCACCCCCAAGACTTGGCCAACCCCGACATTCTTTTGACATCTGCCCCTGAAATGAACTCAGGAAAAGGTGAGGGTGGTCCCAGAGCAGAAAACTGGGAGCTTCCTCCAGCCCTGGGTGGTATTTCATTAACACCAGCGGACTTGAGAGATGAAGGAGATTGTAGTAACAGTTCTGCGTCCTGCCTCTCAGCTTCATTTCGCGTCTCCGCTCTCTGGCAGAATCTGGAATAGGCTGATTAGCTGGGATCTCAGGAAACGATGTAAGAGCCCAAAACATGCAAATTGGTTATGGGGCATAAATAGACTTTGCTGAGCTCACCGTGGCAGTCAGTGCAGGCTCCGGGGCCCATTCACTAGGGCAGCCTGTGGCAGGAGGCCGGCGGGAGCGCCATGCAGCTTGGAGCTCCTCACCTCCATTGGACGTGTGTGCCTCTCTTCTGCAGCGGCAGGACGCCGGCTCTCCGCCCAGGGCCGGCACCCACAGCTCCGGTGGCACCCCACCCGCACCCTCGATGCACCCCCTCCTCTGGGCTTGGCAGCAGGTGCCTTCCCTCCGGAGATCGCTTCCCATTAACTTTCCCATCTGACATAATAATGGAGAGAAAATGAAGAGATCCCATTAGTGGCTGGCTGGCTGGCTGGCTGGCTGGCTGGCTGGAGGGCGGGCGGGCGGGCGCAGAGTCCGCACCGGAGCCGGAGCCCAGCGCAGGGAGCCTGTATTTTTAGCCAGATGCCGCGTAACTTGCTGGCGCTCCCCGCGCCGCGGAGCAGATAACGGGGGAGGGGGAGCAGGGAGCCGGGCTCGGATTGCAGCGCGGGCGCCGGACGATGGCAGCGAGACAGGGCAGGTCCCGTCCAGACCCTGCGGTGAGTGACGAGCGGCCCGCGGCCCGGCCAGGGAGCTCGGCGCGCTGGGGGCTGCCGTGCGGGCTTCGGGTCGTGGGGCCCCTTGATGCGGGCTCGGCAGGAGCCAACTTTCAGGAGGGTGCGGGGACGCGCTCCGGGCAGCCGCCGAGGCTTCCAGCAGAATCCAGAGGAAAATTCCTTTGGCCCAGAGGCTGCCGCGGCAGAGGGGCTGGTGCCTGGAGGCAGCCCGGGCGAGCAGCGCACGCGGGAGCGCAGAGCCTCCGCACAGGTTCCCAGAGGGGCCCGGGGCACAGGGCCCTAGCTGAGGCCGAGTGCCCCTCTCCAGGGGAGGAGAGTCCCGCCGAGCGGATTCTGCTGTGAGGCCTCGCAGCTGCCCCTCCCGGGGACCCAGCTGGACCAGTGGGGATGCCACGGCCTTGGCCTTGGCCAGAGAAGGGACCGCTTCGCCCACGGAACTCCTGACCCCTAAACCATAGTAACACGATGGCCCGGAGGTCCAGAGGTAGCGGGCAATGAATGGGGGTGAGAGGAAGGCAGACCTGTTGTGTGCCCAGGAGCCTGGTGCTTTCCCTGTACCTTGTCATTCTCGCAGTACCCCCAGCAAACTGTGCAGTACTCCCATTTAGCAACCGGGAAATTGAGGTCTGGGGACTTGTACCAGGCAGAGCATCAAGTGGCAGAGCAGGGATTCACAGCAGGTCTTCCCAACATCAGGGTGCACTCTGGCCTTTTCTCATCACTGCATCACCCAACCTCTAAGGCAATGCAGGAGGAGCACAGGAATGGACAGTTTCCCCCAAGTCTTCACGGTTGTGTTGGGAGATAACGGAACCCAGGACCCATGGTTTCTCAATGACACCTTTAATTTGTTCATTTTATCTTTGCCAATGGTAGTCTGGTTGGGGCACTTGGAGACCATGTGTAAAGCTTTAACAGCACAACTTCTGGAAAGGAAAAATTGAGAAACCTAATGAAAACACACACTGTGGCCCAGGATTCACTTCTGTTTCTCTGTAGTCAATGGGATAGAGGCAGGGCACACAGGTGTGCCAGCTGGCTGGAGCTGACTGTTCTTCCTGGGAGGCCTGACTGGGCTCCGGGGGACACCAGGCGTGGAGTTTGGAGGAACACTCAGAGGTGGAGGGCAGCCCACAGCCTAGCAGGCAGCTCCACACCCTGCTGGACAGGCCTTCCCAACACGCTGCAGGACCTGCAGGAAGAGGACTGAGACTCTTCCTGGGGATTCTGACAATGACTTTGTTAAAGGAGCTGCATCTTGCCCAAACAAGATCCTTTGGGAAAGAGATACCGCCTTATCGCTGTTTACAGAAACAGATAATAGCTCAGTTTCCATTCATCTTTTGAGATAAGAATGTTGCACTAAAACACCTGGAAAAAGCAAGTCATGATTTGTCCTGGGAAAACTTGGGCCATCTCAAGCCCCAGCGAAGGTGTGAGGGGGGCTGGTGTTCTCTTACACTGCCTGAAACTGGACTTGGCCTGGCCTCTGTGTTTCTGAAGCCTTCAATGCTCCTGTGATACGGGCCCGCTGACATTTAGTAGCATGCTTCCGGCCTCTCCCTCCAGGACACTGGAGCCCCCTCGGCTACTTCTGCATTGCTATATTCATATCACCCCACTCAGGAAGTGCAAGTTTAATAATAGTCCGATGTCTCAGGTCACCATGGGCTCACCTCCCTTTTCCTGGGCAGCCCCAGTGACAACTTGAGTCCCAGGAGGAATTCCATTCCCTTCCTTTCCCCTGTACTTACTTCCTCCTGAAGTGAGGACTGAAGTGGGCACAGCCACTCAGCCAGAGCAGAATGTGAGAAGAATCTTATGGCCACTAAAAGGAAATGGTTGGCCTAGGAGGCAGTACAGCACCAGGGTTAGGAGAAGGACCCTGGGGGCAGGCTACCTAGATTTAAATGCTGGCCAAGCCATGTATTAGTGGTATGACTTTGGACAAGTTACTTAATTTCATTATGACGCATTTACCTCATCTGTGCAAGGGAGACAATAAAAGTACCTGCCTCATGAGATTATTAGGGGGACCAAATGAATTCATTTAAATAGAGTGCTTAAAATACAGTAAGAGCTTTATCAAACTTATTTTAGTATGAAAGGAAGTTCAGGGAAATCACACGGATTAACCAGCAGGGCTGTGGGCCGGGGACACACAACATGTATACACCCCTCCTCCGCTCAATGCAGGCACAAGCAATTTTCTCACAGGTAAAATTAGACTAAAATGAAACTCAAGATGAAAAGGGGAAAAGACACAAATGAGCAGCCTTGGTGGGGTGCTCAGAGAGGGTGACAGCCCCTCGGTGGTGATGCAGGATTTAGGGCCATGTAGCTCCGTTTTCTGGACCCAAGGAGCAGCCTCCTTTAGGCTCCAGCCTCCTTTCATGGAGAGACCTCTCTGAGGCTGCCCTGCCTCAGAGGGGATGGGGGAGGGGGGGAGGCAGGCTTGGCTTAGAGAGGGCCAGGGACACTTCTTTGATTTGTCACAGCCCAGAGACAGTCTGGTCAGTGTTTTATTGTTGTTGTCGTTGGTGTTTTCCAGGTTAGTATTTACTCAGGTAAATATTCTGAAAGGAACACATTGGATTCTTTTGCCTCTCTTTCGGCCCTATTGAATCATACAGACTGTTCCTGGAATCATCAGGAAATTGCACTTAGGACAGGTCATTGAATTGGAGGTAATTGAATTAGATAGATGGGCAGCATGGACTCTGAAGAGCAAGATGGTGAAAATGGGTTTCATATTCCAATGAGGGCCATTTGCCCTGGAGCTTAGATATTCCCTGGCACCTAGGCGGGGCTCAGTGAGTGCTTGCAGAGTGAATCAGTGGGTGCATGCATACACAGGTGACCCCTTCATAACGGAGTCACTTTGTTTTTCAAATCACGAGGACAGGGACCCATATTCTGATTTATTATTCTCTCTTCCTTTGCCCTAGCAGGGTTATGGACTTAAAACAGAGCCTCAGTGAATATATTGTAGAATTAAACTGAGTGATGCACAGTGAAAGGGACACCATTATCCACAATTCACCTGTGAGATACCCTGAGGATCCTGCTTATGTCTTGACTCCTCTATGCCTAGAGAAGACCAAAGAGAAAATGAAAAAGGCTTAGCCATGGAACTTCACTTCTAACTATCTAGGTGACCTTAGCTAGTCACTTTATTTTTACCATCAGTTTTATTATCAGTGAAAGAAAGGAATGGGACAAAATGATTCCTTTTTAGAGGCCTGTCTTGGCCTTGACATAGGGCTCAGGGGTCAAGGCTGGGATCTGCTACGGATTAACTGTTTGATTGGCAAAGGCATGTGGCCTGCCCCAGGCCCTACAATCTGTCAGGGTTGTCTAGACACCCTCAGGTTTGAAATTGCTGAGAATGTACCTCAGGGTCAAAGGCAGTGGAAAGGCATAGGCATTCCCTAACTGTTAACTAACTATAGAACTTGGGCACAGCCTCTCAGCCAGAGGTTAGCCTCTCAGCTAACCTCTCTAGACCTCAGTTTTGTTACCTCTAAAATGGGGATAATAATTATACTTACCTCACCGGTTGTGATGAGGATTGAAAGATATTATGTTGTTAATATACTTGCCCAGTGACTGGTAATAGTATTATAATTTCATTATTATATCACACAAACTGCAGAAACTGTTTAACCTTCTTCAGCCTAGTCTAGATCAGGCTTCCCTTACCCTCTATCTATCTGTGTGTCTGTCTGTTATAAAGACAGTATTGTCCTTCATGTCCTAGGTTCAGGGCTTTGAACAGTCAACAGTATCATTAATTGATATTGCATCTACGTTTACCCACAGTTCTCAGGTTCTCATCTCAAATCCTATCATTGTGCTCCAGAAGACAGTTTGGTAGGTGGGATGTGTGGGAGGTATGTCTCTCTAACACTCTCATTCTTGGGGAATAATATAGTATTTTTCCTAATAGTGGGATATACACATATAATAGTTGACAGAATGTCGGAATCAGCAGGCACAAACAGACATTTCTTTGAGGGACTAAACCTTGAGTCTGATTTTTCTGGTAATCCAATAGATTGATCCTTATTTCTGGAATATTTTCTCTACCACAGTTGCCTTGCTGAGGAACCTGGGGACATTAGGTGCCCCATGTTTTGGACCAAGGGAGGTCTGGGCCTAGTAGATACTTCATGCTTTGAAGGACTCAAAAGAGGTAGAAGATTTGGTCCCTGCCCCAAGAAGCAAACAGTTTGGTTGGGGAGACAAGATGTGCATAAATTAAAAACTTGAGAAAGGTGTATTTAAAATACATTTAAAAAAAAAAATCAAGCTCCCATTTCTAGATTTCTAGATGGTCAGTATTGACTATCCCAGGACAACATCACAGAGGAGATAGGAACTGAGCACACCATGAGGAACGGAAAGATTGGAATTAGCAAACCAGAATGGCAGAGGGCTTCAGGGTCCTGGGAATAACCAAGCTGTGCCCTGCAGGCAGGCAGAGATGGGGGTGCCATGGGGGACAGGGAGGGAAGGGGAAGGGTTCCTCCTGCTGTGTTGGGGGCAGTGAGATCCAAATGTGCCTACATCATGAACAGGCAGACACAGAGCTTCTGGGAAGGGGTGGGGGAGGCAGAGGAAGGAAGCAGGTCCTCTGGAGCAGTATGGAGCCTGAGGTGGCAGGTGGGGAGGGCGGGGCAGCTGTGCTGTGAAGGTAGTGTCTGTAAGGCTGGAGAATCTTTTCTGCCGCAGATTAACGTTTCAATTGGCAAAGGCATGAACCCCCGCTTTGTGGGGGAGATCAGGGTTTTGACGGTAGAATGCTGAGATTGTTGGCTGTAGATTTTGTCTTCCATGTTTGGGGACGCTTGTCATTAGCATGTGCGAGTTGCCTGTGGCTGCTGTGGTAAATCACCACGGACTTAGTGGCAAAAACAACAGGAATGTATTCTCTCGCTGTTTGGAGGCCACAAGTCTGAGATCAAGGTGTGGGCAGGGCGTGCTCCTCTGGAGGCTCTCGGGAAGAATCTGTCCTTTGCCTCTCCCAACCTCTGCTTCTTGCCGGCTTCCTTAGCTTGTAGCCGCCTCACTCTGGTCTCTGCCTCCGTCTCGACATCGCCTTCTCCTCTGTGCATCTTCTCTGCTGCTTTCTTTTTTTAATCCTCACCAGAGGATATGTTTTTATTGATTTGAGAGAGAGAGAGGAATATCGATGTGAGAGAGAAATATCAATCGGTTGTCCCCCTATGCTCCCCAACCAGGAATTGAACCCACAACCCAGGTATGTGCCCTGACCAGGAATCGAATCCACAACCTTTTGGTGTACAGGACAGTGCCCCAAGCAACTGAGCCACCCTGGGCAGGGCTCTGTTATTTTTTATAAGGATACCTGCCATTGGATTTAGGGTCAACCTAGTTAATCTAGGGCAATCTCATCCCAAGACACATAACTCAATTACATCTGCAGTAAGTCTTTTCCCAGATGAGTGACAGTCACAGGTTCCAGGGATTAGGGTATAGACATATCTTTTGGGGACCACCATTCAACCCATTATTACATGTTTTCTAGGGAGGGAGCATGAAGGACGGAGACAGAGTGCCCCCAGAGGGGGAGGAACCCCGAGGTACGGCTGGGTCCTCCAGTGGAAGTGCCTTTCATGCTTCACCTATGGCCTGTCACGTGACAACTCTTACCTGTCAAACTCTACCTGAGTAGGCACATAATTATAATGATATCTATTATTCTCTTTTAGCTTCACAGCCAGGGTCTCTCCCTTCCGTCCTTACGATAAGGAAACAGGAGCAGAGGTGCCTGAGGACACAGGACTGTCAGAGACACGCAGGGAGCCGCTCTGAGCCACCTCGCCCCTTCCAGTCGTGCTCTCCACTGCACCTGTCTGCATTCGCTGACTTTCATGGTCCCCCGTGCTCACTGTCTCTGGTTGTCGTTCATCCCTAATGTAAACAAATGTTCCTGGTGGCAGCATCTTGATAGGTCGGTGTAGGTGGCTGAGCAACAACCACGGAATCAGAGTGCTTTACACTCATTCCAGATGAGGGGCGCCTGCAGTTAGAGCTCATATTAGGAGGGCGCTGAGCAGGGAGGTTAAGTTCACTGATTTCAGAGCCAGACGGCCTGCTTCGGAGTCCTGGCTGTGCCTCTGACCTGCTGGGTGACCCTGCACAGTCATTGCAGCTCTGTGCCTTGGTCCCTCATCTGTACGTACCACCTGGAGCGGTTTCAACGAGGATTAAATGCATATATGCGTGTGTGTAAATACATGTGTGAGGTGTGGATAAAGGGTCTTAGTGCACAGTAAGTGCTGTGTGCTGTTTAGTTAAAAGCAAACCCACAAAATAGCAGCGGAAAGGGCGGGTTTGGTTCCTGCGGTGCCCGCATCTGTGGCTCACAGGGGCCAGGGGCTATGTGATATGGGCTCCTTAGTAAGGACATAGGGCCCTCGGAAACATCAAAGCCGTAAGATACCAGGCTGTGCTGAGCATTTGGCTTCCGAATGGAGTCCCCGCTCAACTGCTGGTGCCTCCTGGGTCCCAGCCAAGAATGTTTGCTCATAAAAATACCAAACTGAAAGGAGGCCGGGCTTGAAGGCAGCCTCACAATACAGACCCCAGAGTGGTCTGGCTGGGGCCTATGGGATCCGTACCACACTGGGGTACTATGGTGGGCACCAGGTGTCGCAGCTGGAGGGTGCAAGGCTGCCACCATGACCTCAGCGCTTTTTTGCAGCCCTGGGCTTGAGTGGGTTTGGGAGGCTGCCACACAGCACACACTCACAGCCTCCTGTCTCTCCTCACAGGTCGATGCCGCTACCAGCTTTCTCAGGGCAGCAAGATCAGGTAACTTGGACAAAGCTTTGGATTACCTGCGGAATGGGGTAGACATTAACACCTGTAACCAGGTAAGTGGGATGGAGACAGGCATGTGGTCTCTGAAGAGTGGCTCTTGCCTGGTGCCACTCCCTGAGAGTTTTAACGCGCCTCTCTTAACCTCTTCCCAGTGGCATCAAAAATCCCCAAGGGCTCTGCCTTGCTGCTCACATCCCTGCCCCGGTCCAGGGTCCCACAGAGAAGGGCTGATGCCTGAACAGTGTGGGCTGGCCCAGGCTCCATCCCCTGCCGCCTCTGCCCTTAGAAGTTGCCATTGGTCCCTGCTGTGGTCTTAGAATATGTGGCCTTTGAAAGTGGGCAGGAGGAAGGGCTTTGAAGGTGTGTGTCAGTGGTGACATTAAATCTCCTTTGTCCGTCAGCAGCCTTTGAGGATTCTCTGCAGGCTGAGAAGGGAATAGTGATGGGGACTTGCTCACAGGCTGTTGACAAAGCGGGTTTGGCTCCAGTTGAGAACCAGTGTGGCTTGAACGACTTCTCTGGAGGTTGCTGCTGCTAAGTCAGAGAGACTGGGTTTCTGGAATGTGTGGTAAGGAAACTGAATGTACGCCAGCCTGAAGTCTAGGAATTGACGGAATAGAGAGGAAATCAACCCTAGAAAGAGAACAAGGTGCGGCTTGGGCTGGTGGATTGGACAACTTTTGCTTGTTTTTGCCAGCCAATTAAGTTGTTCAGGTACACATGCTAATTCTGGTTCTAATTTAGAATAAATTTCCCCATTGTGACTTGTTCTTTACCATTTTAACTATTTAAAATAGTTTAAAATTGTGCTGAAATACACATAACATAGAATTTATCATCTTAACCATTTTTAAGTGTACAGTTCAGTGGCATTAAGCCCATTCATATCGTGGTACAACTGTCACCACCCTCCATCCACAGAACCCTTTTCTCCTTGCAAAACTGAACCTCTGGACCCACTGAGCAATAACGCCAGTTCCTGCCTCTCCCAGACCCTGGCGACCCTGCTGTCTGTCCATGAATCTGTCCATGTAAGTGGACGCATACAGTATTTGTCCTTGTGCGACTGGCTTATTTCACGGAGCATCATGTCCTCCAGGTTCATTCATGTGGCAGCGGCTGAGTGACTTTACAGACCAGCAGGGCAAATTACCAGAACACAAGTTAGCTTTTTCTCTGGCAATGTGCCTCTGTCCCCTGCCCCCTCCACCCTGCTTAAAATGCAAAATGCCACTTGCTCTCTCTCCCAGGGCCAAGACCCCATTTGGATTCAGTTGGTCTTCTGTGGAGTAAATTCACAGCTAAGAGATCAGAGGGGATGGAGCGGTGGTAGGTGATGGGAAACAGAAGTAGGTGTGTGGTATGATGCAGAGCCCATGGCAGTGAACTTCAGAGGGGAGGTGAAGCCTGTGGACTGGACTTCAGGTCAGAAACTGGATGAGGAGGGCCAAGCCCTCCTCCTCTTCTTTCATCCCTCTGTACGAATATACCATCACAGACCTAAGGACAGTGCTCACCAAACATGCAGAGCTGAAGGTTGGCCTTTCGATAGAAGATTGAAACTCTGAACCCATTTCTTTTGTGGGTGCTGAGTGAGAGTCCTAGAGTGGCTCAGGAGAAGGGGCCCAGGGACCCTTGAACAGTACCCCAGAAACAGCTGTAGGTCATGTTGTCCCCAGCCCCCCCCCCCACCAGGTGAGGGACTGTTTTCGCTCCCCACGGGGATGCATTCTGGCGAGAGAGGCCAGTGCTGAGGCTTCCTTAGTTCAGGGCAGCTGCAGAAACCCAGATGCACATTTCTCCGCAGTGCAGTTTCCAGTTGGGGAGCACCAGACCTCCAGAGGCCTTCCAAGGGTTAAGATGCCAGCTCTCAAAGGAATCCATTTAGCAGAAATGGGGACAACTGAATGCTCATAAGCCTTGAGCCAGCGATAATTTTCTATGTGAAACTGGAAGGTTTTGGTGACACCCGGGGAACAGCTTTGTCCTGATTGGCCTCCTGTCGGTGAGGCCCGGAGTGTAGCTGGCTGGTCCCTCTGCTGTCTCTCCTCAGAGCACTTCCTCGGTTCATCTCAGGGCTTGGAGAGCAGCAGGCAACCAGGCATTATTTGCACTTTATTGACAACATTTTCTATCGATCGATCGGCTCAGTGCCAGTGACAGGTGGCGCTTAGCCCTGCTAGTGACTGAGGGGAGGCTCTGACCTCGGACTGGAGACTGCAGTCCTGGCCAAGACCAGCCTCTTTCTTTTAAAGAGCAAACTGATGCTAGCAAGGCAACGGATATCAGAGGAGTGCAAATGAAGGATTCCCATAGTGCAAAGCCCCTTGCTGCTGGTCTAGTCTCGCTCCCCAGATCTTGGGCCTTGCTGGTCTTTGTCCTGTGTTCAGTGACTGTGCAGGGGCAGGGAGCTGCAGATGGGCTGCCCCCGGGGCTGCCAGCGTTGCCCGAGCCTCATTCTGGTTTTATAAGGCGTTATGGCTTTTGCTTTTGAGTGGAGAGTATGGGTAATGGGGGAAGGACTATAGAAGCTGAACTTATGCCCTCATTACACACATTAGTGCACCCATCGGGACAATGCTGCTGCTCGGTAATGCTCGCAGAGCCAGCCTCCGAACGGCAGCAGGGCCTTCTTCTCTTTAAAACATTCACTCATTGTGTTGAGAAGATACAAACAGGCTCTTGTCCTGGGGTCATGGCTTGAGAATGTGTTTGGCTCGACTCTTTTGAGGTAGTAGACTGTGATAGCAATAGTACAAAAATGCTGATCCTTATATAAGTAACACACTTTCAAATAGTATGTTTTGTGGAAAGAATATGTACTACTTGCTATAATAGGAAGTAATTACTCTAAGTAGTATGAAAAGAGGAACTCTTGGATGTCAAGAGACATCTGAATATTCAGGGCAGTTTTCTAATTGCATCATTATGTCTACTCACTTTTATCATCCTCATCGTTAGTATATTTAGAGAAAAGAACAAGTTCACACAGAAGGACACACATAGAACATTCATGCACCAATGTCTTTATATGAATGCCAGATTCTTTCATTTATTCAAGCATTGCTCACGCTTTAGACCCATTGTCTTATTGATGTCTTCCTGTACATCTGCACGTGATGAGGAGTGCTGAGCTTGAGGGATTTCACAGTAAAAAAAAAAGTCCTCATCGTCTCTGAACTGTACTCCACTGGTAATGCGAGCTATCAATCAAATAGCCACATAGATAGATATGCAAACCAAACTATGTTAGGCTCTGGGAAGGAAAAGCATAGGATTTTATGAGAATATAAGAGAGACTTGACCTAGAGTTAGAGGTCAAAGAAGGCTACTGGGTGGAAGAGGTAGTTGAGCTAAAGCGTAAGTAGGGGTGAATGAGGCGAAGGAAGGAAAGAACATTCCAATAGTAGAGATCAGCCTGTGCAAAGTCCCCGAGGCAGGGGAAAGCTCAGAGAGTTTAAGGAAGGCCAGAGTGGCTGCAGTGCAGAGATCAAGAAAGACTGGGTAAAGCAGGAGAGGGGAAGTTGGGATTGTGCTGGGGCAATCGTCACTGCAGTCTACAACTGGGACAGCATGCCCCAGGGTCCGAGCGTGAGTGTGTGCATGTTTGTGCACATTGTGTGCACAAGGATGTGTTTGCCTGCTGTCCAAGTGTTAATCCTATAGTTGCTGATTGAGAGGAGGGATCTGGGGGAAGGGACAGAGTGGTCAGAGCAGCAGTAGTAGGGGGTGTTTAAGAGCTTGAGATGATGGCTATTGACTAGGAGGAAGGGAGGTGTTTCAGCACTTAACAACCTGTGCCGCTGTCATCGTGTCTTGGTAGAATATTCACCCCGCTTACAGAAGGTTTTAACAATTCTGATCTTTATCCTAAGAGCAGAGGGAAGTGAACCACAGATTCAAGCACAGGAGTGATGTGATTGGAGGATGTGTTTAAAGGACCACACTGGCTGCTGTGTAGAAGACATATGGAAGGTCCCCGGGGTGGATATGGGGAGCCAGTTGTAAGACTCTTACACTAGTCCAGGAGAGAAATGCCAGGAGCTTGGATAAAGATTGTGGGTGTGGAGATGGAACAGAGTGAACAGGTCTCAGTGAAGAATTGGGTGGGGGAGGGCAGGGTAGGAGCCTGTGCGAATGATTTCAGACGTCTGGCTTACTCAGAGATGGAAACACCCTTCACTGAGACCAGGACCACTGGGAGGGGCTCGGTGTGTGGAAATGGGCTGAGGAGACAAGGACATCCTCCTAAAGAGCCTTTGAGGAATTGAAGTGAAGATATATAGTAAGCAATTGGATATTTGAGCCTGGAACTTAGATAAGAGGTCCAACCCAAAGATAGATATTTGGAAGTCATTCAGCATTCGAGGAAGTCAAACGCTGGCATTGGCTGATGAAAACTGGGATGAGCGGCATGTTGAATATAATCCCACCAGTGCCTTTGTGGGATCATTCCACATGCATTTATTAAACACCTACTTTGTGCCAGGTACTATTCCAGGCACTGAGCAAGAGAGACAAAATAGACAAAGTCTGTGCTCTCATGGTAGTTATATGCTGGTAAAGAAGACAGACATAACCAAGGAAAGGAACAAATATATAATAATGGAAAAGAAAGGTGTTTTAGATGAGATGGCTAAGGAAGGCTTCCCTAAGGATGTGACTTTTGAGAAACCATGTGGTTTTGGGGAAGAGCATTCCTGGAAGAGGGGGAAACATGTGCAGAGACCCTGGGGCAGGAGTAAGCTTGGTTTACTTGGGGAACAACAAGAAGAACAGCGTGTCTGCATAGTAATTAAAGGGAAAAGTTTGCCTGGCTGGTGTGGCTCAGTGGTTGAGCATCGAACCATGCACCAAGAAGTCACCGGTTCGATTCCCAGTCAGGGCACATGCCCAGGTTGTGGGCCCGATCCCCAGTGGGGGACATGCAGGAGGCAGCGAATCGATGTTCTCTCTCATCGATATTTCTCTCTTTCCCTCTCCCTTCTTCTCTCTCTAAAATCAATTTTTTTAAAAATTAAAAATAAAGGAGAAACATCTGTAACAAAAATAAATTAATAAAAAAATAAAAATAAATAAAATAAAAATAAAAACATTAATAAATAAATAAATAAATAAAAATAAATTAATAAAGGGAAAAGTAGTAGGCACAGAGCTGGGAGAAATTTCCAGGGCCAAACCTTGAAGGGCTTACAGGCCATGGTGAAGACTTGGATTTTACTGTAAGGGTGATGGAAAGCCATTGGAAGGTTTCACACAAGAGATGCTCAATCTGATGTAGGTTTTTTTTTTGTTGTTGTTTTTTAAACTTATCTTTATTGTTGAATGTATTACAGATGTTCCTCATTTTCCCCCCATTGACCCCCTCCTCCCCATTCCCGCCCCTCCTCCTGCCTTTCCCCACACTGTTGTTTGTGTCCATTGGTTATGCATATATACATATAAGTTCTTTGGTTTATTTCTTCCCCAACCCCCCTTCCCTTTGAGGTTTGTCAGTCTAACAACCAATTTGTACTTCTTAATCCCTTCACCTTTTTCACCCATTCCCCCAACCCAACCAACCCCTCCCATCTGGTAACCAATAAAAGTTCTCTGTGTCTATGAGAATGTTTCTGTTCTACTTGTTCATTTTGTTTGTAGATTCAATTGTCAATAGATATGTATTCATTGCCATTTTGTTTGTTTATATCTTTTTATCTTTTTCTTCAAGAAGACCCTTCAACATTTCATATAATAATGGTTTGGTGGTGATGAACTCCTTTAGCTTTTCCTTGTCTGAGAAACTCTTTCTATGGCCATCGATTCTAAATGACAGCTTTGCAGGATAGAGTAATCTTGGTTGTAGGTTCTTGCTTTTCATCACTCTGAATATTTCTTGCCACTCCCTTCTGGCCTGCAAAGTTTCTTTTGAGAAACAGCTGACAGTCTTATGGGAACTCCCTTGTAGGTAACTAACTGCTTTTCTCTTGCTGCTTTTAAGATTCTCTCTTTGTCTTGAACATTTTGCATTTTGATGATGATGTGTTTTGGTGTGGGACTCTTAGGGTTCATTTTGTTTGGAACTCTCTGTGCTTCCTGGACTTATATGTCTGTTTCCTTCACCAAGTTAGGGAAGTTTTCTGCCATTATTGTTTCAAATAGGTTTTCGATTTCTTGTTCTCTCTCTTCTCCTTTTGGCACCCCCAAGATGCGAATGTTGGCACGCTTGAAGTTGTCCCAGAGGCTCCTTACACTATCCTTATTTTTTTGGATTCTTTTTTCTTTGTGCTGTTCTGATTGGGTGTTTTTTGCTTCCTTATATTCCAAATTGATGGTTTGCTTCTTGGCTTTACCTACTCTACTATTGAATCTGTGTAAATTATTCTTTATTTCAGTTAGTGCCTCCTTCATTTCTGACTGTGCATCCATCATTTCTGACTGGTCCTTTTTTATGCTCTTGAGGCCCTCACTAAGTTCACTGAGGTTCTCACTAAGTCCATTGAGCATCCTTATAAGCAGTATTTTGAACTCAGCATCTGTTAGGTTGCTTATCTCCATTTTGCTTAGGTCTTTTCCTAGAATTTTGTTCTGTTCTTTCATTTGGTACCTGTTTCTTTGTCTCCTCATTTTGGCTGCCTCCCTGTGTTTGTTTCTATGTATTACTTAGCAAGAGGTATGGGGCTAGCTGAGACCAGATGCTGCTTGTTAGAAAGAATTTAGGAAAAGCTGAAGCAGAAACCAAGACAGGCCAATCCTATGGTAAAGCAACTGTCAACAGCTTGGGTGGGCCTGAAAGTTGGGTGGGGCGGGGCCTCAGGGAATCACCAGGGTGGGGCAAACAGTGTGAGCCAGGTTGCTGGAGTCTCAGATATAGCAGCCATTTGCCGCCCCAGGGAAGGGCTCACCAAAGGAACAAAGGCCCCTGATAGCACTTCTATCCAGGAGAAAGCTGTCTCTCCAGCCCTTGCTCCAAGGCCAAACAACTCAGTTCTTCCCCATATGACTCTGGTGCCTTTCAAGCTGCCTCCCGCATGCTGGAGCCGGGAGGGTGGGAGTCTGAGTAAGTCCCTGCGTGGGCCCTTTAAGAGGAGCTGCCGGGGGCTCCAGCCGCCTCAGCCTCAGTTCCCGCTGGTTTTTCCAGCCAGAAGTGATGGGGACTTCTCTTCCTGGCACTGGAACCCTGAGCTGGGTGCCTGGTGTGGAACGGGGACCCCTCAGTCCTCAGGGAGGACCTTCCCAGCCGAGGTATCCTCCTAATTTTTATCCAGCACACGTGGGTGTGGGACCAGCCCATCGCGCCTCCGCCCCTCCTACCAGTCTCGATGCGGCTTCTTCTTTAATTTCGTAGTTGTAGGACTTCCATTCAGCTTGATTTCAGGTGGTTTTTGAATGATGGTTGTTCTGTAGTTTAGTTGTAACTTTGATGTGGTTGAGGGAGGACGCGATACCGCGTTTACCTGCGCCGCCATCTTGACCGGAAGTCTGATGTAGGTTTTTAAGCGATCAGCCCATGTATTATGTGCAGAATAGACTTGGGGCACAGGGACAGAAGCAGGAAGACTGGTCAGGAGGCTGAGGCATTAGACCAGGTAGATCCAAGCGATGGCTCTGAATAAAGGGGGACAGTGGAGGTGGTAAAGCCTCCCTGGGTTTACTGTGTTGTTGCCCTGGCTACGGTGCTCTCAGCACACATAGCACGAGGGCATCCAGGGGCCAGGGGCTCTTCACTCAGCCCAAGACTGTGTCATTCTTGCCACTGCAAGAATCATGTGGCAATGGGATGATTCATTCAAATCTCAGCTCAAATCCATCGTGAGGACATTCCTGATCCCCAGGGCCTGGCGTAATCTCTGCCTTTGCACTTGATCAGCAGCTCTTTTGCAGCTCAATGATGTCCTACCATGTAGCATGGAAACACTGAGCACATCTTATCTCTCCTGGTAGATGCTAAGCCACCGAAGGTGAAGTCCACGACTGCTTATTCCTCACGTCACCCAGAGCAGGGTCTGTCATATCGTACATGCTTGATATTTGTTTGAATAAGTGGCTACATAATTACGCACATTCCAATGATCAGCTTTATATGTTCCATTTCCAGAATTAATTCCTAGATTACACAGTCAAATCAAAATATTTTATTATGGAGGCCATAGCAATGGGAAAAAACTTTCTGCAATGAACTAACTGACTTTATACATTTCCCAATTATCCAAATAAAAAAAAGAACAAGAGGAGGATGCTCAGAGCCTCTGTTCTCCTGAATTCCTAGAATTGTTGGGTCAACCTGGATGTTCCACTGGGAACCACGAGCTGTAACTCCAGGGGCAAAAAACCTCATTATTTTAGTTTTCTGTTTTATTCCTCTAATGCTAGCAAATGCTGGCTCACTTGGCCTTCCTCATAAGAACATTACTTGAGACTCCAGGAGAAAGTTCACACCAAAAGGAGAAGCCTTGCTGTCTGCGGTGCTGGCGTAAGGCAAGCACCTCTGAAGCATCCCAGGCGCCCTGTGTCTTATTCTGACTCTCTCCAGAGTACTTATTCCTACCTGACTTAGGATGTATCTGTGTTTCTCTTCATTTTTCTGTCTTTTCCACTAAGATGTAGGCACCTTAAGGGGAGAGGACTTGGATTTATTCAGTGCTCTGAATTTCAGGATTCTGCTTGGCACAGAGTAGGTGCTCTTCAATTCAGTTGGTAGATATTAAGCTTGCTGTAACCACTAATGATTAGAGCTTGTGTATTTGATGTTCAGCCCATGGAGGATTGGTCTAAAGCACTATCACTTTTAAGAGCATTGTGAAATAGTCATGCATAGAATAGTGACTCTGTGGTTGTGATTCTGGCACTAGCCCCACTCATCAAGTATGTGGTAATATTTGCTGCTTTGTCCAGAGGCTCGAGCATTTGAATATTCACAAAAACATAAACAACTTCCAATGCTAAAACGCAGCCAGCAAAAGCATATGCTAGTTCCACGGATGTTCCCTAGGTTTCCACATGTCCCCTATCACGCTGGGCACTTGTTTATCTCGAAGGTAAAGGGTTTTAGGCATTTCAAATAAATGGAGCACCTGTAGCAATAGTTTCTGCTGCAGAGTGATCTTTTCTACAGAAGCCAAATGCCAGTTCTTTTTATCAGGATTTCTTGGGCTCTGGTCACTGTGATAATTGCTACTTTTCCAATTTACAGAATCTTAGAGCTTAGAGGTCATGGCATTCAACTCTCTCCCTGTGTATCTCAGAAAGCTGAAGTCTGCAGGTTACTTCTGAGTATCTTCTGAGCTTTATGACTTTGGATTTGATGAGATGGCCTTAAGAAGACCACCTAAGCTTTCTCTGCTCATTTATTTATTCCACAAACATGTATTGAGCACTTACAAGGACCCAAGCACCTTGCTAGAGACTAAATTCATTTACCCCTGCTCTCAAAGAACTCAGAGGTAGGTAAAGGAACCCAGCTTGTATATAGGAGGTTACAAACTCAGTGTTGTCAGTGCCATGCAGAACAAGCACAGAGGATGTTTTCATTCATTTATTCATTGATTCAACAAATATTTATTAAGCTGCTTGAATATGCCATGTGCTGGCTACTCAGAGCTGAGTGAGTCCCAGTACCTGCTCTCACATTGCTTCTAGTCTGGGGTAGTGGCTAAAACACTGATGTCTCAGAGAAGGGCTTTGAAGGAAGAGTAGGAGTTTGCTAGGTAGAGAATTGGGGAGAGGAAAATGCAGCAGAAGGAATAGACTGTGCAAAGGCAGGAGCGGTGAAGGTCATGGGCAGCCAGGAGTTCAGTGAGGTAGAAGTAAATGGAATGAAAAAGGGTAAGGATGTCAAGCTACAAAGGTTATGTCTAGGTCAGTGTAGACAGAGAGCCTGTTACTTTTCTCTGTCATCTTCTTTCTCTTAGGAACTATTGACAAGCACAGAAATGGCTCTCAGCTACTTAGTTCCCTAATTTTACTTGTACCTCCAAACTCATACAGAAAGCCTTCCTAATAGGCCATGTTGATATTAAGCCTTCTGAAAACTTGCTGCCTTGGTGAGGCCCTGGAGTAGCCATGAAGGAGATAGAAGAATATATTGTTGCAGCCCCCACAGGGGAAAATGGTGGTCAGTGGTGGGCAGTTAAACAAGAGAAGCAACTAAATGTCCCATGTCTGCTCCCACGGATTCTTCTGAAGTTCCTGCTAGAAAAGGTATTAGTGAAAAAGATGGAACTCAAAAATCTCCATCTCCTGAATAATTTTAAATAGGTAAATTACTTCTGTATTTCAGCAGAAACAAGCTATCTGATGTTCATCTTGCTAATTACAATGACCATTTTACAGTTTTAAAGTAAGTAGCCCTGGCCGGTTTGGCTCAGCGGTTAGAGCGTCGGTCTGCGGTCCAGAGAGACCCGGGTTCGGTTCCCGCTTAGGGCATGTGCCTCAGTTGCAGTTTGTCCCCAGCCCTGGTTGGTCATGCAGGTGGCAGCCACTCGACGTGTCCCTTTCACATCGATGTTTCTCTCTCTCTCTCTCTCTCTCTCTCTCTCTCTCTCTCTCTCTCTCTCTCTCTCTCTTCCTCTCTCTCCCTCCCACTCTATCTAAACAGAAAATGAAAAAAAAATGTCCTCGGGTGAGGATAAAAAAAAATCAAAAAAATAAAGTAAGTTGATTACTCGTCACGAGTCAGAGTGACCCACGGTGTTTAATAACCACAGATTCCAGTTCTACAGTGTCTCTGCCTTCCCGAGCCCTTCCCCAGGCACAGCCACCTCACATCACCCTGTGAGGTGGACAGCAGTTGCAGGACAAATGAGGCTAGTGAGACTCAGAGAGGCGAAGAGCTGAAGAGTCTTCCTGAACTAGAGTCTGGGTCTCCCAACCCCAGCCCGAGTCTCTACACTGCACCCTACAGGCAAACTTGAGACTTGCAGCAGAGCCCTTGACTCCTCTGGGCCACCTTTCTTGTACTGGTTTCCTCTCCCCTTCCTTCTTGGTGAAGGAAGAGTTAACTGACCAATTCAGTTACATAAAGATGTCCATTGGTAGTGACAGCGGGGATATCTCTGTGATCCTAGGGATGAGGAAAAGTGTGAAGAGCAGCCTCAAGAATGATCTGGAACACACTGCAAGGAAAGGGCACCCTCCATACTCCCCTTTATGGTTTGATGGCTGTGAATTTATAATTTGGAGACCAGGTGTGATATTCCTATTCCTGGGAGACTAAGAAAGAAGACGGTGCTGTGTGTGTGTCGGTTGCATGAATGTGCATTCGATCCCACAGACTCTCATGGAACGCACACTGTGCCAGGCCCCGTGCCGGGACCCAAGGTACAAAGGTGGGGCAAACAGACAACCTCAAAAAGTCCTCTCTGTTGAGAGACACAGACACAAGAGCAAAGAAATGCAATTCCATATAATAAGGGGCCTTGCTAGAGTTATCAGTGAGTGCCGTGGGAACATGGTCGAGAGAGGGGTTCACTTTTGGGGGGCTGGAAATATGGTGTGCCAAAGAGAGAGGGACAGGAAAAGTCACAGAGAAAAATTACATTTGATCTGGGCCTTGAAGGAAGAGTCACCTTGCTGGTTATTATAAAAATGCTAACCCCAGTTCCCACTCTTTCTGATTGGAGTGGGCCATGCATGTAAATTTGCCTGGGATTATTTACATTTCATTGTGAATTATTTGATATAAACTTTTTTGTCGTTTTTGATAGTAGTGTCTCTGATTTTAACTATTTTGTGATTTTTAACTTAACAGCAAAATTAATACATTGTGGTATTTAGAAAGTCACACTCTATAGAAATACACAATCTTCTCTTAAGTCTTCCCCTATGCCCCAAAGGGTGTGAATCTTGTCATACCTTTTTCTGTGCATCTCTACGTGTATATCTTCATTGCTTCCCAAGAGCTGTTACGTTGTTTTATTCTGGAATTGTGGAATGGAGAGGTAGCCAGGAGATAGAGCAGTTCTGATATTTTGAAGATACGAAGATTGAGGCCCAGGAGGTGAAGTGACTGGTCAGGAAAGACAGTTTAGAGGCCTCCATTCCTTACCCACTGTTCTTTGCTCTGAACCCCTCTGCCTTGCTTCTGGAGGTCTGGCTCCTTTTATCATTTTAAAGGAATGCCAAGATCTCGGACATAGAAACTGTTTCTAGTCCATAGGAGATATTCTTAGCTGCTGAGCTGAATTTCAAAGTCCCGTTCTCTCATTAACTTGAGCTCACACTTCCTCCTCCAGTCTCCCAAAGGGCCCCAACCCCTGCCGTTGATCTGCTCTGGGCCTTGGGACTTCGCAGAGCGTGGAGGCTGAGCAGGCTTTTTTACTGAGAGTGCGGAGAAGGTGGTCCAGGGCTGATTCATCTCTCTGCATAGCTGTGAAATAATTGTGGGTTTCTTTCTTTTTTTAAAAAAAAGATAATGAAAAGGATTAGAGTGTTTTTCCTCCTTATAAATATCTAGTAAACTATGAGTCTCAAGAGCTACCTGGTTAGGAGAACTAAATTTAGATTGCAATACATCAAAGGAGGGGAAGTGCTTGGAGCCCGTCTTGTTCCTTTCCATCTGCGTCACCTTTCTCTTTCTGAGTGTGTCCTTTCCTCTCTGTTTCCGTTCTTATTCTACTCTCCCCATCTCCGGATGAGAGACAGATTGACAAAGGAGATAAGGTGCTATTTTCTGCCAGGGTTGTGGCAGTTGCTTCAGTTCTGCCTGGCTTCTGATCCATTAGATCCCAGGATCATATCTTTTCAGCAGGCCTAGCCCACCAAGCTGTGTCTGTGCCGTATCTGGGGCAGACAGAGGCTGCAGGTGGGATGGCCCTGCAGAACCTGATACCTGTCCCCCGAAAGAGGCTTCCCCATCAGCGGGTTCCCATGTGGGGCTGAGGGCTGCTTTCCTGTGATGGTTTGGTGGCGCTCCAGGGTTTTTATCCTGGAGTAATCTCTGGACTCTGGTAAGGCTTGTACCTCTCTTACTTAGACATGAGGGATGTGTATGCTCAGCTCCTCACTCCTCTCAGGCTCTGGGTCCTGAGACAAGCAGAAACCCTAACGGGCCACCTGTCCTCTACTATCATAGCCAGAGCCCAGAGTTAACAGCCTTGCCTCTGCCTCACCTGCAACTTCTTCCACCTCCACTCTCTCCTACTTCCACTTTCTTTTTTAAAAATTTAAATAGTTTTAGCCCTGGCCGGTTTGGCTCAGCGGTTAGAGCATAGGCCCACAGACCAGAAAGTTCCGGATTCAGTTCCCGCTAAGGGCATGTACCTCGGTTGCAGTTTCTCCCTGGCCCCGGTTGGGGTCGTGTGGGTGGCAACCACTGGGTGTGTCTCTCTCACATTGATGTTTCTCTCTCTCTCCTCCTCCCTCTCTCCCTCCTGCTCTATTTGAAGATAAATGCAAAAATGTCCTTGGTGACGATAAAAAAATTTTTTTAAATAGTTTTAAACCTATAAAAATGTTGCAAGAACAGTACAAACAATTTCCACTTCTCTTTCACCCAGATTCTCTATTAGCATTTTACTGCATTTGCTCTATTTATCTATTTACCTATCTATCATCTATCAATCTAGCTATAATATATAATATATATGACATAATTCCCCACTGCCCCTAAACAGTTCAGTGTACACCGCCCAAAAGTAAGGACACTTTCCCACATAACTACCCTACAAGCCTCCCAGTCAGGAAATCAACACTGATGTAACCCAACACCTACAGACCCCATTAACATTTTGCCAACTGTCCCAACAATGAGAAATTGTTGTCCCTCTCCCTCCCTCCCCTTCTTCCCCCCTGCATCCTTTCTCCCTTCTTTCCTGCCCCTCCAATCACTATGAAACACCTCCTCAGTCTTGGCCTGTCTCTCACGTGTTTGACAGTCTTCCATCCTGTACTTTGAATCTCAACTGTGTCTGCTGATATTTCCCTATGACCAGACTAAAGCAGTGCATGGTCTGGTAGGAATACCACAGAAATCACGCTCCCTTTCAATCCCTTGTGATATTAACCCTGATCACCTGGTGAAGTGGGTGCCTTCCAGGTTCTTCTACTATAAAATCATTGATTTTTCCCTTTGTAGTTTATCAATGTTTTGTTGGGGTGGGGGGAATATTCTGATGTAACGCCAATACCCTGTTCCTCATCAAACTTCCAGCCACCAGCCTTGGCATACGTTTATATCTTCTACCTGTATTAGCTAGCACTGTGAGGTTCCAAAGAATGACTCTCCATCTCTTCTACATTTGCTAGCTGGCATTCTACTGAAGGATGAGCATTTCCTCCTCCCTCATGGATTCATTTTTTTCATTATTTATTTCTACCTGTACAAACTCATGGGTTTTTACTTTATTTGATGGGTAGTAATCTCACAGTCTTATGATTTATGTTGTTGTTCAAAGCTAAATTAGGCCAATAGGAGCCCTTTCAATAGTCTGGCTTCTTTGTTCTTTTCATGTCTTCATTATTTTTCGAGCATTTTCTTACTTTTTGGCACAAGTTGTCCCAGGGTCATTTTGTACTTTCCCTGCCCCAGCCCTGGATCAACCATTTTTCCAAGGTTTCTTGCAGTGGAAGATGGTATTTAGACACCAAAATCTGGTCACTTGATGTGCCCATTGTTACTGGTTGCTGTGTGTGCCTGCGTATATGCACAAATCTGTAACTATTTCTCCATCTATCTATGTACATATATTTTAAAAATCCATGGCAGCATGCCAATACTTCTAATTCTAGTCCAACACTCCAGGGTTCTTTCTAGCCTTTCCTCTTTCCAGGTTTATAAATCCCTACGAACAGTGAGAGACCTTACTCCCACTGATTTGCATCATCCTCTACATATTTATTTACGTGCTCAATGAAACAATCTCTCAACTATGCCAGAGTAGCCCTCCTCTTTCTCACACACCAGATATACTTCTGACAGAGCCTCTGCAGGGCACCCCTCTGGGTCACCAACCTGCTTCCTCAGATGCCCACATCTCTGAGCTGGGAGGGGAGGGGAAGGAAGGGAAAGGAAGAGAAGGGAAGGTGGGAAAACTCCCATTCACTTTTTTTTTTGTTTTTAATCCTCACCAGAGGATATTTTTTCCATGGATTTTTAGAAGAGTGGAAGGGAGGGAGGGAGAGAGAGAGAGAGAAGCATCTATGCGAGAGAGACACATCGACTGACTGCTTCCCACATGACCTTGACCCTCTGACCGGGGCCAGGGATCTTGCAACCCTTTGGTCCTTAGGCTGACGCTCTAACCAGTGAGCCAAACTGACTAGGGCATTCTGTTCCCTACTTCCATGTCTCTGGATCTAATGGACATCTGGACATGGAGGGACCTGGAGAGTATTATGCTAAGGGAAATAAGCCAGTCACAGAAAGACAAGTATCACATGATCTCACTTATTTGTTGAATATAATGAACAAAATAAGCTGATGAACAAAATAGCGCCCATTCACTTTTAATTTCATTTCTGTTTGGCTGAAAATTCAATGCAGGCAATTTGGGGAAAGAAATAAAAATTTCTATTGTCATAGTCGTGTTTTTGCTAGCTTCTAAATTCATTTCCTCATCTAGTCAACCCATAGTGATGGTCACTCCCTCTTTCCTTTCCCATTATCTCTTGTTTGTTCATCACCTCCTCTGCCTTCCTTGGTTTCCATGGTCTTTGCCTTTTTTCTCCCCTTACTGTTTCTCTCTTTCCCATTAGTTTCAGGATTTGGAGTAGGAATAGCAATCATTTCAATCCTTTTTTCTTTCCATAAGCTCTGCTTAATTCTTATTTGCTACTCTGTTTCAGGGCTGTAGATTAGCAAATATATAATATAAGTGACCTTGCTTTATAAATAAGAACCAATAATAGAGCAAAGCTAGAGGCCATAAATGTACAGGCTGGTTGTTACTTGGGGAATTAAACTTATGTCACATGAAGTATAAAACTTACCTTTTCTCAACAGATATAACAAACTAAAAGAGAATCCAGACTGAATAGAAAAGTGAGAAATTCAATATAAAAACCTAGGTATATGACCTTCTACGTATATATCCTTGTCCTTATTATGGGCAAGTTCTTCTGACTGCTTCTTTACTGACCACATGGGTAAAGTGAAGTGTTGCATGAAGGCAAAGTTACCCAGAGGTCCCTCTCCCATACTACTCTTTTTGTTCACTCTTGGGTCCTTAGACTTCTTGGTTTTCTCTGCCACTGCTCTTGGCTTATTCTTCCCAGGACTCTAGTCCTTTCCTTCCCCATTAAAACTTCTTTGCCAGTGTTCCATTGCCTCTGAGCCTGGCTAGGGGGCAGCCAACTAATCTGATAAACTGAACCAATAAATGGTAGTAGGTGTTTATGAATAAAAAGGTCATATTTTCTAGATATTACATTAGCACATTAGCTTAAGTCCTCTGGAAATGCACTGCCTATTTCAAAGAAAGAGGGTGGAGGAGTGAAATAATGAGATTCAGGGGTGTGTGGTGGGAGGAGGCAGGTGAACTTCAGGGTCCTCAGGACACAGCTTGAGGCTGACAGCTCCATGGGGCCATGGTTGCAGGTAAAATAAATGGCTGCGAGAAAAGGAATGGAAGGGTCATGTGTCCGCCCAAGAGTATAAGCATCAGCTTTAAAGATATTCTTGCAATTTTCAAAGAGATATAGAATCTTAGGATACCACATCCTTTCTATTTGAAACCCTCCTCTGCTCTGGTCAGGATAAGAGTTAAATTTCCTGTGACATGTCTACTGTATTTGTACATTTAGAAATCAATTAGTGTAATTGGGGCAATCAGGGATGCTAAACAGAGGAATAATTTGTTGAGAACAAATGTCTGGAATTGTGTATTTTGCCAATGGAATTTCTCACAGTTGTTACAAGAAAATACTCCAAATTAAATCATTCAGGCTGAATATGACTTTTTTTCTTCTTTTTAAAAATGTTAAAATAAACACAGCCTGGCTGAGATCTCTGCCGCCTGTCAGACAGATTGCTTCTCAGAAGAACCCTCTAAATTGACATTTTACCTGAAAAAGAGCAAAGGCAGATGAAAAATTCCAAGTGTGTGTGCTTGGCATGAATATTTTTGCCAACAACAACAACCTTAAAAGGATTGTCTGTATTAGAACCATGTAGAATGAGATCATATGGGGCCAGTTGGCCTCAGAAGCCCAATATAAAGGATGTAAAAAGCTTCCAAGAACATTATTCCTATCCTAACAATGAGAAAAGGCTGGATTTCTAAAAAATTCTAATTTTTCCTGATCCTATCAGAGGTGGTAGGGCCACCAAGTTAACTGGATTCCAAAGAGGGACAAGAAGCCCCTCCAAGGAGAGGGCCACAGCTTCAGCTTTGGCAGAGAACAGAAGAAAGAGGTGGTAGCCATGCAAGCCAAAATCAAAACAAATTCTTAGAGGCCAATGTGGGCCAGTGTGTCTGCGACAAGTTTTTCTCCACTGGCCTCCACCAGGTGCTCATGAAAAATAAGGGATAAGTCAGGAGACCAGAGAGAGCCTCCCTTGGTGACTGTGGAGGTGGGGGCAGGGAGAGAACAGACAAAGCTTTGCCTGCTTCCCCAGACTCTTCCCTCATGTGAAGCAAGGTGCCCTCTCACCTTCAGACCACAGGCAAAAATGTATTCTCCATAGGGAGGAATAGAAACAAACTGCCTCTGTCCTGGGGAGGGGTAGGAAACAGTCCTGCCCTGGGACACAGGCAGAGATCCAGTGCTGCTGTGGGAAAGGTAGAGGCAAAGCCCTCTACTCCTGGGCAAGGGCAGGAAACAGTCCTGGACCAGGATCATACACCAATAAGGAGAACTTATTCCTCTGCTACTGCCAGAGGGAGAGTAATAAACTTCCACACAAGACGAAGTATAGAGACGAGGGGAAGGAATGCTAAAACAAACAAACAAAAACAACCCCAAATCCTACTTTTGAGGCCCAGGTGCACAGCTTGCATAAGACAAAGCTGGACCAGGACAAAAGAGAACTTCTGTGCTCCCCCACCTGCTCAGCATCTTGTAACAAGGAAGAGCATACTACTACTGGGAGAGGGGCAGGAGCATGGAGAAAGACCCCATTTGAGGCACAGGCATGCAGGGATGGCTGGAAGCCATGGGGAGATTGAGAACACAGAAAATCCCTCTGTCACCCAGCTCCTACTCTAAGCTCAAGGTAACAGCAGCCTACCTCTAGAAGAATTTGAAGATTGTGATACACTGAAGGTAACAACACCCAGACCTAGGTCAACTCTTGATTAGATTGACTCAGCTCCTCCCTTCCCCACCATGGTAAAACTTCACAAGAGAAGAGACATGTCTGCTTCTATGCATGAATGCTATGTACTTCAGTCTCTATTGCTCTTCTACACACAATGTCTGGCATTCAATTAAAAATTACAACACACAAGAAAAAAAAAAAATTACTGTCAAGAGACAAAGCAATCAACAGAACCAGATCCAGAGATGACCTAGAAGTTGAAACTATTTGATGGACTTCAAAATAACTGTGATTAATATGTTAAAGCATGTAGTGAGGAAAATAGACAACATTCATGAACAGATAGGGAATTTCAGAAGAGAAAGGGAAACTATAAGAAAGAGTCAAACAGCCCTGGCTGGTTTGGCTCAGTGGTTAGAGCGTCAGCCTGCGGTCCAGAGAGACCAGGGTTCGGTTCCCACTAAGGGCATGTACCTCGGTTGCAGTTTGTCCCCGGCCCTGGTTGGTCATGCGGGAGGTGGCCACTCGATGTGTCCCTTTCACGTCGATGTTTTTCTCTCTCTCTCTTCCTCTCTCTCCCTCCCACTCTATCTGAACAAAAAATGAAAAAATGTCCTCGGGTGAGGATAAAAAAAAAAAAAAGAAAAAGTCAAACAAATCGCTAGATATAACTAAAAAAAAAAACACACTTTCATGGCGACGAGGAATTTCTTCAACAGGCTCATCAGTAGACTGGACACAGCTGAGGAAAGAATCAAACAACTTGAAGATAAGTCACTAGAAATGATCAAAATACAAATAAAATAGAAAAAAAAAAAAGAGCGAGGAAAGAAAAGCAGGACAGAGCAGCCAAGAGCTATGGGATACTATCAGCTAGTCTAACATATGTGTAATTGGAGACCTAGAAAGAGGTATCTTTTGGAAGAGGAATCAGACAAGCTGGTGTTTTTCTGAGAAAGGTTAAAAAATGGCCAAAGTAGTTATTGCTTTGCTCTCCTACTTCCAAGTTAGCTGAAGCATTTACTCTCATATTCCTCTACCTCCTTCTTGCTTATCCTTCACAGCCAGTTAATTATTTGGGGGGAGAAATGTGTGATATTCTGGCCCCATGATCGCCCTCAGTAGTCTGTCTGCCATTTGACATCAAGAGGAGTGGTTGTGAAGGTTATATGGAATAGATGAAAAGATATAAAGCAAGATTTAGCAGCCTGCCTTTTAGCAAACAACTTAATTTAACTAAAACAAAACACATGGATCCTGGCTTTGAAGGGGTGGTTATTGTAGTTCATCTCTGTCTATATTAATAGTTATAGCTAAGAGCAAATAGCTCACAGAACTTGCACCCCCTTCTTATTTTATCAATAAAAATCTGCTTTAAAAAATAAAGTACTAAATATGCTATTTATCCATGAAACACTCCTTTGGTGCCATAAATGGTCTCCTGTATAGACCAGCTTTGCATCTAATAAGGTGGTTATACAAGCTCCTTAGTGTACATGTGCAGTAAATTAGTTTTCAGGCATTCTGTGGTATTGGCTACTGGATGGTTACCAGCCAGCCTCCTGCTGAGGCAGTTGCTGGAGAAAACTCACTGCAGTGGGTTGGGATGTTGTGCATCCCTTGAATTCAGTTGCTTCTTGGAAGAAAGAAGAAGGCACTTGATGAGGATGGCTGGGAGCATAGTTCTAAAATTTTACCCAATGGGTTTAGACTTTAAACTCAGACACAGCTTCTCAAGTTGTCATTGTTAATGATCTTGCAACCTTGGCTGCGTACAGGCTGCCTATAAAGGCCTCTATGAAGCTTTCCTGACCTCCTTGACAGAGCAACTTCTTTCTCCTCTGTGTCACTTCTAGTCTTAGACATGCCAATTTGGGCATTTTCACGTGATTTTGCATTTATTTTTAATGCATCTGTTTTCTCTACTAAAGTGAGTTTTATTCATCTCTAGTCTGGTGCCAGCACAGAGCAGATTCTCAATAAATATTTACTGCATCAGATTAAGTAAATGCTCAGCATGAGGTGACTGCAGCGACAGTCACTGTAGTTGAGACTAATGTTTGTTATAGCCAAGTTCCTGTGTGACTTTGTCTGCATTATCCGTGGCCCTTCTTACACACCTGTCATAGCCATGCCAAATGCCTTGTTCTGTGGCTCTGATGAGGGCATTGCATTCAGATCACCACAGTAAAGGACTTGGAAGTAACTTAGGGTGACTATGTTGAAAACAAACAAATTAAAAATAAAGTGAGAACAACTAAAAATCATAAAGAAGCAGAAGCTCACTGAACCGGGATTGGAATGGGAGCTGAGTGAAACTATCAGAGAGGCAGATCTATTTCTACGGTTCCTTTTGTTTAGTGTCACCTTCTGCCACGAGTGCAGCTTTGGGAGGGAAGCATGTGGCACAGGGAGGGAAGAAGAGGGGCTTTCTGTGGACCAGGACTGTGATCCTAGAGATCGCTCCAGCGGTCATGACCAGACCCATATGGATGCCTATCATGACTGAACATTAGCTCTAAGCTGCCTGGTAATCAAAAGGGGGAAATTTGCTTTCATCACCTGATAAAAAGAAACATACTAGTTCCTAGAGGGGAAAAAAACCCAAACCCTTTTTCCCCCCTGGGAAATCCAGGTTGGTTCTATATGTGGCTGTGCCCTAGAAAGGCTGTGTGACCTTAGCTAATCATTTGACTACTCTGGCCCTTGATTTCCTCAGCATTCAGGGTCTCTACTATCCCTCTCGACTCCAGCATTCTCTGCGCAGTCTGTCTAGAATTCCCTCTGGATTGAGATCCTGACACTGGCTCCAAATGCCAGGGATAGACACCCAGAGCAGTAGCAGTAAACAGGAGGTGTTTTCCTTCTGGACTTGCCAAGTTCCCAGCTTTGAGGCATCCGGGACCAAACAATGCTCCTGGAAAGTGATTGTGCTGTGCAAGTAGGCATGAAAACCGCAGCCTTACCACCGCCACACTCCTGCTGCCACAGCTGAGTCCCCTGCGATAAGCCAACTGCAGCAGCTGCTGAAGCTCCCACATCCAAAAGCGCCACCCCAGTTCTCGAGTAATCACAGAGTGCCTGCACTCAGCTCCAGAACCTTCCAGATATGGCAGTTTGCAGATCGCAGTGCTCAGGAAGGGAGAGACTCCTGTGCGCAGGGCAGTGGGGGATGGGGGGTGGGGAAGTTAAGGACACAGAGCTGGAGGGAGTGGCTCCCAGAGCCCAGTCACATGACAAATTGCTTTTCAGTGAATTTGTATTTTGCAAATTGATTGGAGGGGAACTGGTTTCCTTCAGCCCAATGCTCTTCCCCCTTCCCCAGATACCTGTCCTAACAGATTGCTGGCTTGCCTTCAATCACTTCCTCCCTTTCTGCTATCAACACTGGCTCTGACCTAGACTTTATCTGATAGGCTCATTTATAATGGGGTGTGAATAATTTACACTGCTTTGGACCCTACATTTAATGGTGTTCAAAATCTGCAAGAGCAGGAAATCCAATGGAGATTTGCAGACATTTGTATGGGGAAATATTGGGTGAAGGGACCATCTTATTACCTCCCCCCCCCCCGACCCCCCTACTCTTCACCCCTCACCCGCACACACCTTGGCGAGGCTGGCTGTGCTGATGTGCAAAGATTTGGCCAACTGGGGGTGGGGTCTGATCTAAATAGGAAGTAGGTCAAGTTCCCTTCGGAGCCCACTCTTTTCTTTGGCATCCAGGGCACCTGTTATATTTACCCTGTCTGAAGATCCTAGATAAAGAGAGTTGTACACACCTTTCATTCTCTCATCATGGGGTACCTGCCCTGTGTCTCTACTTCAGTAATTACTCACTACTTTCCTCTGCTGGTTTTAGTAAAGCAATGGGTCAGTACACTACCGTTCCCAGGTAGAATATTTGGTTTTAGCTGGAATCTTCTGGAAATGACGCCCTGACACAAAGGGAGAGTAGGAATTTCAGGAACCCATAATGGTGCTGTGGAGATATTTGAGGAGAGGTGAGTCAGGGACCCCTCAAATCATACCATCAGGAGCCAAGCCCCTCCATCTTGGTGGCCAGGGTCTTTCTTTTTTTGTCATTGTTAATTATTTTTTTCTTTATTGATTTCTAGAAAGAGAGGAAGTGAGAGGGAGAGAGAGATAGAAACATCGATGAGAGAGAACATTGATTGGCCGCCTCCTGCATGCCCCCCATTGGGGATCAGGCCTACAACCTGGGCATGTGCCCTGACCGGGAATTGAATTGGCGACCTCTTGGTGCATGGGTTGACGCTCAACCACTGAGCCACACCGGCCATCCGAGGTCTTTCTGATTAGCCAGAGCCTGTGGTGGTTTTGTGGCATCCCCTGGAAAGGAACATGCTAGAACATAGTTGACCAAAACAGGAGACAGGAAGGAGGGGTGGGATAAGAGGCAAGAATTGCTGAAGGAGAAGGAGGAGGAGCGGAACAACACACAAATGTTAGGGATGGAGATTGCTTAGTGACTAAATTCATTTTCTATATGGAGCCAAGTTCTACTCATCCGTTGGAAATGAAATTTAGTTCATTGAAATTAGTTCCGTCATGTTGTCAGAATAATTTGTGGCTCTAAGTAGCACTCTTTGAAGTCAGCTTTTGCCAGAAACTGTGAAAGCCACTAAGTGCCTAGATCAGAAGACCAGGAAGCAGGAGAGCGATAAGGAAAACTGGAGCCAGGCTGCTTTCTCTAGGGCACAGTAGTAGCTTCCCCAGATGAATTGAAACTTTAATTGGTTAGTGCGAGTTCTGCTTTTTGTGGACTGGTGATGGGGCATGGAAAATGTTTGCTCTGTTTTTTCAGTTTTATTTTTTTCTTTTCCCTAAAATGTAACTGTCAGCTTTGGTTGCCTTTGAAATGACAAGGTGGCAAAGAAGCTATTTTCATACTAACTTTTCTATTAAGCACATCTTATAGCTGGGTGGTGGTGGTATTTAGTTTTCGTATGGCCTTATTTCAAAATGTATCATTGTATTAAATATACATCTAGCTCTACAAATGTTTAGGATGCACTGGTATCACCTCTTTACCTTTTCTGCTTGCTGGAGTGAAAATGAACCAGGGGGTCAAAGCCGTACTGTTTCAGTGAACTGGACGCCTAAAGCCTGGGCAGGATCTGAGTTTCAAGGTCATCCATTGGCTTTGTGAGAGCTTTCCACACTCAACGCATATCCAGGGGGTGGTGGTGTTGTTATCACCCCCTGTTTCCCTGCTCTCCTGTTATCTGATGCTTCTCCAGAAGAGCTGCTCGGAGGTGCTGGGCTGGCTCTGTGACTGTGCTGACAGCATTCAGGGCCCCTCCAGCTCTCCCCTTCCAGCCCTTCCTAGGGAGGGACCCTGTCCCAGCCAGCTGGAACAGCAGGGTGCACGGTCCCACTAACCACACCCTTCCTGCCTCTGCTCTTTACAGAATGGGCTGAACGGCTTGCATCTGGCTTCTAAAGAAGGCCATGTGAAGATGGTGGTTGAACTTCTGCACAAAGAAATCATTCTAGAAACGACAACCAAGGTACGTCTCTTAAGGAGTGGGTCTCCTGACTGATTACCTTGAACAGCCTTCTCTTTTACAAGGAGGCCTTGGGCAGAGGCTGAGTCATACCCCTGACAGCAGTCAATTTCATGTACTGTCCCAAACCTTAGCATACAGAACAGCCCTTCTTGAGCACATGCTTGCATGCTTTTGAAGTTCTCTTCTCTTTCCAATCATTTCCTCGTTCTGTGAATCCCTGAAGTCACCTGAAAACACAGGACCCTGTTTCTACAAAGATTCAGTAGGCCTTTTCTTTATCCTTATTACTAGACTCTCAGTCTAACAGTAATCCCTTTTTCTGGTGGCTTCATGCTTCCTCAGGGTCCCTAGCTCGAATGCAGGGACTAAGAGCACTGTGACCTCCACAGTCAGGTGCCTTGGGTCCAAATCCTGAGATACTTTATACACTGTGACCTTGAGCAACTTAGTGAAAAGCCTCCGCTTCCTTATCTTCCTTATCTGCATAATGGAGATTATAATGCTCAGTTGCAGGATTGGTTAGAAAATGAAGTGAGATCGTGTAGTACATGAAACGCCTGGCACCTAGGAAGGAATCAATAAACACTGGTGACTATGTTATTGAGGGCTGTGGACGAGTCCAGATCCCATCACTTACCCTTCCCAGCAAGCCTTTCTCGGTCAGCCAGACCTGTCTCCTCTCCTGACAGATTACCTTGAACAGCCTTCTCTTTTCTAGGAGGCGTTGGGCAGAGGACGAGTCACACCCCTCACAGCAGTCTGTTTCTCCCCACAGCAATAGACTATAAACACCAGTGGCTTAAGTCCAGAAACCTAAGTCATGAAGCTAATGCATCTCCAGGTCGCAAAATCAGTTTTATTTCTTACATACATGCATCTTATTGTTCATTAAGCAGAATGCAGCCATCATTGCAAGACAAAACTAAGCAAAAGATCACCTCTGTTTACTAACTGGAATTCTGTTTTCTCTTCTCTTCCTTCCCCTGTCACTTCCTGTGGTTTTCCTCTTGGGCTTGTCCCTCCCGCCTCTTTTTTCCATTTGCTATTTATTAAACGTGGTCTCACATCAGCCTCAATTTCAGTTCCACGCAGCAAACATTTTGCCGCCTTTCAAGCAGAGAACCAGAAGAGCACTGTGCAGAGAACAGATATAATTTATGGTTATGAAGTGAACTACCAAAATATTATGAAGGTAGAATCATCTCTTGCGGTAAAATTCTATAATTTTCATGTCATTTCCCGAAGGTGAAAAGAGCTCACAGGTAAAATAGACGGAGCTGCGCTTCTTGAAAGTCTCCGGGCATTTTTCTCTACATCACAGCAAGCCCCGATTGTTTCTCCCCTGCGCCTGTGGGTGCAGGGCTGCGACTACGCTCCCGACGCTCTCACATACCTGGCTGCAAGCAGTGTGCCATCTGACGGGCTCTGTGGGCCAGAGCAGCTTGTCTTTGCCTGGCATTCGCCCAAGAGCTGCAGAAACATTATGCTTCAGCACTTTTACTCTTTCCGAATTTCCCCTTTTGATTGTTATTTTGCAAGCAAACCCTTGGCGTGTCTCTGTTATTTATAGAAATGTTATAAGTCGGCGTGGTTTCTGAATGCCATTCAGAGGGAGGGGAGAAAGGCAGAACTGAGACCGTGGGCTAAGAAAGAGTCGTACTGATTAGGGAATTGTAACGGGTCTTGCAAGCCTGAGAGAGATTAAAAAAAGAATAAAAAGCCAAAGCCGATATAATTTTCTAAAGTGCTTAGAAATTTTAAAAGCACAAAACAAATGCATTCTCTCCCCATTCTGCCATCTCCACCGCTTGGAGGCCAGAGCTCAGCATCCAAGCTGGTGGTGACCGGGGAGAAAGCTTCAGTCCCCCACTCACCTTCAGTCAGCACCTACCGCCACCATCCTCCCCTCCACAGGCTCTGGGGCTCCCTGGGAATGGAGACATCACGTCTGGGTGGATCAAATATACCTAAGACATTTTTCCTGCTTCTTCAGGGATGTATTCCTTCATGTGAGGGAGGGGCAGAGAAAACAGACCCATGAGCCTCTCCCTGTGACTCCAGACCCAGGGCCAGGGGCCTTCTTGGACCTTACCATGTGTGTACAGAGGGAGGGGTCTGCTTCCCAGGGTCTTCCCTTGGCTTTTATTGGTCACCAGTGCGCTCAGCCCAGATCCTGAAGATGACCCAGGCCAAGATCCACAGCCGGGTTCTACATCCGACCCGCTTCCCTTCCCAAGGTTCAGATGGGGAAAGTGCTGGCCTAGGGTGACTTCAGGCAGGAAGGGGCAGGTGAAAGAAACATTCAACATAGCTTCCTGAGGGTGAGGAGCCCGAGACTCAGCCACGCCTGTACCTCCACGCCTGACCCATGCGCTCCATGTGTGGCCTACGAGTGAATGGACACAGTGCCCTCCTTGTTCTAAAGGGAGAGGCTCGGAGTTCTGAGTCCTGATTTCTAGAGAAGGTTCTGGTGCCAACAGCCCTGTTCCACTTGGTACAGCGAGTGAGTCGGACCCACGTGCCAAGGCCTCTAAATGTAGGATCTTTGGACTTCTCTGAAAAATGATTAATTAGCATCTGAACATTCATTCCTGGCACTTATTCTCTGATGGATGTCTGAAAAAGAAACCTCTTGTTTATCAAATGAGACTTAAGGAGATACCAAAAAGACAAGTTCGGGAGGTAACAAGCAGGACCCTCCTGCCTGGTACAGGCCACATTTTAGAGGCAAAAACCTGAGCCACTTCCAGCCCCCAAGCACCTTTGGTGGGGCCGCCTCACCCACCCGTGGGCACTTGGGCAGCAGTGACGGGGTGGCTGTGGAGCTTGGGCCCCATGCTGCTCCGTTCCACCTGGACAAGGACCCTGTTCTCCCAGAAGACAGACGGCCAAAGCACGCAGTGGGTTTGAAGTTCCTGCTTGTCGGGGCTTGAATTTCCTAAGACAGACTAGCAAGTGTTATATGGTTAAAAACTACATACCATCTGAACTAGAAAAAATGAGGCCATTTGAGATCTCTGCTCCTTAAGTAGCAGAGGGACAGATGGGTCCAGCTGTGGTCCCATTTTCTCTGACCTGCTCCATTTGACAGAAGTTGTCATTTGGGGTAGTCCTGCCTGCCTCTCACTGAGTGGGTGCCAGTGGGGCCAGTCATCCTTGGAGAAAGTGCTGATGGTCCAGCCCAGGACATCTAGGAGGCAGGAAGGAGCCAGGCAGGGAGGCTGGCATTCTGGAACCAAAGAAGCCTTCTAGACCCAAACCCCATCTAGGCATTATTGTTAAATACCTGGATGAATCCAGATAAGAAACCTGGATGCCCTGGCCGGTTTGGCTCAGTAGTTAGAGAGTCAGCCCACAGACCAGAGTCACAGGTTCGATTCCGGTCAAGGGCACATACCTCGGTTGTGATTCGTCCCCAGCCCTGGTCGGGGTCGTGCGGGAGGCAACCAGTCGATGTGTCTCTTTCATGTCGATGTTTCTCTCTCTCTCCCACTCCCTCCTGCTCTATCTGAGGATAAATGGGAAAATATCCTCAGCCGAGGATTAAAAAAAAAGAAAACCTGAATGTCCCACTCACCTTCTCAGAACCTGACTGGTTTCTTAGTCTCTGTTATCAGTTCTTGGCTTTTAAAAAGTTTACTTTAAAACAACTGTGTATCTCCTTTTCTTCTGTTTTTTTCTTTCTGGCTTTTCTCTCTTATTTGGTGAACACTTGCTCATAACATTTACTTAGTATTTCAAATATTCTTTCTTTGTATTCTCCCTTGCCAGATTTTTTCTATTTATTTTTCCCATTTACTTATATGTTTTTCCTTCTTTTCCTTGCATACATTATATAATTCATTTTATTATCCCCCAACTCCTTTACATATTTCTACCCTTTTTTTCTACTTGGTACTTTGCTCACTCTCTTCTTCTCTCAATCCCTCTGTCCACTTTGGTCCAGCTTTGGTAGGCGTCACCGTAACAGCACCCAGGGTGCTGAGCCCGTGGGATCGTCTGGTCTCCTTTTCCGCAGAGCTCCAGATCCCAGGGGCCCTCCTTGTCCTGCAGAGTTATGGGCTGGGAGAGACTGGAAGTCCAAAGAAGGCTGGCTTGCCTGGCAGCCCTTCAGTGTGGGTCCTGAGGAAGGCAGACTGCCTGTTAGCAGGTGGCAAGATGTTGTGCCTGCTGGCAGCGGATTAATGCTGAGAAGTCAGTCGGCTTTCTTATTCTTTGACATTAGTTTTTCACGGAGAACAGGAAGAATTTCCCTCTTGTGCTTTCACCACTGTTTCAAGATGTATGGTGGGTCGTGTGTGTTGTCTCCTCCCTTTGACTGCCAAGAAAGCCATTGTGCACCCCAAGCAGCATCCTTGTCCCTGTACCTCTAACAGCCACGTACGCAGGCCCGGTGGGAAACGTCCTCTCCTCCCTCCCTCATGTGTTTCAGAAAGGGAACACGGCCCTGCACATCGCCGCCCTCGCTGGTCAGGACGAGGTGGTCCGGGAGCTGGTCCACTATGGCGCCAACGTCAACGCCCAGTCCCAGGTGAGGGCTCTCCCCAGTCCCTGCGCTAGAGGGCGCTGTTACACAGTGGGCTCGCTGGCTGCTGGGCTGTGCGCACACTGTCGCTGAGTCCAGATTCATGAGTGACGGGTCTCCAAGCAATGAAGAAGGCATCTTTATGATTTTTCACACTTCCACACACTCTAAGCATGAGGTCGTTGGTCACTGTGGACCTCGTCCCTGTTCAATAAACCAGCCAAATAATAAATTTAGTTATGGCCCATTTGGGGAGAGAAGCTGTGTATGGGGGCTGGGACATGGGGGAGTGAAAATAGAGGGGAAGTATGTGGGAGAGGCTGATTGATGGTGGCGAGGGACAGAAACAGACTCCCATGGAGTGTCCCCCCCCCCCACCTGGTGGCCTTTTGTAATAATAATCCCACTAGGCCATTTCAAAGGGCAATGAGTTTTGATACCTGGAGGTATGGGTGGGGATATTGCCCCGTGAAAACAGGATGATGAGAGACCTGTCCTCGAGTTTAGAGGATTATGCACCGGTTTTAGCTTCTCACTCTTGTGGGTGAACTGCAATGACTTCTCTTGGTTTACAGAAAGGTTTCACACCCCTGTACATGGCAGCGCAAGAGAATCACTTAGAAGTGGTTAAGTTTTTACTGGAGAATGGAGCTAATCAGAATGTAGCCACAGAAGTAAGTACCTTGGGAAATGGCCTCACTGCTGGGAGTCTCCAGGGGTCGGACGTGGTGGCGGGGGCATGTGTTCCTGGGACGTGGCTTGAGGGGCATCCTGTGTCGTGATCGATGTAAAGAGTCACTGAGCACTCTGGACCTTCAGATCACTGCACTCATCCTGTCTGCTGTTGGCTCTGCAAGGGACTGAGACAGAGTGGTGGGTCTTGAGGAATGCCCTGACACATAGAGAAATGGCATCAGAGTCTAACATGTCACTCCCACTGTAACCAACACTGAAGGCTGGACAGCAGTGGGGGTGGTGTGGGGGTGTATGATTGACACGTCTGCTTGGACCTTAATGAGAAAGGCTCTTGCCATGATCCCACTCTGCACCCTGGACAAGGCCCTTAACTCTGATCCTGAGCTTTGTCATTAACGAAATGATGAAGTTCCACTTGAAGCTGAGGCTTCTCTTGAGCGGTAACATTGTAAGACTGAACAGTTACATGCCTCTGTCATCATTCTGCTTCGCCAGTTCATGGGGTCCCTGTATACAGCTGAGGGAATGAGTAACAGTAGCTCACAATCAAATTCTTGGTGCCTGACATGGTTTCTAGCTTCGGGTAGGTGTTCAGTAATATTCGTGAAATGAATAAATGATACTCGTTCGCCGTGCTGAAGGCACTGTCCTGGCACCAGTAGATGGGGTGAGAGGAGGGTGGGAAAGAACAGAGGGTAGTAAAATACTTCTCATAGCACCCATTCAGACTGGGAACAAACTATGAAGGAAAATTAGATACGTGCTCAAGAAAAGGTACTGTAGGCGCTGTGAGGCTGCAGAGAAGGAGAGGGGGGCCAAGAGGGCTTCAGGGAGGAGGTGGCATTTACGCAGAGCTTGGTGGAAAGATGGGAGGGCTTGGAAGAGCAGAGACCTGGAGGCTGAGGGCCTGTCATGATCAAGAGCCCTGAGGTGTGAATGTGTGTCCTGCCTTGAGGACAGCCAGTGGTCACTCCAGTCGGAGAAAATCCATCTTTCCTCCTCCCCTCTGGCCAGGATGGCTTCACTCCGCTGGCCGTGGCTCTGCAGCAGGGCCATGAGAACGTGGTGGCCCACCTCATCAACTACGGGACGAAAGGCAAGGTACGCCTCCCTGCCCTGCACATCGCGGCCCGCAACGACGACACCCGGACGGCTGCGGTGCTTCTGCAGAACGACCCCAACCCAGACGTGCTTTCCAAGGTGAGGGCAGCCAGATGGAGGACCGGGAGAATTCTAGAGCCTGGACCATGGAGAATTACGTGTTACAGGGGCACCATCAATTCCCAATAATTTCCCCCAAACTAACCCACACCAGAGACGGGGCTAGCTGTGCACATGAAGCACCAGCCCCACAGTGACTTCAGGTCCCCACTAGGACACGTAAGAGCCCCTTTTAAATCCTTGGTGGACGCCCAGAAAAATCTGCTTGCGTGCACCCAGGATGATTCTTGCTGCTCTAAGCCACCCAGGTGGGCAGGCTGGGTCTCTGGCCAGAGTGAAACTTTGGAATCCCAGCAGGTAGTGTTCTAGAATTGTATCCCACTCTCTTTTCCTGCCTGCCTCCTGGTGGAGGGAGGAAGGTGACCCCCACATGTGGAGATGAGACCATGAAGGGTCATCCCAGGGGGCCTGGACAGCTGGCCACCTGAACATGTTGTCTGATGGTTTGAGTCACTGCTCATCCACTCTCTGTAAGTTTAGGCTGTTCATTTCTTCTCTTGCGGTGGGAATAGACTTGCACTGGGTTATTCTCAGAGTCTCCCACCCCATGGTCACTGGGTTTGGTCTGGAAAAGTGCTGACTGGGGCAGGTATGGTCTGAGGTTATGGAACCACAAGATGACAATGGACCCACCAAGGGGCCAGGCATCTGCCTTTGACCAGCCAGTTGAGTCCTTATACCCTTTTAGGGGGCTGAAATGATCCCTGGAATTAAGATCACGGACCCCATACCACTTTTCACTCATTAATTAAAACCTCTTCATAAGTAAGCACTCAGATAAGTGGGCCTACAGAGTCTGAGGCAGTCCTAGTCCATGGTTTGTCCACGTGAACCACAAAACAAAGAATGTGGGTCACTCAGAGGCAGTGCCTAGCTTTATTTTTTTTTTTTTTTGTATGGGTTTTTGTATGGCAGTAAGTTTTTTTTGTTGTTTATTTTCAAACTAAATTTACAGGGGTAACATGGGTAATAAGATTATATAGGTTTCAAGTGTACATTTCTGTGATACATGATCTGTATATTGCACTGTGTGCCCACCACCCAAAGTCACATCTTCTTCCGTCACCATATTTGGCCCCATTTACCCTTTTCTACCTCCCCCACCCCCTTCCCTCTGGTAACCACCGTACTGTTGCCTGTGTGTATAAGTTTTTGTTTGTTTTTCTTATTTATTCATTTGTTACTTTCAGTTTTATATCACACACATGAGTGAGATCATGTGGTTCTTAGCTCTTTCTGACTTATTTCACTTAGCATGATATTCATCCACGTTGTTGCAAATGGCAGTATTTCATCCTTTCTTACGGCTGAGTAGTATTCCACGGTCTATATGACCACATCTTTTTTATCCAGTCCTCTATCGAAGGACACTTCGGTTGTTTCCATGTCTGGACCACTGTGAATAATGTTGCAATGAACAAAGGGGTGCATACAGCTTTGCAATTCACCTCGCTTTTGAATATAACTTGTCCTAGGTTCTCTTGACCCCTTTGGCAAATGCTCTCATCAGTCTAAATCTGCTTAATGTATAGAGTCCCCTTGCCCTGCCAACGTTTTCAGAATCCCTGGGCTGCTTCTGAGATGAAAATGACAGTGTATGGCATGTGATGAGTTGTCCCCCTCTGTTGTGCCCCAGACAGGATTTACCCCCCTCCACATCGCAGCTCATTACGAGAACCTCAACGTGGCCCAGCTACTCCTCAACAGGGGGGCCAGCGTCAACTTCACGCCACAGGTGAGGCTCTCGGAGGCCAGGGCACAGGGCGTCTAGAATCTGGGTGCTCCCCCTCTCCTGTGGCAGCACGATCCCCCCATACTGCAGAAATGCCTGTGGGTGAGGCATCCCTGGGGTCGATGAAGGCTCCTCGTGGCTGGGTGTCTAATCACATGCCCCTCAGTCTCCATTTGCCCCTTCTAGAGGGGGTGAAAACTGGAGGGCCGGGACTGGCTGTCTTCCAGCCCAGGCTGTTCACTGGGAGACCTGGGCTGGGCCCGCGTGCTGTGATTACCCACGACGCTAGCACATCCTTACCAGTTTTGAAATCTTTCTTAGGCAAGAAACGTCCTAACAGGAGGCTTAATGTGGCTGTTAGTACTGCGGCCGTTGCAGGGTGGGGCGGGGGGCCCAGGGGAGTGGGCTGTGGAGCAGCAGCTTTCCGAGGAGGATGCCACACCCTGACTGTCCTGTTCCTCCCCTCCAGAACGGCATCACGCCACTCCACATCGCCTCCCGCAGGGGGAACGTGATCATGGTGCGGCTCCTGCTGGACCGCGGGGCCCAGATAGAGACAAGGACCAAGGTGGGTGCCAGTGAGCTCTGTGGCAAGGCCAGGGGAGGGAGTTCTGCCTTCCAGAGTCTGAGCCGGGGTGGTGTGCTCTCAGTGACCAGCTGGGGATGCACCTGCGGCCTCCTGGAGCAGCCCAGTGGGAGCCAGGGGCAGCAGGAGACAACAACAAGACAGTGATGGAGCTCCTTACAGGAGCACCATGCTTCTGCGGCTGGAATGATGCTGGGGGCAGTCTTCTCTCCCACGGCCTCTGATAGGTGCCTTTGGGGCTTTCTCTTTGTGACTCTGTTTTTTAAAGGATGAATTGACACCTCTCCACTGTGCAGCTCGGAATGGGCACGTGCGAATCTCAGAGATCCTGCTGGACCACGGGGCACCCATCCAAGCCAAAACCAAGGTGCGTGCTTCCTTTCCGTGAGGAGCATCTTTTAGGCAGGGCTCCAGGCCAGGCCAACCTGGGAGCAGATCCCATTGCTGAGAAGCCAGTGTGGGGGACTGCTCCAGTGCCTGTCACATAGGAGGTGCTCTGTAGAGCCCTAATTATTATCTAGATCAGGGTCAGCAAAATTCTCTCTCATGGCCAGATAGTAAATAATTTTAGGCTTTGCCGGCCATGGTTTCTGTTCTAGTAATTCAACTCCGCCATCGTAGCAGGACAGCAACCATGGATGATATACAAACGAGTTCCAATAAAACTTTATTTACACACACAGGCAACAGGCCAGATTTGACCTGCAGGACTGTCATTGCCCATAGCTTTAGCTCAACCCTTGTCTATTTCACCCTGGCTCCAGAAAAGACAGGAGCTAAGCACTTAGAAAAGTCTTCAGAGCCTGGGCCAGACAGGAGTAAAGTTAAAAAGAAAACAAAACACTTCTTTTCAATGTCCATTAGGGACCAGAGCCAAGGCCCCTCCTTCAGTTCTCATACCAGGTCTTGAGTCTTCCTGGGGCTAAAGCTGTCGGACCAGCTGGTGCTGCCTACACCTCCTCCAGGCCCTTTCCCCCATTCTTTGGGGTGAATTTAGAGGATGTGAATTTAGAATACCAAGGCAGAAACCAGGCCCATTCATGGCCACTCTGGAGGTTTTCTGTGAGAAGCTCTTTGTCATAAAATTGTAGCACAGTTCACAACCGTGAAAGCTAATTTATTCCCTAACAAATTATCATGTGAGTGTCCTACAGGGCTCTCTGTAATTTGGGTCATGATTCAGAGCACCAAGCTAGTGTGTATGTGTGTGTGTGTGGGGGGGGGACTGGGTGAGGGTATCTTCTACTGAACAGGTTTATATCTCATTTACCCCTCCGTCCACGGCTGATTTTCTGTGTGCCTTTGAGCATGCCCTGTTCTCTCTGCGCCTCCGTTCCCTCGTCGGGAGGGCTCTCCTTTCTCTCATCATTGTTGGGTTGATTACATGAGGCAACATCTTTGAAAGTACATATAAGAGCAAAAATCCTCAGATAAGTGAAAGTATAATTGCTACTACCACTTATATTATTAGAAAATTCTCAACATGTTTTCACAGAGGCCCTGTATTTAAGCAGACAAATGTCCTAAGTTGGTAATGATTTTACATCATCCAAAGACTAGGACTAAACAGGATGGTTATGAAAATTCTTCACTGAGAACTTTCTCTTTTCCATTGGGAGACATGGTATGACCTTTCAGAATGCAGTAGGTGGGGTGAACTGTGCTGGTTTGCTAAGGCTGCTGTACCCACACGCGCGGGCGGGGCTCAAACAGCAGAAGGTTATTGTCTCACAAGTCTGGGGCTGGACACATGAGGTCAGTGTCCAGGGTTGGTCTCTTATGACGGCTGTGAGGGAGAGTCTGCTCCTGGCCTCTCCCCTGGCTTCTGGTACTTTGCTGGGAATCGTTGGCATTCCTTGGCTTGTGAAAGCATCACCCAGATCTCATCCCATCTTCACATGGCATTTTCCATGTGTGTGTGTCCAAATTTTGCCTTTTGATAAGGACAGCAGTCATACTGGAATAGGCCCCACACCAGTGACCTCAACTAACTACATCTGCAATGACCCTATTTCCAAGTAAGGTGACATTCTGAAGTCCTGGAGGTTAGGACTTCAACATGTGCGTTTTGAAGGATCACATGCAGTTCAACCCATAACACTAATGCCAGCTGTCATGCCACCTGATTGTGTTTCTCCCTTGCGGAAAATCCTCTTTCCATGGTCACTTTCTAAAAGCCAAAGTCCCAGTTCCTTAGCTCACAGACCTCCACAGTGCAGCTCCTGCCTGCACTCCAGCCAGCGCCACGCCCCCATCACCCTGGGCCCTCCTGCATGTTTGACCACATCCAGGTCCCTGAGTTGCCCTAGCGTGGCTGTCTCTGGTGCTGCATACACTGTTCCCTTTGCTGGGAGATTCTTCCCCTTTTGTGTCCCTGGTGCAGCCCTAGCTCAAGGATCACCTCCTCCTGAAAGCCTTCTCTCCCTGCGTTTCTTTCCTCGTTCTGAATCCACCCTCCTGAGGACCTCTGTGTTTTGATCGTGCTTTCCTTGATGTCATCATACTGAATAGCAACAATGTTTGCTGTTTCTATGTCTTTTACCTACTAGTCTACCAGCTTCTTTAGGCCAGGGATTATGTCTGTTCTCTTCTGTCTCCGCAGAGCTTTACCCATATTGTGTACGTTAATCATTTAATAAACACTTTTTAAATTAATGTCTGAATGAACGAATCTTCTCCGTCTTTAATTTTTAAAAATAAATCGCTATCTAAGAAACTGTGAGCATCTTTAACAAAACGTTTAAGTGATGTGTATTTGTTAGGAGCAATGAACAGAGGGATTTAGATCCAAGTTTCATTTTATCATTCATTCATTCAAAACCACAGTAAGGACCACACTGTGTGCATTACCTGCGTGTGCAGGGCCCTGTGGGCATAGGAGAGGTACTAGGCACGGCCACTGATCTTAAGAAGCTTGTAAGTAAGGAGAGAAGATACACATACCTGAAAGGTTCATCATGAATATAATTCAGCAAATATATGAATAAGGTCCAAGTGAGTGGTCCGGATGAAAAAGAGCCCACAGTAGTCTAGGGTGGTCAGGAAAGAGGCGGGCCTGGCTGGAGCTGCCGTGGAGGGTTTGCTGGGTGGGAAGGAGAGTGCAGTCAGAGACCAGCGTGAGCACAGAGACCAGCGTGGGCCTGGGAGCCACGGAAGCATCGTGGAGGGAAGAAGTAGGAAGTGAGGTTGGAGTCATTGCCCTGAATTGCCATGTTCTGTCCTCAAGAGCCTTTGATTACTTGTTTTTCTTTTCCTTCTCTACCCAGAATGGCTTGTCCCCAATTCACATGGCGGCTCAGGGAGACCACCTTGACTGTGTCCGACTTCTATTGCAATACAACGCAGAAATAGATGACATCACCCTGGATCACCTGACCCCACTCCACGTAGCAGCCCACTGTGGCCACCACAGAGTGGCCAAGGTCCTTTTGGATAAAGGGGCCAAACCAAACTCCAGAGCCCTGGTGAGTGGGGGGCTATTGGAGAAGGGGCCAGAGGGGCAAGGGCTGAGGGAGGCAGGACCGGAGCTGCACAGCTGAGCATCGTAGAAGGGGCACTGGCTGGCACCTGGAACTTTCAGGACCTGGCAGGTGTCACTGCTGCGAAGGCTCACGCAATGTGGCAGTGCACAGGCAGGACAGTCACCCCTACTGACGTGGCCCTGCTAACAGGCTGAGATCAGGGGAGGGTTTGGGCCCAGGAGACCTGATGCAGGAGGCACTGTTCGTGGTATGCACCTGGCGGGGGGTACCACTCCACCTGAGCTAGACCCAGAATCAAGGGACAGTGATCTCTTAGAGACTGCCTGGCTTTTTCATCTGCTTTGCGGGCAAGGAGAATGGCTCCTTCCCCTGCGGAGGGGCTCACAGTGTTCATGCCGCTCACGTAGTGGTGAGTTCGGGCCTAAAGCTAGCCCCCTCCTGGGTGGTTCAGGGACCTGGTGGGACCAGAGCTCTGCCCAGAGCCTGCCCTGGACCACCCTCTCCCTCTGCCCGTTCCCAGGGGAAGAGAGTGTAGAAGGCACGATAACCTCCAGAGACTGCAAGGCTGGCTCATTCATTCAGAAAGCTCTCGTCCAGCTCTGACCACAGGCCACTGTTCTGGGGTAGTCGGAGCTCCCAGCCTCAGCGCTGTTGACATTTTGAACCTGCTTTTAGTTGCAGGGGGCTGGCCTGTGCACTATGAGATGTGTAGCAGCATCCCTGGCATCTGCCTGCTAAGTGCTAATAGCATTCCTCCCCAGCTGAAACAATCAAACATATCTCCAGACATCGCCAAATGTCCCAGGATGGGGATGGGGGCACCCCCCCACACACATATACTTTGAGAACCACTGCCCTAGGGGGCTAGAGCACTGGAAGAACAAGCAGACAGACAAAAACGAGCAGACAAATCTCCCTGCCCTTGTGACTGTACATTTTGGTATATCACTTCAGAGCAGAGCTGATGCACAGAAATCCACTTCACTAAAAATGTGCATCAGTCTCTGGGAAGAGGGAACATGATTTGCTTTGCAAACGGACCCTTTATTGTAAATTTCCCCTTGAGGAAACTTTAAACAGCAGACTTTTAGTGCATCCAAAAATATGATTAAATTTTTTAAAAAGGTTTATAGACAACATGCTCAGGAATGTGCCTGGTGCATAAAATGAGAGCCACCTGCCTCTGTAGTGATTTGTAGTAATTGACGTTCCGGTCTGCGGGATATCGCTGGCAGGCTGGGGCACAGGCTGCCTTTTAATCAGCAAGGTGGTCTGGGTGCTCCTTGGACTAGTGTGTAAGCGCCTCCTTGTCTGTCTCCCTTTGTGTGGGGCTGCAGAATGGCTTCACCCCCTTACACATCGCCTGCAAGAAGAACCATATCCGAGTCATGGAGCTGCTGCTGAAAACAGGAGCCTCCATCGACGCTGTCACCGAGGTAGGAGAAACTCTGCAGGTGAGTGGGTGGCCTGTCCCCGCGGTCTTCCTCCAGTAGCCTCCCGGAGAGTTGTTCTTTATAGCTGCCTGTGGCTGCAGGAGTGCACGTGTGTGTGCAAGTCTAGACTGCTCCAAGGAATGAACCAGAGGCCACTGAGACAAAGAAACGTGTGTCACGTCTCAGGGAGCTTTCCGAGATCAGATGCAGTTTTTTGAGTTGTAAAAGTGGGAAGAATCACCCTGTGGTGATTGTTTTCCTCCAGCCATTTTTCTGGAAATGAACCCATCTCATTTAACTCCCTTTTCTTGGAAAACTAGTCTGGAGCAGCTAGAGGCAAGAAAGTCTTAGCAACATCTGGCTGTCTCTTTGGAGGAGTGGGGAAGTCTCCTCTCTTCTTACTCCTCTCTTTTCTGTTCCAGTCTGGCCTGACACCTCTCCACGTGGCCTCCTTCATGGGGCACCTGCCCATCGTGAAGAACCTCCTGCAGCGGGGGGCATCACCCAATGTCTCCAACGTGGTAAGCCCGTGGGGACAACAAGGGCTCTTTTCTAGGCACCAAGAGCTCAGAGGGGAGCTTTAGCCAGTGACCCTAGACCTCCTCTCTGGGGTTAGAGGTAGAATTTTCAGAATAGCAGAGGCTTTGGACTTGGGGAGAACATCCACATACCCTGAGTCAACTTATCACACATCTGTAAGTCTCAGGAGGGTTATTTTGGACAATAATTTGGGAACTTCTGTAAGTGCTATCTGGGAACACATTTGCATTTTTAAACATTCATGAGCTCTGGGGTTTACTTGTAAGTACACTTCACACACACGCACACACACACACACACACACACACACACAGCAGGCAGCAGCAGGCTAAAGGCTGCTGGAGCCACTTACTAGGGCAACTCCACCTCTGGGATGAAAACCTGTCAAGCTTCTCCAGGCTCACACTTTGGAGCTCTGCACGTGTCCTTTTGGGAACCCAGCATGTATTAACATGTCTGCAACTTTGCTATTTTACAGAAAGTGGAGACCCCGCTACACATGGCAGCCAGGGCAGGGCACACGGAAGTTGCCAAATATTTGCTCCAGAACAAAGCCAAAGTCAATGCCAAGGCCAAGGTGCGTTCTGGAGGCGGGAAGAATCCTGGGATGCAAGCAATTCAAGCTCAGGGTGGAGAAATCATCCCAATGAGAGGCCCGGCTGCAGTGCTGGTGGCACAAAGATTCCTTGTCACCCCCGTGTCCGTTGTATTCAACGCGCAGATTCTGCTTTGCAGGGGTTCTGACAAGGCCAGAGACGTTTTGCCTCAGAACTATGTTTCTTTGCCTGGGATGGGGAACCTGTTTTCTGCCAAGGGCCATTTGGATGTTTATAACATCATTCACAGGCCATACAAAATTATCCACTTAAAAATTAGCCTGCCACATTTGGTCAGGCTGATTTGGTGAGGCGTGTGATGTGAGCTGGTATGGACTTCGAGGACCTCCCACTGGCCAGACGGTCCCCACCCCTGCTAGGATAAGAAAGTCCGAGGAGGGTGGCTGGCCTGCAGTGTTTACTGGGCTGAAAGGGTTTCACGGTGGTTATGGTCTTGGTATAAGAAGAGAAGCAACTTTTTAAAGAAAGCGTTGCCGGTGAAAATCAGTCAGGAATGACTTGATCTAAAGATGGTTGCTTCCTCCGTGTTGTACGAGGCACTTTCGAGGGGCCGGGTGAGTGAAGAATACGACTAGCTGCTGAGTTGGCAAGTTGATCGGCGTTGGCCGAGATCAGTCCTTCCCAGCCCACAGGACAGAGGCTCCGTTTAGAGTTAGGACTCTGATTTCTGTCTGGGCCACATGAGGGAGGCCCCCTGCTGGGCCCAATAGCAGAGACCTCACCCACTGGACCCCTTCAGCATCAGGCATAAACAGGAAGGGTGGGATGGGTGAAGAAGTCATTTTTCTCCTTCAGCAGTTTAGACTCTCTGATGACCCCGGACATAGAGAAAACCAAAGTAGTATCCAAGAGACAGACAAGTGTCCACTTGGATGTGACTTAGTAGACGGTCATCACCACTACCATCACGTACCAAACACTGTGAAACATCTTACACTATCTGCTTGATCCTAACCATAGTCCTAGGAGGTCGATATTATCATTCCCGTTCCACAGCTGGGAAGGCTGAGACTTTGGGCAACTAAGTGGAAATAACTACTAACTTCAGGGATTGTTGTAAGGATTAAATAAAAGATAGCAAATTGGTTTCTGTAACTCAGAGATGTGATTTGAATTCAACCTCTTCATCTTACTAGCTGTGTGACCTTGAGAAGGTCACTTGACTTCTCTGGGCATCACCTTCCTTTGTAAAATGAAACTCTGGATGAGGTAACCTTAGTATTCCCTGTTCTTTTTTTTCACTCGGGTTCCAGGATGACCAGACCCCACTTCACTGTGCAGCTCGCATTGGCCATACAAACATAGTGAAGCTCCTGCTAGAGAATAATGCCAACCCCAACCTGGCCACCACTGCTGGGCACACCCCCCTGCACATTGCAGCCCGAGAGGGCCATGTGGAAACGGCCCTGGCCCTTCTGGAAAAGGAAGCCTCGCAGACATGCATGACCAAGGTACAGCCTTCCTCCTCCTGTTCTCCAGCGGTGACTAGCACAGGCTGGTCACTGCTCGGCCTGGGGCACAGGGTGGGCATTCCCACCTGATCCTTTGTGTTGTCTCGGTGGTGCTGAAAGCAGCCGGAGGGCCAGCACCCACAGGACTGGCCGCCATCTGTGAGCGTGATATGCCAGAAAGGCGGTGAACTGTAGTTTCTCATTCACCCACCCAGCCTTCATCCATTTATCTTAGAATCAGTATTTGCTCAGCACCTGCTCTAGACAAATCAGACAGGTTCTGGGATACGAGAAGGAGTGAGACCCAACCCCCGCCCTCAAAGAGCCAGCAGTCGAATCACAACAAAAGATGGTTTAATGCTCCCCACGAGAGGTGCGGGTGGCGGGTGGGAGAGGAAGCCTGCTGGTTCCTGAGGCCGTGCCTCTCGGGGCGATCAGGGGTTCCGTGCCCTTTATTTGACTGGCATCTCCATGCTTGTTAAGGTGGGACACCTCCTTTGCCACAGGCCCTTGCTCCGGGGAGACAGCTGTGGCTCCCCGGTCCTGACAGCCCGTTTCTCCTCAGAAAGGATTTACCCCTCTGCACGTGGCGGCCAAGTATGGGAAGGTTCGGGTGGCAGAGGTGCTGCTGGAACGGGGTGCACATCCTAATGCTGCCGGAAAAGTGAGTCTGAACGTGCCCCCGCTGTGGGGTGAGAAGCCAGGGCAGGGGTAACAGCACCGCTCGTGAGGGGCACTCTCGCCTCAGCCCGGTCTGTCTGTCCTGTGAGTGGGCAGCTGTGCAGAGAGAATGACCTTTGGGAAGACTGGTTTTTCTGACCAAGGCCTTGACCTTCTCCAAAGACCTGGTGGCCGACTCTGGGCGAGCGTGCCGACTGTGCTGCCCCATCGGGCCCAGTGGGAATGAGGAGGTGGCCCTGGGTCGGCTGGTTATGCCCTTCGTGATTTCTGATCCAGATTGGTTCTGGAATGCGTTTTAATTAGACTTGATGTGTGTAAAAAAAGTGATATGGACCCCAAAATGGTGCTGCTATAGCTACAGGGGTCACTAAGTAGACCGTCAACTGAGTCAAGGCTGTTCTCTTTCTCGGTCTTCCCCCCCAGAACGGCCTGACTCCCCTGCACGTGGCTGTCCACCACAACCACCTGGACATCGTCAAGCTGCTGCTGCCCCGGGGTGGCTCCCCCCACAGTCCTGCCTGGGTAAGCCTGCCCCACCCCACAGCCGGAGCTGCCTGCCACCACTTCCGGGGGCTGTTCCAGGAGCAGCCAGAGGGCTTTGGTGTTTTGCTTTTATTTTAACCTCAGAAATCTCGCCTCACTTGCACAAATGTTACCTGCAGTATAACCGGCACGCTCTGGGGACCAGAGCTGGGGGGGGGAAGTGGGTCACACTTCTTAGCATCAGGTTACCTCGCAGAGGTTGATTCTTTTTACACAAATGTGTCCCCAAAGTGCTGAATGTCAGCTGAGTTTTGTACGTGGGCTGTCCAAGGTCAGCACGCGCAGTCTCCACGATCGGTCAGTCTCGTTCTCCGATTCCAGCACAGTGGCCCCACGCTGAGAAACATTCAGGGCTGGGGTGCACTTGCCGGAACCTTGACGCAAGGGACTTATTTTGAATGTGACTAGTCACCCCCAAATCTGTTTCTCTTATGAGTTCAGACTTTTAGATTGTGGTGTTTTTTAATGAGACATATCCACGAACATTACCTGGTAGACACAGGTCCAGTGTGCCGGCCTCCTGCAGCATCTGAAATGCGCTGCTCAGAGCAGCAGCCCCATCGCCACTCAAGGGAACCGAGTAAAGGGAGCTGACCGGGCTTATGTAAGACCAGCTGGCAGCGCTGGGTGGGGTCATACAAGGTGTAGGGATGAAGCTGGACAGAGGACCATTTCTGGGGACAGGCTGCCCCCTGTGGGACAAAAGGGTGTGCAGTGTTTGTCTGGAAGGAGAGGGTCACTGTGGGGCTGGTGGCCACGCACAGGAGGAGGGGCGAGGAGTGGGCGCAGGGCTTGGATAAGGACACAGGCAGTCCCTGCATTCTGGAGCTCGCCATCTGATAGGGCAGCCAAGACTCAGAAGGATCCTTTCTGGGAGAGCAAACCCCCGCGCTCAGCCAGGCGCAGGAGTCTGAGTGCGGCTTGGAGGAGGGAGCTGCCAGGGCGTTGGTGCGGCACCTGCTGACTTCACAGGGTGCAGCCCAGGCAGGGAAGATCAGCGTGGGCCTTCAGTGGTCTTCCCTCCGCAGACTGGATGCTCATCTGAATCTTACAGCCTCCCTTTCCTGCAGACGGAGTGTCTCCCAGAAGCCCCTGTCTCCTTGGGCTCCTGTCCCTGCCGCTGTTGTAGCAAAGCCCACGTCACAGGGTAGACAGAGCATGCGGCCGCTATGATGTGACTTACTCCTGCATCTAAAAATAAAAGCTGGACTCCCCTCCTCCTCACACCCCTCCTTGTCTTAAAGAAACCGGAGCCAGGTTCATGGTATTTAAAGAGAGATTTATCCAAGCACAAACGCTGTACAGATGGGTTTTGTTTCCATGGCAAAAAATAGTTTACCAAGTCGTCTGGCAATTTTGGAGAATTTCACATGCAAATCTCTCTGCACCCAAACCAAACCCTCCCCTTTCTAATTTTGATGCTAATGTTGTTTTAACATTTAGGCAGATCTCTCTCCAGCGTGCATGCCTTTGGATGAGCTCATTTCCTCAGGAAAGCAGAGCCTGTTACTGGCACCTAGCCCTCCCTAACCTCTCTCTGACTCTCCTGCCTCCTTGTCCTTGTCACCCACAGGCCATTCATTCCCTTCAATCCTGGTGTGGGGGAAGCTCAGAGGGGCGGTCCCTATTCTGAGACTGACAGTTGTCTCTCAGCTTTAACCAGGGTCACCTGGCAGCCAGAGCCACCTTCGGGGCCAGCTTGCCCTTTGGCAGGACAGGTGTTATCCTTGCCAGTGTGACATCCACAGCTGCCCAAGAGTCCTGGGACTCCTGATTATACTTCCATGAATATTCTTCGAATTGCTCGAGTTACTGTCCTTTGAACATGAAGAGAAGTCCTAATGATTATTGCTTTCATGCAGTGAATGTCTGCTATGGGCCAGACACCAGCTAGGTGTTCAGCAGCCTCATCCCATCCTGACAGCTGTACTGAGTAGGCGTTCTCGATACTCATCTGAGAATGACCTCTGTTTAGGGATGGCTCCAAATCTCAGGCTTGATCCACTGAGCCACCCCTTTTCCTTGCTCTTTTGATATAGTACAAAATTCATTTTGTTTAATTGACTTTATTGTAGTCAAAATGCCAATCTAGTTATGGGAAAGCAACCTTCAAAGAAGAATTTAATGTTTTCTCGTAACATAATCAAATTAAAAAGGAGAAACACTCCAGTGAATTATCTTACATAATTATTTAAAGGGAATGATTTTTTTATTAAATTTAATTCTTTGGGTAAGTTACAACTTTTCACTTCTCCATAAAATCCACTTTGCAGATGGCTCTCCCCTTTTCCCCCAGTGCTATAAAACTGGGATTTTACTGTCGTGGTCAGCCACCTTTTTCTTTTTCCTGCTTCTGATCAGTGATCCTGGCAGAATCAGAAATGCTGGTTTCCCCAGCAAGACAGTGGCTGGCAGGAGAGACTCAGTTCTCTGGGACAGCTCAAAGCATGTTGGCCAGGTGGGCGAACCATATGTCTTATGCCATCTGCTCTGGGGCTGGGTGGGCATATGCTTAGAAAGTCATGGGTCCTGCTCACAGTCCTTAGGCCTGGCATCCCCCTTGGCCCTAACTGCTTTGGGACCTGGTACTCGAAGTGTGGCTCTTGGACCATCAGCATCAGCATTACCTGGGAGCTTGTTGGAAATGCAGAATCTGGGGCCTCCCTAAAGCTTCTGAGTCAGGACCTGCATTTTAACGAGACCCCAAGTGATTTTAGACACAATGAAGTTCGAGAAGCACAGCTCCCGCGGAAAGGAGCTGGGATCTGGAGTCAGAAGGCCAGGCTAGGGTCATCTATTTTCCCGTTTACTATGTGACGTAAGATAAGGCACTTCGTCTCTCAGAGAATTGGCTTATTATCCACAAAGTGGGGAAATAATAAAAATGCCTGCCTCGTTTGCTGTACATGGTGGTGGTGAAGCTCAAAAGGGACAATGTAGGTGAAAGTGGTTATTACGGTGAAGACCAAAGTCACGGCCACTGTCTGCAGTGGGATAAGGAGCTCACTCCAGAATGCCAGCCCATGCACCGCTCCCTTCACTGAGAAGGTCCTACCACTAAAAATGGAAGAAAAAGACAAGCGGGCGAAAGAAACACTACAGTGACACAGCTGACCTACTTTGGGGCCAGTCCCTTTATCTCATCGTGGACTGAAAATATCTTGTCAACCATTCCAAGCTTTATTACTTTTTTTGTTGTGGTTGTTAATCCTCACCAGAGGATGTTTTTCCACTGATTTTTAGATAGAGTGGAAGGGAGCGGGGGAGGGGGGGAGAGAGAGAGAGAGAGAGATATCGATGTGAGAGGGACACATTGATTGGTTGCCTCCTGCACAACCCCGACTGGAGCCGGGGATCGAACCTGCAACCCAGGTACGTGCCCTTGATCAGGAATTGAACCTGCAACCCTTCTGTCTGTGGGCCAATGCTCTAACCACTGAGCCAAACTGGCCAGGACAAGCTTTATTACTTTCATATCTTAATTTGGAAAGCCTTCAAATATTATTGTATTTGATCAATTCAACAACTTTAAGAACAAGGTAGATGTTACTATCCACCTTTCATGGCTTAAAAAACACAAAAAGAAGTCTAGAAGCTGCTGAATAGCTTGCCCCCATTGCAGGGCTAGTCAGAGTGGAACAGGACTGACTCCTCGTCCCCAGGTCCCGTGCTGGGTGCTTGTCCTCCCACACCACCCGCCTAAAGCGGGCAAGCCCAGGGGAGCACGTGGCCCACGGCACAGGGGAAGAAGGGCTCTGCTCCTTTTCCTTTGTGACATGTTGGGGGGATGTTCTTCAAGCAAGAAGGAGGAAGTGGGGAACTTTTACTTTCTTACTTACCTAGTCTTCTAGGTGTTCCATAGGCGGCCTAATTGCACCCCAGCATCTGCTGGTGAGAGCGCTCCCTACACAGCTGTTGGTCAGAGCGGGATGCAGACAGTAGGGGGGGAGAAAAGGCACAGGCCGTTGCTGGCCTGCGGGCCTCTCCAGATCACATAGACGTGGTTGGTAGGTTTATTTGTTTCCCGAACTGGCCCTCCTGGGTGACACCAGCCCTGCTTGGTGGGTGTCCAGCAGGCCAAGAACCAGGCCTAGCCCTCCCTCAGAGGATTACATTTGAGGCACGTGCTCACGTTGTCAACTCAGCATCCTGGATACGTTCCTCTGTTTCAGAATGGCTACACCCCTTTGCACATCGCGGCCAAGCAGGACCAGATGGAGGTGGCCCGCAGCCTCCTGCAGTACGGGGCGACTGCGAATGCAGAGTCGGAGCAAGGCGTGACACCCCTCCACCTGGCTGCCCAGAAGGGTCACGCAGAGATGGTGGCTCTGCTGCTCTCCAAACAAGGCAACGGCAACCTGGGGAACAGGGTAAACGTGCGCCTTTGGACTGGCCCTTGGTCTCAGTGATGGTTTGGTGTTACCTAACTAGACATGATGTCTGAATATTGGGCACCCACTGTGTGCTCAGGTTCTGAAATAGGTGCAGTGTGTGTGTGTGTGTGTAATCCTCACAATAGCCCTTTGTAGGTTTTATCTTTGTGTTATAAATGAAAAAACAGATTCAGAGAGGTTGCCTATTCCCAAGGTTGCATGACCCTAAACCTCTCTGATGCCAAAGCCTTTGCTGACTCTTTCTAAATAGATTGTTTCAAGAATCTGCAAAAAGGTCAATATTAAAATCCAAGTGCACTTTCACAAATATAAGCCATTGTTACATTCGGGACCGTATTAAGTAATTTGGTACTAAATATTTTTTTGGTAGGGAAGATAATTTTTTAAATGCCAGCCTATGCATTAAACTAGGCATTCTCAATCCAGGGACTATTCACATGAGTCTGGAACCTTCCAGATTTGTACACAGCATTTTGGGAGGATGGGCACGTGAGCATTTTTCTGGGTGAAGTCTTCATAGTTTTCATCGGCCTCGCAAAGGGATGCATGACCCAAGAGAGACGAAGAATCACTTCTTTTTAAAAATAGTTTTATTGAAATATAATTCACATACTGAGAAATTCCCCTTTTGAACTGTATTGTTCAGTGGTTTTTGGTATATTGTAGAATTGGCCAACCATCGCCACTGTCTAATTTCGGAACATTTTCATCACCCCAGAAGGAAACCTCATACTCATGCCACAAAGCCCCGTCCCTGCACCCACTGATCTGCTCTCTGTCACCATGAATGTGCCTATTCCAGACCTTTCATGTGCGTGGAGTCGTACGCTATGAAGGGCCACTTCTTTAGATGATACATGAACATAATACAGTTTCAGAAAAGCAGACATTTTAGGATAACTTTAGATTTCTTAAAAACCTGTAGATCCATTGGCTCATTTAATGCACGTTGGGACAGGTGACCCCCAGGAGGGAAGTTATGGCAGGACCCTTCTATTGGATGGGATTCTTGGTTTCTTCTTTGTGCCATTTAGAGTGGGCTCTGGAAGGAGCCTTCAGGATGTGTTCTCTGTATTGGAGACACCCTCACTCCTCCGCACACTGCTCAGCTGTGCTCTGTTCTCTCTTGGGCCAGCCCCACAGCCTGAGGGAGATGCCGTCGGCTCAGGCTCCAGCGGGGGAGGGGCACTGCTCATGAGCCTCTGGTCAGTGCAGAGGACAGAGGAGGGCAGGTAGAGTCCCTGGAGAGAGGACAGGCCCTGCCCTCGGCCTCTGCTTGCAGAGGGACTGCAGCTTCGTTTGCCCCACGGTTAGTAAAGTGGATTGAGGTCCATGGTAGAGGAGAGGAGACTATTCTGACATTTTGAGGAGTGTGCACAAATCAAACAAGATCTCTGCTGCATCACTATCCTCACGACAAAGCTGTGATGAGAACTCCCAGAATATGGTGCTTTTCGTCCCAGCAAGATCCTCCATCCTTGTTACAGTGCAACACTGGCTGTGATCTAATCGCACGCTGCATTTACATGGCACATCGTGCTTCTCCATGAGTTTTCATCTGCTTTCTCAAGTGGTCTTGGCCTTGAAATAGGTCAGTGACAATCCCTGTTTTCTAGATAAGGAAACCAAAGCTCTGAAGCTCATCTTGAATCTCGGGACTAGGGAACGTCACAATTGGAAAGTACAGAAAGTTCATCTGGTTCAGAGGTCCGCAGACTATGACCTGTTGGCCAAATCCAACCCACCACCTGTTTGTGTAAATAAAGTTTTATTGGAACACAGTCCTGACCCTTTTGTTCATGTGTCGGCCACAGCTGCTTTCTCACTATAACTGGCAGAGAGACACAAGCTGAAAGTATTGATGATCTGGCCCGTCACAGAAAATGTTGCTGACCTCTGACTTAGTTTTAGATGAGGACACGGAGGCTCAGAGCGGGAGGAGCTTTGCCCAAGGTCAAGTAGCTGGCCAGTGGCTCCAGGTGTGGCTCCCAGACCTCAGTGCTCTCTCACTGTGGCCTGGAACTCCACTGGCAACACGATGATGAACTTCCTTTTCTTTCCAGAATGGACTCACCCCCCTCCACCTGGTAGCACAAGAAGGCCACGTTTCAGTGGCAGACGTGCTCATCAAACACGGTGTCACGGTGGACGCCACCACTCGGGTAAGGCTTCCTCACCCTCTCTCCCTGCGTGTGCCCATTGCCCTGCCCGGTGCCCGCCTCCCCCACGCTTCAGAATTCGCTCCTCCTCAGAGCTCTGAAACTCCAAGGACCCAGTGACATGTTCCCTCTGCCACGTCCTAGGGGTGGCAGTGGAATTTGAAGACACCAGTCCTCATTGCCTCGTTTCCAGTTGGGAATTTGGAAGTTTGCTAGACCTTTGAGCCTGTGTAGTGAGACACCGAGAGGCGTGTCTAATCACGATCCCGAGACCTGTCTTACATGAGCAGGGGGTCGAAATGCCAGGCTTCCCAGGATTCACTCGAAAAATCAGCCCCTTTTATTCCAGCATTTAGTTAAATTCAGCTCCGCTTCCTATGAACCTCTCTGTGTGCAAGACACTCGGGGAGGTGGCTGGGGATAGCCGCACACAGTGAGCCGGGGAATCCGCCCGCAGCCATCTGTGGCTGATTTGGAGGTGACTGTCAGAGCTGGAAGGGACAGCCTAACGTGACATCCCGAGTGAGAGAGGCGCTGGAGAGTATTTCCATTTGGTAGAAGAAGGAGGCTTCAGGGAAGAAGTAGTGTTCTGCTCCTTGTCACCACAAGGCAACTGTGTTAAAGGAAGGGACAAAGTGATACCCCTCCCGCCCCCCCCCCCCAGAGTTCCTCGGGAGCACCAGTCAACAACGTGACATTGAGGTCTCCCTGAGAAAAATCTAGAAACTGTATTTTATCCTAACTGCTTGCAGTTTCAACAGGAATCTGTTTGAAGACCAAGAATATTCTGGATCTCTGAGGTTCTTTTTGTGGGCCCAATTTAGTCTTCTGGAGTCCTGTCCTGAGAGGCCCTACACTGTGGGTTAGAACGTGGGGGGTCTCAAAGCCATGTCAATACTTGAGGTTCAGCCTGCAGGGTCTGTGCCAAGAAGGTGTCTGAGATCAGGCACCAGCCCTCCAGGGACACTGTGACCAAAGGGCTCAGAGGGCCTTGCTCGTTGGCCTTTGGAGGGAGCACCAAAAGAATCGGCAGAGCAGATTCCTTAAAAACTTGCTCCTTCGCAGGCAAAACACAAATCAGTAACTATCCAGCCCATTCATTTCAAACAGTGGCCAGTGCCCGCGAACCCCACCCCACTGCAGCTCGGCAGCTCGGGCAGCCTCTGGGGTACTCACCACGGAACTTCGTCTTTCAGTGGAAATCTATCTGCTCCTATCCAGGTCGGCAGGAATCTCCATGCCACCAACTGTCCTCATCTGAGCCCCCTTCCCAGCAGAGGGCCTGGTGACTGTTCCCCCTCGGAAGAACCTCTCCTGGCTTCTGTAACACGGGTTTCCTGGTTGTCCTCCTACCTCTTGGCTGGTCCCTCACAGTCCTCTTCTCTGATCTCTCTCTAGGTGTTGCCATGGTACATGGGCCCCACTCTTTTCCTCCCTACATTGATCCTAGGTGACCTCACTTATCTCCAAGGCTTTAAACTCTCCACAGGTGTCCCCTTCCCTAGTGCCCTTCCCTGGGCGCGTCGGTGTGCCAGCCGCCCGCTCTACGTCCCCTCTTGGATCTCTCCTGGCATCTCCAACTTCACTTGTCGGACACTGAGCCCCGTTCCTCCCAGGCCGATGGTACCTGGCTGGCCACGGCAGTACAGCTTACACCTTATAGCGGCTGTCAGCCTTCCAAAGGTTTCCCCGTCCATTCTCTCTCTCTTTTTTTTTTTTCCCCCCAAATCCTCACACAGTGTTTTCATTGATTTTTTTTTTTAAGAGAAAGAGGAGGAGGAAGGGTGGGGGGAGAGAGAGAGAGAGAGAGAAGCATCAATGCGAGAAATATCAATCAGTTACCTTGACTGGGAATCAAACCTGCAAACTTTTGGTGTGTGGGATGACACTCCAACCAACTGAGCCACCTGGCCAGGGCCATTCTCTCTTTTAATCAGCTGTTGTAAGGATTTTATTAATGCTCATAGAGGCTCTTGGTGTGCCCAGAGGCCCTGCTGGTTACCCATTCTCATCTCTTGCTTTTCAGATGGGCTACACTCCCCTCCATGTGGCCAGTCATTATGGAAATATCAAGCTGGTGAAGTTTCTGCTACAGCACCAGGCTAACGTCAATGCCAAAACTAAGGTACAGGGACGCCTGAGACCTGCCTCCAAAACTGACCCTTCTCAGGGTGCAGCCAGAGTGACTCTGGGCACAGTTGGGGCTCTGCCACAGTTTTAATCTTTGACCCTGGAGGAGGAAGTGGGGCAAATGCATTTTTTGTGTTGCACATAGGAGCTGGATAGACTCCGTAGTGGGTGGGCAGTTCTTTTCTCTCGGAGCCAGCTAATCCAGCCAAAATGTCTGCCTACCTCGCTTTGTAGCTCAGATACAGCCCCTTGCACCAGGCAGCCCAGCAAGGACACACAGACATCGTGACACTGCTTCTCAAAAACGGTGCTTCCCCAAACGAGGTCAGCTCGGTGAGTACCCACCCGCTCCTGGTTTCGGAACACGGCTCTCATGGGCCGCTCTGTGAGATGTACCTTAATCACAGGGGCTCCGTCTGTCCTTACTGCCTATCTGAGGCCTGGACAGGCTGCAGGACCATGAAGTCGTAGCTGCCTGGGTCCCCAGGCCATCACGTGCTGTGATTAGATTCTCTTTCTGGTGAACTGAAGGTTATCTTTTCAAGCACCATTTACCCTCCTCCTTTTATTTTGTTTTAATACAGTTGTTGAGCCCCTTTCTAATATATGTGAAGCTGCTTTCAGTATGGGACAAGTGAGCAAAATCCAAACGTCTTGGGTGGCTCGTGATGTTTCAGGGCCTCAGGCTTGTGTGTGGCAATGTCAGTGATCAATCGTTGTTGACTATGAACTTGCTCATCTAACAACACACAGGTTGTACTAGATCATCTCCATGGCTGTTCCAGCTCGGAAAGTGCGTGGACCTTTGATTATTGATGTGGTTGCTAAAATTCTAACTGTGGGTGGGGCTAAATCTGTATGGGGCCTGGGGCACATCCTGGAACTAGAGAACTTAAAAGAAAAATAAAGCCTCAACATCAATCTACTCTCACTTCGCTCTTTCTCTTAAAATCAGAGTAGAAAATACATCCCTCTCCTATTTCTGGTCATTCGTCATTTCTGACTGGCCTGGAAGGAGTTCACTGAAGTATGGATTACCTTCACCATCTTAGCGCTCAGTTATTGACGCCCAAAGAACTGGCATTGAAAGTGGCAAACAGCATTGCCCTGTACCCTCATAGTCCTGGTGCCTTCCTGACTCAGTCCTTCCCAGTGGCTCCCTCTTGGAAGTTTTGACTTGACCTCCTGGCAAGATTCCCCTGCTCTCATTTCTAGGTTTTCACACTCAATGGTACAGATTTAAAGTCCCTGCTCTTCTCTCTCCCATACCCTGGCTAGCGTCTAGCACATGTCTAGGCTCACAAGTGTGCAGAGTCCTTGATCTTGGCTCCAAGGTGCAGTCTGTCCACCTAGAACCCTGTATAACAATTAGAATGTGAGCTTGGTCTATGTGAAGGGGGAGGGCTTTCCTCCCAGACTCCATTCACTTGTCTGATCTCACCCTCTCTCTACTGTTTTTTCCAGAATGGAACCACACCTCTGGCGATAGCCAAGCGCTTGGGCTACATTTCTGTAATAGATGTGCTCAAGGTTGTCACAGATGAGCCCAGTGTCGTGGTATGTCTGCTTCTTCCTTTCATCTCCCATCTCAAACACACACAGCCTGACAGACAGGGCGCCCCGATGGGTTACTCTCAGAAGTAGAGCTCTTCTGGGTTCTAGGATACCTGGTAGAAAGAACCAAGCCTTAAGGTGGGGAGAGGGTTGGGAGGTCTCCTCCATCAGATAGAGTTGTACTGCCACCTAGTGGCAAGAGGAATTGGGGGCTGACCTAAGGGGGCAGTGAAGGTGGGGTTGGGGCAGGGACTAGGCAATGGGAAGCTGGTGTTTCCTGTTTACCTCCCCTACAGTTCCTGCCAGACATCAGCTTCCAGGCTGAGAGCCTCTTAGCTCTGATTTTCTTCATTTGGGACAAAACTCCTTTCCCACCTCCTTCCTGTCTCCACTGCCATGGCCAAGTAGCGGCTTGATGGGTGAACAGGCACACTGCTCTATTTGGGTTGAATTCTCTGCTTTTTCTCATTTTAGTTAGTCAGTGACAAGCACCAGATGAGTTTCCCTGAGACGGTGGATGAGATCCTGGATGTCTCTGAGGATGAAGGTAAAGTCTGGCATTTAACAGAAGTCCGGGCAGAGTGAGGGGCACATGGACTCTGAGCACTTCCTGTCACACTCAAGTGTCCTTACCAAACATCCAAGTTCTGCGGGTCTGTCCTGAAACCAGAGAGAACTGCTTTACAGATGTTCTCTGCTATCAAAAACACTCCTTTAATGTAGTTTTAGAAGGGTCTACATCTTGGAGATTGAAATACAAAATCCCACATAGTTTCATAAGTATGTGTGTGTTTGCATATCTTACGCATAGAGTATGGTTCTGCTCAGATCAACTATCAGAGCTGTAAAGAACTGTCATAAAATTCTGTCTGGTGCTTTCCTTGAGCTTTGAGCAATCAACAAACTATTTAAAATCTGTGCGAAATTTCTTTAATAAGCTGCTCTTCTAATGGGTCAGTATGTTTTTGGGTATATCTATTTTCATGAAATTACTATGGTCTCAACTTCTATGAACCACAGAGTGCTTGTAGCATGGTACTGCCCCAGACAAGCCAATCTCCTCACTTAGGTTTGACAGGAACCCTCGGGATGTAAAGGGTGGGATTGGACTGGGTTCTCTCTCTAGCCCTTGAGTTAATAACTTGGCAACTAGACGATTTAAGCGGTCCTTGTGTCCCCTTTGGTAATATGCCTCTCACTCTAACTGACTTCAATCCTGTCCTTTCTCAAACTTGGCTCTTCTTTGCTTTCCAGGAACTGCTCATATAACTATAATGGGTATGAAACACTTTCTGTTCCCTGTGGTCCTTTCTCACAAGTGCATTTCACCCCAAGCAATCCAAGCTCTCACTAATCCATCCCTGCTTTCCACCCTCCTCTGACGGCTGACAGTCGGAGCCAGGAGCTTGACTAAAACAGGAAATGTACACCCATAGATCCATGCCCTGGCGGGTAGCTCCTGCCTGTCCATCTCTGTGTCTGTGCCCATGCCACTGTGTCTGTGATCATAACTGCATGAGCTGTTGTTGTTACTTCATTCTGTCAGCTCCAGATCACAAAGTCAGGACCCTCACTGCTAAGCAGTAGCAATGATTGCAAGGCCGAGGGCTCCAACACCAGCTCCAGCAAGAAGAGAGAGACAGAGGCAGTCTGGGTTGCAGGCATAGTTTGAACCTCTTGGTGACGGGCGTAGGTCCTTCTGCCCTGGTCACAAGAACCCTTTGGCCCTTCAAAACGAGCGGATTCAGTTCCATTGTAGCGTATGTTCGGTAGTGTGTGGAGGGAAAAGGACAGCAGCAACTTCTTGGGTGTCATCGCTCACTCTACAAGGGCTCTTTGGAAGTGGAATTTGCCAAGCAAAAATAGTTCTTTCTGGTTGTTGTGTTTTTTTTTCCTTCTTCTACAAAGCCTGGTACAGACTGAGATGTTAGGAGCTGGCTGCCCTGCTCTAGATGTCAGGGCTGGAGGAACAGGGCTGGTCGAAGACATTGCTAATGACAAACGTCAGAGACCTTCCTCCACTCCTCGGCACTGAGGACCAGGCCAAGCATGTTTTTTGTTGTTGTTTTTAAATCCCCACCCTAAGATACTTTCCCATTTATCTTCAGATAGAGTGGGAGGGAGAGAGAGAGAAACATCCATGTGAGAGAGACACATCAATTGGTTGCCTCCCGCACGACCCGACCAGGGCCGGGGACCGAACCATAACCAAGGTACGTGCCCTTGACTGGAATCGAACCCGCGACTCTTTGGTCCGTGGGCCGATGCTCTAACCACTGAGGAAACCAGCCAGGGCCACATGTTTCAAAAAGGAGGAGGAAGTCTCCATTCTGTCACTCACTCAGACGTGTGTGGTTTCAGGAGAAGAACTCGGCTCCAAGGCGGAGAGGCAAGACTCCAGGGATGCCGATGAAGAGAGGGAGCTGCTGGACTTTGTGCCGAAGCTAGACCAAGTGTAAGGCGTGCTCACACCGTGGGTCCCAGAGCCCGGAAAAGCCACAGGAAGCCCAGGCCCTGGGTGTGCCACGGACAGGGGTAGAATGCCGGTCGGTTGGACCGTGGGTCCAGCACCTTAGGATAAACTAGCTCTGTGCCTTGAGCACCAGGCGGGGACATGGTGGCCTCCCTTATGGCATGCTGGCCTGTAGTGTCTCCCCTCCTCTTCCGGTTTCTCTGCCACCCAACTTTCTTTCTCCATCATTCGCAGTCTCATGTGCACACCCCCTCCCTCTCATACACTCTCAGCTTCTCACGAGAAAAATCCGTTGAGGAAAATTCACATTAGAAACTGGCGCCTGAGCTCACTGGCCACGTCCTTCCATACAGTAGGGAGAGCCCACAGAGAGTCTGGATCTGCCTGGAACCATTTCTCGGTCCTCCCGGGGACTCTGGAGTGACTGCTGGGGCACATGAGCTCACAGGGACATTCTGCAAATCTAAAAGTGACAAGTGTGTAGAAACACTGAGCCCTCGGTGTCTTCTGAGAGGACGGACGTGTCCCAGCAGGGCAGTGGAACGAGCAGGAAGTGAAATGACAGGCTCTGTAATCAATTCGCATTTATTGAACATCAGACAGAAAGAAGTACAAGACTTGGCCCCTGGCCATAAAGAAACTACACATTTATTTAGTAGGTTCAGAACACATGCCAAGAGGTCATAGAGCGGTGCAGAGTAAGGTGTGGAGGCCGGAGTGAGGATTCTATCACGAAGGGCTCTAAGGCTAAGCACTGGGCTGCTGAGAGCCAGGGAAGCTGGATGGAGGAGGCGGGCCCTTCAGTGAGGTCGTGAAGGACAGTGGGCTCTGGGGGAAGGCGCTGAGGCGCAGGCAGGAGGCTGGTCAGTGGTGGAGGCTGAGTTGGATTGCCTGTGCCAATGGGGGTGGGCCCAGGCGGTAGGGAGGGGGCAGATTGGGTGGGTTATTATGGGGGTACAGAGGTGTTTCACTTAGGCCTCCCATGGAAGAAAGGGGGCCACTTAGAAGGATCATCTCTCTGATTTCCCAATGTTCTTGGCGTACAGGGTGGAATCTCCAGCCATCCCGAGGATTCCTTGTGTCACACCGGAGACTGTGGTGATCAGATCTGAAGAGGCAGAACAGGTAGGAAGCATCATTTCTCTTATTTTCCACTCGGCAGAGAGCGGAGACCCTGGGACAATGATTGCTTCGAGATGGCCTGCGGTAGGATAGGAGCTAATAGTTGACAAGTGCAACCACCCAGGCCATTGCACTTACCAATCCCTGTATGAGAGTCCACGAGCTCCTTGTAGCCCCGGTGCTGTCCGGGTTCTCGTGATCCCAGATGTGCCTGATACGGTCTCACAGAACCCACGGCGCAGGCAGCAGCATCAGGTTGGTCCAGTCACGAGTGAGGCTGAGAACTGATGCCAGAGGTTTCGGCTCCAAAGCCCATGTTCTCGCGGCCACAGCACAGATGCTCTCTGCACCCAGGGGGGCAGCAGGCCACGGTGCTGGAGAGGGAGCCCGAGGCTGCAGCCCGCACCTGCAGTGAGGCTTCGGGCAAGTCAGGGAACTCTGCGCTCTTTTCTTTTACATCCATGAAAAAGGGAGCAGCCCTGGCCGGTTTGGCTCAGCAGTTAGAGCATCAGCCCGCGGACCAGAGAGACCCGGGTTCGGTTCCCGCTAAGGGCACGTACCTCGGTTGCAAACCGGGGTCATATGGGTGGCAGCCAGTCGATGTGTCTCTCTCACATCGATGTTTGTCTCTCTCTCTTCCTCCCTCTCTCTCTCCCGCTCTATCTGAAGATAAATGCAAAAATGTCCTCGGGTGAGGATAAAAAAAAAAAAGAGGGAGCAGTTTCCGCCTCACCTTCCTTAAGGGATTATTGGGATCGTAAGACAAATAGAAAGTGGATGTCAGAGAGACTGTTCCTTCGCTGGGCTGTTTACTCATTGTAGCGCCCTGTTTTGTAGCTTCCCTGGATGCCATCTGGACTTGTCCCCAAAAGGGGTAGGATGATTTAAAACAATTTAATTTCCCCTTACTTAATTTTATGCCATTGGCACTCCCCCCCCCCCCCCCCCCCCCCGAGCAAGTGGTTTTCTAGGATAAAAAGAGAGCAGGGTGGTGTTTGGAGGTTGGAAATGACTGCCTCGGGCCTGACAAGTGAGCCAGGCATGTCTGTTCCAGTGAAGGCTGGCCCCTTCCATTGTCACTGACGGCTGTGTGTCTGAATGCAGCCGCCAGAGCCCTGGACCCCGTGGCTGTGAAGCTGTTCAGCCAGCCTTTCGATGCTGGGTATATTGTAGTGACGGGTGTTGGTGCCACTCGTTGGGTGGCGTTTGGGAGATATGGTCAGATACGGCCCTGGTAGTGCTGGGGCACACTCCCTGGGTGCTGCCAAAAACAGCAATGAGAAAGCAGTGTCCTGCTGTTCCTTCGCCCACTCATTCTCTTCGACTCCTCGTCTGAGTCATAAGCTCAAGTCAGCAGGTGCTAGTGGAATCCTATGTGTGCCCTGTAATGGGTGGGTGGCAGACGGTGAGACCCATGCCTGCCTCCTCGGTGTTGATGGCCCACCCAGCAAGGGTAGACTCAGCTACGTGAAACCAGGTAGCGCAGGATGCAGCGATCCAAGTGCTCGGCTGTGCGATATGAGCTCTTCCAGATCCCAGGCGATGGGAAAGATTCGTGGAGGAGGCAGGACGTGGAAACTGAGCAGTGAAGGAGAGGGGCCCGTGGGAAAGCATGAGCGAGAGCAGAGCTGAGAACAGACCGGGAGGGACGGGGACAGATCCAGACCCTGCTGGCTTTCACGAGTCCTTGTGATGCACAAGGCCTGTGTTTGTCACATCACTGTGAAGAAGGGGGCTGCCCCATTTGCAGACAAGGAAACAGGAAGCCCCCCGAAGGGCAGTGTGTGTTCCAGCCTCAGGGACCTCAGGTGCCCACAGGACAAGGAGCTCACCCAGAGCTACAGAGCCAGGAGGCGATGGTGCAGGGCCCGCTGCCAACTCTAGTGTGAAAACCAAGCCCCCCGGAGCAGAGGCTTCACGTTGGGGTGTAGCTGGAGAACAGGGTGGGTAGGTCAGCAGTGGGTGGAGGATCTAAGACTGAAGCCAGACGAGTGAGGACTTGCTCCGTCTGTTCCCAAGCTCCATCGCGGGGTCTGAGCCAAGGGGTGGCATGACGGGAGGAAGACGCCGTGCTTCCGTTTAGACTCCAGGAGCGCCCTGTGCCAGAGGGTCAGTGGTGCGTGTGTGGGAGCACGTCCTCCACTGGCCCCGTGGTTTCTGGTGAGGAGGTGCTCCCGGCCTCCCCAGCCAGGCACAGCTTCGGCCGTCCTGAGACCAGCTCCTGCAGCCTAGGAGGGATAACACAGTGGCCTTCCTCTCTTCCCCAGGCATCTAAAGAGTATGACGAAGACTCACTCATCCCCAGCAGCCCGGCCACAGAGACCTCAGACAACATCAGCCCGGTGGCCAGCCCCGTCCACACAGGGTGAGTGACCCGTGCGAGGGGTTCTGGGTCCCCGCTGCCCCTGTCTCAGAGTGAGCACGCAGATGCCCAACATGGACCCACCTGTGCCCTAGGTTCCTGGTGAGCTTCATGGTGGACGCCCGGGGAGGCTCCATGAGAGGGAGTCGCCACAATGGCCTGAGGGTGGTGATCCCGCCTCGGACGTGTCCAGCACCCACTCGAATCACCTGCCGCCTGGTCAAGCCGCAGAAGCTGAGCACGCTGCCCCCACTCGCCGAGGAGGAGGGCCTGGCCAGCAGGATCATTGCGCTGGGGCCCAAAGGCGCTCAGTTCCTGAGGTGAGGGCCTCTCTCTGGGTGTGCGTGTGCAGTGTGTCCCTGACTGTCCCTGCCCTGCCGGTCCATCACTGCCACCTCAGCAGCAACCACCCAGGCCATGCCGCCACAGGGCAGAGAGGGGCGGCCCTGGAGCCCAGCCATCTCAGTTCTCTACGGGCCCGGCAGGACCAGACCCAGAGCCCCCTCCCTGGGCACACGGAGGAGCCCACAGCCCAGGTGGAGCTCGGTACCCTCAAACCTGTATGACACTGTAGAAGGGACGAGCAAGGCAGAGCTACTTTGGGGCCCCCCGGGTTTAATTATTTCACTCTGAGATGGTGACGAGAAGGCAGATTTGCAGCATTGCCCCCGGGACTGCGAAATCAAAGCTCCCGAGGCCCACTCCTCACCGTGTCTGTGCCGCGGGCTTCTGCTCGAGCCCCGTTACTGTTCGGGCTCCACGGCGTCGGGTCGAACAGTTTCTGCGCAGGAGGCCCTGCCTTCTCCTCTGTCCACTTCTGGCCCCACCTTCGAGCCTTCATCCACCTTTGTAAAGCAGCTGGCAGAGGCTTGGGTGTTGATTTTCCCTTTTGAATGGGTCCTGAAAGCCCCCCTGCGAAGAACATGCCAGTGTCCCCGTGCTGGAGGGGACGCCGAGGCTCAGAGGTCTGTCCCTGTGTAGAGACGCCAGGCGGGCTCTCAGGATCAGGTCCAGGGCCGGGTTATTTGTCTGGAAGTGACATGGGGGCCTGGTGGTGAGTGACAGGGGCCACGGCGTGGCTCAGGAAGCTGAGGCAGTCTGTTCCACTGTCGGGACCCGCCCACAGGTGGGGCCCCGCTGTGGCTACAGGACCCTCTCCCTGCAGGCAGGAACCAACTGCCCCACACCCCTGCTCTTCCCCCCTTTGCCACAAGGCACACCCACCCAAATCCACACACCTCCCACCGTCCACTCTGTCCCCTCAGCCCGGTGATAGTGGAGATCCCCCACTTCGCCTCCCACGGCCGTGGGGATCGTGAGCTCGTGGTGCTACGGAGTGAAAATGGCTCCGTGTGGAAGGAACACAAGAGCCGCTATGGAGAAAGCTACCTGGATCAGATCCTCAACGGAATGGACGAAGGTAACTGAGCCCCAGGGGTCCCAGAGCAGGTGCCCCCTTCTGGAAGATGGAATTTGAGGTTATACTTTTGGGACGGGCTGTTGGGCCACCTGGAGTTTGGAGAGCACTGAGAGACTAGAGATGGCCCATGAAGTCCAGTTCCAGGTCCCTAGGACATCTGAGTGAGCACTGGACACTGCATCTTTTTCTGGGTGCAGGGATTTCTCCCTCAGGCGGCTCAGCCTCCCGCCCCCTGCCGGGTGCCTGGGTGGAGGCGTGCGCTGGGAGCGGGTTGATGGGGCTCTGGGACACAGTGGTGGCTAGACCTGGGCTCAGCATGACCAGGGCTGGTGGCTCCCTGCCATGTGGTTCCAGAGCTGGGGAGTCTGGAAGAGCTGGAGAAGAAGAGGGTGTGCCGCATCATCACCACGGACTTCCCCTTGTACTTCGTGATCATGTCGCGGCTCTGCCAGGACTATGACACCATCGGCCCCGAAGGGGGCTCCCTGAAGAGCAAGCTGGTGCCCCTCGTGCAGGCGACGTTCCCAGAAAATGCCGTCACCAAGAAAGTGAAGCTGGCTCTGCAGGTGACACAACCCTCCTCCTCACCAGTTGGGGCACCACCCCCCGTCCCCCGTACTCAGACAGATTTCACGAATGGTGGAAGGCTGAGTTCGAGGCTCTCAGGAAGACGACACTCATCCCCAGCACACCCCCACACTTTTGTCCAGTGCCTGAAATTTTCAGATAGAGACTTGACCTTAAAGCTCAAAAGAAAACTGAGTGGGTGGGATCAGGCAGTAGCTCCTGTTCAGCTGCTGAATGTCCCGGGTATGGCCTCAATGCACAGCAGACGGCATTGAGCAGACGGCAGCACCCGCGAGGAGGAGCAGCAGGGGAGCGGGGAGAAAAGGCTCGGAAAGGAGAGCCGAGCAGTGACGCCAGACCTGGGCAGGCCCTGTGGTCCAGAGCAGTGGGACCCCCACCTTCGCACTCTGCACAGACAGCCCGCTGTCTCCGTGTGGACTGTGCTGTTTCTTTCCACGAGTCCCTCTGATGCTCTGAGGCTGAGTGTCCCCCCTTTGGCCCTTCACAGGCCCAGCCTGTACCGGATGAGCTAGTCACCAAACTCCTGGGTAACCAGGCCACATTCAGCCCCATTGTCACGGTGGAGCCGAGGCGCCGGAAATTCCACCGCCCCATTGGGCTGCGGATCCCACTCCCTCCTTCCTGGACGGACAACCCACGGGACAGCGGGGAGGGAGACACCACCAGCCTGCGCCTGCTCTGCAGTGTCATTGGTGAGAAGTGGCCCCTTGCCTCTGGCCTGCCTTCTCTCCTCCTTCCGGCCGAACTAGGGGAGACAGGAGAAGGCGAAGCTAGCAACCATGTCGCATTTGTTGGCCCCTGGTGATGTGCTCTTTGAAGGGATGGAGGTGAAGTCCGAGTGGCGTCCATGCCCGTGGTGGAAGCACCCTCTGGCTGCTCCGGGGAGGGTGCTGCGGGTTGCTGGGAGGAGGAGGCTTGTATGGGAGAATAGGTGTGCTCGGGGCTTCACCCAGCTGTGCCTGTCTCCGCCCTTGCACACTCAGCCCTTACTGTTTTGGCAAGCTCTGTGTCTATGTTCTGAAAACTGTCCCCCAGCCCGTTTTCCGGTCCTGTTGCAGGAGGAACAGACCAAGCCCAGTGGGAAGATATAACAGGAACAACCAAGCTTGTGTATGCCAACGAGTGTGCCACCTTCACCACCAATGTCTCTGCCAGGTGAGACGCATCCCAGCCCAGCCCAGGGGACTCCCGGGCCTCGCATGGAGGGGTCAGCGCTACCCCTGCAGGTAGCCATTCTCATGCCCCAACCTGCCCATCCCAGGCTTGAACCTCAGTGTCCTCCACCTAGAAGCCCCGCAATGACCACACCACAGGAGGGCTAGAGAGCCCATTGCATGGCTTACAGGTTGCTCCCGTCCGGGTGGAACGATGCTCTCCATCGGGCATTTAGGAACGTACTTACAATAAGCCCTCCCTTTTCAGGTTTTGGCTGTCGGACTGTCCTCGGACGGCCGAGGCGGTGAACTTTGCCACTCTGCTGTACAAGGAGCTCACCGCAGTGCCCTACATGGCCAAGTTTGTCATTTTTGCCAAGATGAACGACCCCCGGGAAGGGCGGCTGCGCTGTTACTGTATGACGGATGATAAAGTGGACAAGACCCTCGAGCAGCACGAGAACTTCATTGAGGTGGCCCGGAGCAGGGACATAGAGGTACAGCACCTGGATCCCCTCATTCCTGGTCACTAGCGGGCCGACCTCACTTCCCATGATGTGACAAAGCTGCTGGAGCTGGGACAGGGCCATGTGAGCTGTTTTCTCCAGGACACTGTGACCCAGAGTAGTCAGGAAATCCTTCCTCGGGTGATGGGGGGAGGCTTCCAGGCCATCTCTTTGATGCCCCTCTTGAGAAGCATCCTAGCAAAGCTTCACCCAAGGTGAGGAACGTCACTGTGGGCCCAGTGATTTGTGATGATGAGAGCTGACATTTGTTAAAGTCCTGAGGTACCAGGTAATAGTAAAAGTGCTTGACTGGCATAATCTCACCTGATGCTCATAACTGTGTATACTTTTATTATCCTCAATTTACAGGTGAGGAGACTGAGGCTGAGAGAGGTTAAGTAACCTCTGTAAGGTCACATAACTAAGTAAATGGTAGAGAAAGGGTTTGTCCAAGCAGTCTGGCCCCAGAGCCCACTCTGACCTGCTGTGCCAGGGCTTTGGAGGCATCCAGATGAGGACGCTAGGGAGAGGGCTGGAGAAATAGTGAAGGGCTAGACTGGAGCCTGCTGTTGACCCTGGGTACTCACTCGTGTTAAGATGTGCGATAAACCAGGACCTTTCCAACAGTCTGGCCTCAGAGTTTATGCTGAGCCTTTGTAAGCGACTGAAGGCCTAGGAGAAAGAACTAGCGAGGCAAAGCATTTATTCTGTTTAGGCCTCAACTTCCTCAACTGTCAAATAGGTTCAGGTGAAGGCTTTCTATACACAGTAGGGACCCTTATGTGAGGGGTGAGATTAACACATTGAATGGTCCTTCTAGCACTTTGCATAAACTAAACATTTTGGGGCAGGTGTGAAAACCTGTTCGTGATTTCAGCATTCATTTTATGATATCCTGGTGGAGTTCTGGGTACTCTGACAGCACTCCTGATCGGCCACACAGAGCTAGATTATAAAATCCTTTTCAGTAAGAAGGCATAACCCGGAAATAAAACCTTTTCCAAAACCAGTGGCGGGATTTCCCAGAGCACACCCGTACCTTGTGCTGTAGAAAGAGTATCACAGGGAAGGAAAGACCAACGCTGAGGGCAGGGCAGGACGTCTGGGTCCTTCTGCATGACAGGCTGTATTTGCTTTTCCCTTCCCTCCAGGTGCTGGAAGGGACGCCCCTGTTCGCAGAAGTCTTCGGGAACCTGGTGCCCGTCAAAAAGGCTGCCCAGCAGCGGAGTTTCCAGTTCCAGTCGTTTCGGGAGAACCGTTTGGCCATTCCTGTAAAGGTGCAGACCTCTCTTCTGGGTCTAGAAAGTTCGGGAGGCAGAAATCTCTCAGCCAGCCTCGTGGTCTATAGAACGGCCCCCTGAGTTTCCTTTCGTGTGACTGAATTTAGGTGAGGGACAGCAGTCGAGAACCAGGAGGGTCCTTGTCATTTCTGCGCAAGGCAATGAAGTATGAGGACACCCAGCACATTCTCTGCCACCTGAACATCACCATGCCCCCCTGCACCAAGGTGAGCTGCCCCTGAGGAGGTCCCAAAACAGACCCCAGGCCAAGCACTTCCAAAGGGCTTCCTCCTGGTGAAAGCTGCCTTGGAGTTCCCCGAGGACAGGAAGGCTCGTCAGTGTCCTCTGACATTTGGCCGTGGCCTGGCAGGGAGAGTATGCCCTGTCCTTTCTGCAAAGCGTGGGGACAAAACATCAGTGTCAGGTGGCAATGTGCACACTCACACTGGGGACTCTGAGCTCTCTAGTAGGTCCCTTCCAGGAGGTTTGAAGCAGCCTGAAAGGCTTCTACCCGGCACCCCTCGTCTGAGGCCTCTGAGTCTTAGAACAGGGCATTGGGTTGCTGCAGTCACCCGGCCACTGGATAGCTTACTCTGAGCCTCTTTTTCATGTACTTGCTTATCTTCCCCAGGGAGCCAGGCCTCAGAGAAGGGAAACCTGCAAAACTCAGTTTTTTGAGCTCAGCAGAGGCATCTTAACTGAGTATGGTCATTTATCGATACCCGTAAGAGTATCAGAGTCAGCACATATGACAGGGACTTTGGAGAGATCATATGTCTCTGTGTTTTTGTTGGTGTTTAATGATCAGCCTTCCCTGCCAAACTAGAAAAGAAGAAAGGTTACGTTCATTCATCGTGGCTCAAATTCTCTTTTCTGTCTGGGGACCAGGGTGAACTAACTTCTCTTTCAAAATAGAATTTCTGCAGCCTTGAGCAAGCATCTGGGTGCTTTCCTGCAGGGTGCTAAGCCTCCTCAGCTAGTATCACAATTAGGTCTTTTAAGCAGAAAGGAATCCAGAAAAAAAACACAACTTGTTTTTTAAGCTCAAACCCCAACTCCACCAGTTATTAGCTAAGTGACTGTGTGCAAATTATTCAACCCTTCAATGCTTCAGTTTCCTCTTCGATGACATAGGAAGTACCTACCTCATAGGTCGTTGTGAGCATTAAACAGGGCCAGGGACATGATAAGGGCCTCACGAGTTCGCCATTATTATTATTTATGTTGTTATTATTGTTAATAATGAAGTATGTGAGCCTCATCACCTCCCTCTCACTCCCACACTTCTGCTCTTTGTGTTCAGGCTCTGAAGAAGTGAGGTCCTTACTGTTTGCCAAGACTGGAGTCATTCTCCACTCCACAGCCACGGGCTCGCATCACCTTCTCCAGGACGGGGAGAGCCTAATGCCCAAAGCACCCTTTCTTTGTCTTCCTTCTGCAGGGGAGCGGGACCGATGACAGGAGAAGGACTCTGACGCCGCTGGCCCTGAGATACAGCATCCTCAGCGAATCCTCACTGGGTAAACCTCCTTGTCATGATATGTGCCTGCCACCTTTTCCAAGGAGGTTGTGAGAGAGCTCACTTCTCTCACCCTGACAACAGCCCGCGTTGATATGATTGACTCAGGGTGTTATAAACACAGCAGGGGGAGCCTTTGGCTTGGGTCTCCGCCTGACCCTTACAGGGTTACCCATCAGTCTGGTGTACACTGAGGTCGCCACCTGACCTGAGCATCCATCTGAGGTCATTGACTCACCCCTGTTGATTCTGTGTCCCGCTGAGGCTACTGAATGAAATGCAATGCTTCTCCCCAGGTTTTCTCAGTGGGACAGACCGAGCAGATATGAAGATGGCTCTTATATCAGAACACCTTGGTCTCAGCTGGGCAGGTGAGTCAGGGAAGTTGAGGTAGAAAAGCACTTTGCCTGTGTACACCTCCTCCTACACCTCTTCCCCCTAATGAGCAACTGGTGAAAGCACTTCTAAGCCTTTTTTTACTATCCACTGTGCTGTGATTGTCTTAGATAGGTCTGCTGCCCAAGCAATGTCTTTGGGGGCCAATAGAAAGGCCAGGGCTCCCTCCCTCCCCAGTTCTGTCTGGTTTCCTTTGTAAGAAAGAATCAACATTTGACATTACAGGACACCTTAGAATTGATCTAGTTCACCTCATTTTACAGATGGGAAAACCAAGATCCAGCTGACTAGAGTGACTTTAATTATGTAGCTAGTTAGTGACAGAGCCCAGAAAAACCTGCAAACAAGTAACAAACACACAAACAAAAGCTGTGTCACCTGGCGCCCATCTACTGCCCCCTGCACGCTGCTCATTGCCTTTCCTCACAAGCTGGTGTTGCTGAGGGAAAGGGGAATTAAAGGCTAAGTCTCAGCATTCTTCATCTATAGTCTCCGGCAGTAGCTGAAGTCGACCAGATGTCTTGTCAACAATAACGGAGATCACACTTGAAGTGAGGCACTGGGCAAAATACAGTGAGAGCTCAAAAGGTGCTTTCCTCAGCCACGGGCCCTATAACTTAACTCGCCCTCCTCTTTTTGTTAGCTTTGATGTGAATGGACTCCCCTCACTCAGCCCCCTGCAGAGGGGGCCTCAGACAAACTCAGAGACCTAAGCAATAACTTGCTGAAGGGCAGTGTGACAAGGGTTCACAACAGGAATTCGGAGACTGTTCATTCTTTAAGTCAAAAAAGAATGTCTGTTGCTGCTTGTCAGGGTGTGTGTGTGTGTGTGTGTGTGTGTGTGTGTGTGATGCACGTTCTGATTCTCACTATTACTTTCCCTCTGGTCTTTCTCATCCTTGAAATTAGACTCTGATGCTGTTCTCCCTTCCAAAGCACCTGTGAGAAATAATGATAAAAATGATGGGAGGGAAAATAAGCGAACATTCTGTGTTATTGCCTTGTATTTAGATGAGGACTTGTATTTTCATTTAAAATGTAAATACAGCCTTTCCCTGAAGAAATGTAAATACAGAAGTGCATTTCCATGATCACTTCTTGGTGGAACGTCAGCGGCTCCTGGTGCAGTGCAGACAGCGCGGGAGTGGGAGTCCACGGGCTCGGCCCCGCTCCTGCTCTGCTCCAGCTTCTTCTGTGACCTTGGATAAGCTGCTAACCTTCCTGAGAGGCTGTCCCATCATCTTATATTTGAAGTGATGAAAGGAAGAAAGGGCATTTGTTCATTCATTCATTCAGTGCCTAGGTATTGCCCCATTTCCTAGTAACACAAAAATGTAGGTGTCGGCATTTCCCTTGGTATTTCTTGGTAAAAAGGAATACCAAATCCAAAGGTGCTCCCACCGGATGCTCCAGTCCACAGGGTCCAGCTTGGCTTACGCCCGGTCTTGGTTCTTTGCTTGCAGAGCTGGCCCGGGAGCTGCAGTTCAGCGTGGAGGACATCAACAGGATCCGCGTAGAAAACCCCAACTCGCTGTTGGAGCAGAGTATAGCCTTGTTGAACCTCTGGGTCACCCGTGAAGGCACAAATGCCAAGAGTCAGTACCGTTAAGCTGAGGATGCCTCTCTTTCCAAAGCTGTGCCAGGACCTACTCTTCACAGTAGTTCTTCCTTCAGATTCTATGTTTGATGTCAGCCTTGGGAACCGATCTGTTCTGCACTCTTTGTCCCTGTCTCACACACATACCTCTCAGGGTCACTGGGTCTTCTAGGCCATCCTGCCAGGAGAGAAGACCAGAGAATCTTGGCCTCCATCTTTTCCCCACCCTCGGAATAAGATCACAGTTGCACCAGGACCCCTAGGTAACAGCATATGTGTAGGGTATGGGACTTCCTCTGGAATTTCTCATACAGATGAGGACTGTTCTCTCAGGAAAGAGCAGGGGTGAGCAAGGCCTCTCCTCCTTTCCCCAGAAACATCTTTTACGCCAACTGGGGGGAAGATTTGTCTCTCTTTACAGTTCCTCCTCAACCAGATTCCCGTAGTGAAAGACCCTAAGAGGAAATGACAGTTTTCCATTTGCTCAAATCAACTGGCAAGGACTGAGGACTTCCAAAGGATGCAGTCCGGCCATCCCCACTCTCCTCGTCTTGTTCTATTCTTCTCAGATGAGAAAAGTCTTTCCATGCTTTGAAATCAGCCACTGGGAGGGACTGGAAAAGATCTGTGGGGGATAATGACATTTCCTCCCAGGAGGCAGTTGGTTTTGATTCTGACCAAAGAGGAATGTCTCCACGTTCTGAAAAGATAAACCATCTCGCCCTCTCCCATTGCCCCTGCCCTGGTTTTCAGGGTGCGGACCTTCTGCACTGCCCCGCAGGGACTGGAATGCCCTCAGCAAGCCCCTTGCTCTTCTCCCCGCAGTGGAGAACCTGTACGCCGCCCTGCGGAACATCGACCGGAGCGAGATCGTGAACATGCTGGAAGGCTCGGGCAGACAGAGCCGCAACCTGAAACCGGACCGGCGGCACGCGGACCGGGACTACTCCTCCTCGCCCTCCCAGGTGAATGGTGAGTGTCTCCTGTGAGGAGGTGGCCTTGGCTTCCCAGCCCCCAGCACCAGACTCTTCAGGAAACATCTCCCCGCTGGTGGGAGGCCTGTCTCAACAAACCCGTCCGCCTTGGTGGTGAGAAAAGAGGTGAGCGAGAGAGACAGGGCTGCACCTGTGTGGAGAGGTTCCCTGCCACTCCTGTCAGCCACAGGCTGCCGGGGACCTGGTGTCATATGGGGAGACCTCAAGTCTAGGGCGGATGCTAGACTCCTGCCCCTAGGGTCACAAATGCCCTGTGTAGCCCTGCACCAGGCCTGGGCCTCTGGGCTTCGGTGTCTCTATCTGTAAAGCAGTCAGCAGCTGAGGAGCGAAGGGCGTGGAGCTTCTGGCCCAGGGTCTGACATGGATTAGCTGGGTGCTGTTTTAAAGGTCCCCTTGCAGCCCCTTCTGTGAGGCTAAGCTAACTTTTCTCTGAGTCTGGCCTCTCCTTTACTCTCTCTCTCCCTTTTTTCTCACCCCCATCTCTTTCCCCTCACTCTTTTTGATGTGGTTCAGCATGGCACGGGAGCCCCCGATGTGACCAGGCCCCTGGGAGGGGGGTGGTTGACCTTTGCCCTCAGCACCCCCACTGCTGTCTCTTGAGGACCACTTTCCTTTCAGCAGCCGTGGAAGGAGCCAGCCACATGAAGGAGCAGGCCAGAGACCCCCCACTCCCAGCCCTTCATCTGCCCTCCCTCTAACCAGTGGGCACAGAAGCAGAGCAGAGAGCTGCTCTGTGGAGGGAGCCCAGAGGCCGGGTTATAGTCCCTCTCTCCTCCTGACTCTGTGTACAGCTGACTCATCTTCTCTTCTTTAAAATCAGCAAGTTGGGTTAGATCCCTCAGGTTCCTGGCAGATCCTGAAAATCGATTTTTAATTCTGTGAATTGTCTTCCTCTGGTGCCTAATGTGTCACCCTGGACAGCTGCATCGTGCTATTTCTGCTCCCCACGCTCCTAGTTTAATGGTCGTGCCCGGCCACTTACACGCCTGCTCCTGTGTGGGCACCTGTGGCACCGGGCAAGGGTTGTGAGTGGGTAAGTCCTAGGCTGGGCTGGGCACAGGGTCTCCTTTGCCAGGTGGAGCTGGCTCACGCCGAGCTCCTCACACATCGCTCTCCATGTCCTGTGTCTCCTGAAACATGCCATCTCGCGCCCCTGGGTGCGGGGCTCATCCTCTGTTGATCACGTCCTGTCGCCTTTCTCTTCTGCCTCTGACCTCATCTGGACCTGTAGTCCGCTCATTCTCTCCCACTGCCTGTCTCCACTGTCTCCTCCTCGGCCAGGTGTTCAGGAGCTGTCAGCCTCCACAGTTGCATGTCATGGGAGACTCCTAGCCCTCCCCTGCCCCGTGTCTCATGGCTGTGTGTGAGGGCATGTGTGTGCGAGGGCATGTGTGTGCAAGGGCATGTGTGTGCGTGTGTGCGTGCTCAGGACTGGTCTCTGGCTCCTGGTGGCAGCTGCACACTGTGCACTGCTCACTCCTCACATCTGGCGTAAAGGGTCGCAAGACAGTGGCCCACTCTCGAGCTCCTCAGGGACCTGGCTGGAGGGTGCAGGGACTGCTAGGTAGACCCGCTGGCTTTCACAGAGGAGAGGGGAGGGCAGTGGAGGAATGCAGCCAACTCCGGGAAATCCCACTGCCAAAGCGCTTCTCCTTGTCTGTGATAACCCAGCACTTGCTTGGGTTTCTTAATATCCCCAGGCTGTTTCAGTGAAGTCAAGTCAGCACGTTTTTGGCTTTGTGGTGCCCCAATTGTGTACCTACGGGACTGTGGGCCCATTGAGTTGCGTGGCATTACAGCAATTAAAAATCTGTTAAGAGGGTAGATCCTATGTTAAGTGTTCTTGTCACAATAAAATAAATAAATAAATAAATAAATAAAAAGAATTACTGACCCAGGCATTTACGAATGCCTCGCACTGGCCGCAGGTCTCGGTGCCCCATCCAGCCTGGAGACAGACGCCTGAGCAGAGCCGTAAATCCCTGGGTGGGGTGGGTCTCTCTGTGCCCTGTGGAAAGGTCTCTGTTTCAGTTGGTCAACTCATCTGGCAAATATTTTTCAAACACCTATCATGTGCCAGGTGCTCTTCTAGGCAAGGAAGATAAATTGGTTCTTAAACAGACCCCCCCCCCCAAAAATAACCCAAAACTCTGCCTTCATGGAGCTTACCTTCTGTTTGGAGAGTCAAACGGTAACCTAATATGTAAGTGAATTATATAATGTGTTAACGGGTTACAAGAAGTGATGTGGAAGAAAAATAGACTCCAGTAAGGGGGATGGAGGGCTGGGGTCGGGGGCTAAGTAAATGGTGGAAGTGGGTAACGTTGAACAGAGGCTAGAAGGAGACGAGGGAGTGAGCCACGGAAACGGGGAAAGAGCATCCAGACAAGCGTGCGTTCAGGGGCCCTGAGCAGGACGCCCGGTGTGTTCATAGAGCCGTGAGGGGCCAGGGGCAGAGATCAGAGGGCCCTACGAGGCCAGCTCTGACAGACTGTCCTCGGGATACTGGATTTCCCTTGCAGTGAGATGGAGGGCTAGGGGAGGCTTTGGAGCAAAAGAGTAACATGACCTAACAAGTTTTTGAGGGATCCCTCTCGCTGCTTGGTTGATTGTAAGCAGTCACAGATTGTTTCTGTGCTGCCTGGCTCCTCTGTCCAACCTCATTACCCTTCCTGGACTCCCTCTGCCAGCAGGTCTGCTGATCGGCACAGGCTGGTGCCCTGTGGGCACACTCCTCACCAGGCCTGAGCATACACTCAGACACAGGCTCCCTGCTCAGTCCCTTCTGCCTTTCTGGGCACCAGAATTGGGTTGCATTTGTTTTTCCTGCCCTCTTCCTTGTTCCAGGAAGACCATCCCACATCTGGGTGCCCTTCTGGCCTGGAAAGAAGGAGCAGGAGGGGTCAGAGGTAGAAGGTTGGGAGCCAGCAGCCTCCTGCAGTTTCTTTGGCTTTCTCCTGGACAGAAGCAGTGATGGCTTGTCCTGGGGCCAGCCCAGCCCTCTGCACTGATGGTCACGGTCTTACCTTGCCTCCTTTGTGCTTTACCTCATTTCTCTGCTTGTCTGAGCCTCCTTATCAAGCCATGTGGACTAAGGGCAGGGGTTGGTTGCTCCGTGGAGTCAGGGAAATAGAGACCTGAGGTCTGTTTTCCTTCCTTCCTGGCTCCTCTTGCCATCTGCACCTGGACTGGCCAGAGCAGAAGGGAGCTTAAGTCAAAAGGCCACTTTGCTTCTCCTACACAAGAAGGGACTACCCTGGGCCTTGGGTAATAAATGGGTAGGAAAAAAATTGCCTAAAAGCAGAAAAAAAAAATTGGCATGTTCCTAAATATGAAACAGATTTCTTCTCTGAAAGGGAAAACCTGGACATCTCACATCCACACTTGCCAGCTCCATTTGGTTTGATAAATTGAACACTCATTAATGTCTACTTAGAAATAAAATGTGTTTTATCTCTACCAACTCTTAACAAATACAACTGCTGAACATGGCTCCTGTCTGAGGTCAGGTTGTCTGTCCACTCCTCATCCAGCTTGCTACTGACCTTAATAGGATAATCATTACATCTGGATAAGCAGAGACCTGCAAGATAACCCGAGATGAGGAGAGACCTGGGGAGGACCATTGGACTGTGTTCTGCCCCAAAGCAGTATGTATGGTTGCCTTTTACCTGATTTCCCCAACATGCAACCCCAGAGAAGAGACCTCTAAACTGAAGGTTGTGCTGGTGACTAAGGTATGGCAGGGTCACACAGGACTCCTAGAGAGACAGATACTTCTGAAATGCAACCTAGGGAACTAAGCAGACCTTATTATGGTCTGTTCCCCCACTTGTGAGATGTTCCTTATGAGGATGTGCTCAAGCCTTACAGAGTATTGCTCTAACTTAATAGTAATCCCCACCAGAACTGAGTATGGCCACCTGTAGCCTCAGACACAGGCTTGTGGGGGTGTGGGTGGATCAGTGGGGTCCTCTGGAGACTGAAAGGGAGTAGTGAGGCATAGCCCCTAAATTCTTTTACCAGGGCAGGAGCTCCAGGATAAATACACAGCAAGAGAGGGCAGACATGCATTAGTTCTCTTTAAGGACATATTTTCATTTAAGTGAAATTTTATTGAAGCGAACACCATGGAGTTTCAAGGTGGAAAACTGACAAAGAATACCCAAGAATAAGCCTCAGGTATTCTGTGGCCAGTAGAGCTACCATCTCCCAGTCCTTATCAAGACTTACTGAGATTCCCAGGAGTGACAGACTGTTCATCTGGCCATATCTGAGGGGCTGTTTAAGATGCATTTCATTTCTGGCCAAGATGAGGTAACAGGGAGTGAATATACCCTCCTGTTTAAAATGGTCAAAAAATGGACAAAATATATGAAACAAAAGTTTTCAAGACATTGGACATCTGGCAACAATGAGCAGTGACCCATGAGACATGGAAATACACAAAGTGAACCCTATTGCTACTTTCTAGGTCATGGTATAGGGAAGAAAACTCCAAGAGGACCCCCCAGACTGAGGAGAAGTTACTGAGAGTCCAGGGAGACTGGGGCAGCTAGAGGTCCCAAGATAGATTGCCAGGGAAGAGACAGCCATGCAGACAGGGAACTCTGGAAATCTTCAGAGGCTCCCCTGCAAGGTTTGATTGAGTGTAGTCAGCTATTCCCAACAGACAGACTGATCTCTCACAGACATTGCATAAGAAACAAACAAAGGTTCTGTCTCAGAAATGGAGAATAACTGGCCCTAGGTTGAGCAATACTCCAGCCCTACCTAGTCAACCTTAAAAGTAAAATTCAAAAGGATCAAACTATATCTAAGTAACCTAACTGCATAACAAAACAAAGCTCAAGAATATTTATAAGAATACATAAATATCCAGCACCAAATAAGAAAAAATTCACAATGTCTAACATCCAATTAAAAATTATCAGACATACAAAGAGGCAGGAAAACATGGCCCATAATGAAGAGAGCAATCAATTGAAACTGACCCCAAACTGACACAGGTGTCAGGATCAGCAGACAAGAATGATGAAACAGTTGCTATAACTGTATTTCAGATGTTCAAAAAGTTAAGTGGAGACATGGAAGATATTTTTAAAAGACCCTTACCAATCTTCTAGGGATAAAACTATAGTGTGTATGATTAAAAATATACTGGACAGGCCCTGGCCAGTTTGGCTCAGTGGTAAAGCGTCGGCCTGTGGATTAATGAGTCGTAGGTTTGATTCCAGCAAGGGCACATACCTCGGTTGTGGTTCGTCCCCAGCCCTGGTCTCTCTCTCTCTCTCTCTCTCTCTCTCTCTCTCTCTCTCTCTCTCTCTCTCCCTTTCTCTCTCTTTTTTCCCCTTTCTTTCCCTCCCACTCTGTATGAAGATAAATAGAAAAATATCCTTGGGTGAGGATTAAAAAAAAAAAAAAAACACTGGACAGGATTAGACATTAGATGTTACAGAAGAAAGGATTAGTGGATTTGACTACATAGTAACAGAAACTCTCCAAAATGAAACATAGAAAGAAAGAAAAAAATTTAAAAGTATCAATGAGCTATGTGACAATTTCAAGTGACCTTATATTTGTGAAATTAGAGTTCCCAACAGAGAACAGAGTGAAAAAGTATTTTAAGAAATAATGGCTGAAATTTTTCCAAATTTGATGAAAACTATAAATGCACAGATCCAAGGAGTTCAATTAACCACATGCACAAGAAACATGAAAGCAACAATGCCAAGGCATATTTTAAACAAATAGTCAAAAGAGAAAGTCTTAACAGCAGCCATAAATAAATAAATAAATAAATAAATAAATAAATAAATAAATAAACAAACAAATAAATAAATAAAACAGCATGTTCAAAGGAACAAGGAAAAGGATACCAGACAGGATGAATATATAATTTTCTAATTAAATGTCTCTTCAGAAGCCCTGAAAACAAGAAGAAAGTGGAGTGAATAATTTAAAGTGTTAAGAGAAAAAAAACAAAAAACAAAAAACAAAAAAAACAGCAACCTATAATTCTGTATCCTGAAAAATTATCCTTCAAAAGTGAAGGAAAAATAAATGTATCTCAGATGAACAAAAATGGAGGGAATGTGTTACCAGAAGACCTGCCTTGCAAGAAATATTAAAAGAAGTTCTAGAAAACCTAAACAGACCAATAATAATTAAGGAAATAGAAGAAGTAATCAATAAAGTCCCAGCAAACAAAAGCCCTGGTCTGGACAGCTTCATGGGGGAGTTTTACCAAACATTCAAAGAAGAACTATCAACTATTCTCCTCAAACTATTCCAAAAAATTCAAGAGGAAGGAAGGCTTCCAAGCTCTTTTTATGAGGCCAGCATAATCCTAATCCCAAAACCAGATAAAGACACTACAAAGAAAGAAAATTAGAGGCCAATATCCCTGATGAACATAGGTGCCAAAATCCTCAACAAAATCTTAGCAAATCGAATCCAGCAGTATATTTTAAAAATTATACACCATGACCAAGTGGAATTTATTCCAGGGATGCAAGGCTGGTAAATATTGGTAAATCAATAAGTGTGATACACCACATAAACAAAATGAAAGATAAAAATAATTGATCATATCAATAGATGCTGAAAAAAACATTTGACAAAATCCAGCATCTATTTTTGATTAAAAAAAAAAAAAAAACTTCCGACAAAGTGGGAATATAGGGATCATATCTCAACATAATAAGGGCCATTTATGACAAACCTACAGCCAATGTCATACTCAATGGGCAAAAACTAAAAGCATTTCCCTTAAGAACAAGAACAAGACAGGGATGTCCACTTTCACCACTCTTATTTAACATAGTACTGGAAGTCTTAGCCACAGCAATCAGACAAAAAGAAAAAGTAAAATGGATCCAAATTGGAAAGGAAGAAGTAAAACTGTCATTATTCGCAGATGACATGATATTGTGCATAGAAAATCCTAGACTCCATCAAAAAACTGCTAGATTTAATAAATGAATTCAGCAAAGTATCAGGATACAAAATCAACATCCAGAAATCACTGGCATTTTTATACACCAATAATGAACATACAGAAAGAGAAACTAAAAAACAATCCCATTTACCGTTGCAACAAAAAAATTAAGGTGCCTAGGAATAAGAAGTAAAGGACCTGTTCACAAACAACTATATGACATTGAAAAAAGAAATAGAGGAAGATATAAAAAAGTGGAAGCATATACCTTGTTCATGGATTGGAAGAATTAACATCATTAAAATGTCCATACAGCCCGGCCAGTGTGGCTCAGTGGTTGAGCGTCAACCCATGCACCAAGAGGTTGCTGGTTTGATTCCCAGTCAGGGCACATGCCCTGGTTGTGGGCCCGGTCCCCAGTGGAGGGCATGCAGGAGGCGGCCAATCGATATTCTCTCTCATTGATGTTTCTATCTCTCTCTCCCTTTCCCTTCCTCTCTTTAAAAATCAATATAGAAAAAAAATTTTTTTAATAATAAAATAAAATGTCCATACTACCCAAAGCAATCTATAGATTCAATGCAATCCTCATTAAAATACCAATGACATATTTCACAGAACCAGAGTAAACACTCCAAAAGTTTATATGGGACCAAAAAAGACCCTGAATAGCCACAGCAATCTTGAAAAAGAAGAATAAAGTAGGAGGGATTACAATACCAGATAACAGGTTATACTACAAAGCCATTGTAATCAAAACAACCTGGTACTTGTACAAGAACAGGCATATAGATCAATGTAACAGAACAGAAAACCCAGAAATTGACCCAAGACAGTATGCTCAATTAATATTTGACAAAGGTGGCAAGAGCATACAATGGAGTAAAGACAGCCTCTTCAATAAATGGTGTTGGGAAAATTGGACAGCTACATGCAAAAAAATGAAACCAGACCACCAACTTACACCATACACAAGAATAAACTCATGAATGTGACTCGTGAATCCACAAAATCCTAGAAGAAAATGTAGGCAACAAAATTTCAGACATCACACACAGCAGAATTTTCACTGATACAATGCCTAAGGCAAGAGAAACAAAGGAAAAAATTAATACATGGGACTACATCAAACTAAAAAGCTTCTTCACAGCAAAAGAAACAAGCATCAAAATGGAAAGGGAACCCACTGTATGGGAGAGCATAATTGCCAACGATACATCAGATAAGGGGTTAATTTCCAAAATATATGGAGTACTCATACAACTCCACAAAAGGAAGACAAAGAATCCAATTAAAAATGGGCAGAGGACCTAAATAGACACCTCTCCAAACAGGACATACAAATGGCCAAGAGACATATGAAAAAATGCTCAATGTCACTAATCATCAGAGAGATGCAATTAAAACGACTATGAGGTATCACCTCACACCTGCCAGAATGGCTGCCATCAACAAATCATCCAATAACAAGTGCTGACGAGGGTGTGGAGAAAAGGGGACTCTTGTACACTGCTGGTGGGAACGCAAACTGGTGCAGCTACTATAGAAACATAGTGGAGTTTCCTCAAAAATTAAAAACAAAACTGTCTTTTGACCCAGCAATCCAATTTCTGGGAATATATCCTAAGAAGCCTGAAACACCAATCAGAAAGAATATATGTTCATAGCAGCACTATTTATAATTGCAAAGATCTGGAAACAGCCCAAGTGTCCATCAATAGATGAGTGGATAAAAAAAGCTGTGGTACATATACACAATGGAATACTATGCAGCTGTAAGAAAGAAAGATCTTTTATCCTTTGAGACGACATGGAGGAACCTGAAGAGTATTATGCTAAGTGAAATAAGCCAGTCAGAGAAAGACAAGTGTCACATGATCTCACTTATTTGTGGAATATAATGAACAAAATAAGGTGATGAACAAAATATAACCAATGGACATAGACAACAATGTTGGGGGGTAGGGCGCAGGAATGGGAGGAGGGTGTCAATGTGGGAAAAAAGAAAAACATCTGTAACAAAATAAATTAATTAAAAAAGAAAAAGAAGTTCTTTAGAGAGAAGGAAAATAATACAGATCAGAAACTCAGATCTACATAAAGTAAGGAAGAACATCAAAGAAAGAGTAAGTGAAGATAAAATAAAAACTTTTATTTTTCTTATTCTTATACGATCTATAGGGTAAGTTTGTTCAAAATAATAATAGCAGCAATGTATTTAGTTATATATGCTTGTATATAAGCAAAATGAATGACAAATGACAGCAGACATCTATGATAGAAGGGACAGGAGGAAAGAATTAAGATTATTATGTTATTATAAGGTCACACTGCCCATGAAGTGGTATAGTGTTATTTGAAAGTGGACTTGTGTTACTTGTAAGTGTATATTGCAAACTCTAGGGTAACTGTTAAAATTAATTTTTTTTAAAAAAAGCATAACCAGTATCTAAGAAAGAGGAGAAAATGGAATCATATAAAATGCTCAATTAAAACAACAAAAGGCAGAAAAGAGTGGAAGACAAAAATAGGAACAAAGACCAAGGGCAACAAATAGAAAACAGTAATAAATATGGTAGATATTAATCCAACTATATCAATAATCACTGAGTGTCAGTGGTCTAAGTGCATCAAGAAATGCAAGCCAATTATATGTTATCTACATAAAACCCACTTTTAACTATCAAGACACATACAGGTTAAAAGTAAATGGATGGAGGAAAAATATACCATGCTAACACTAATCAGAAGAAAGCAGGAACCCTGGGTGGTGTGACTCAGTTGGATGGGCATTGTTCTATGCACCAAAAGGTTGCTGATTCAATTCGTCAGGGCACATGCCTGGATTGGGGGCTTGATCTCCTGTAGGAGGTGTGCAGGAGGCAGCCAATCAACGTTAGGCTCTCACATCTATGTTTCTCTCTTCTCCTTTCCTCTCTCTCTAAAAATCAAAAAACTATTAAAAAAAAAAAAGCAAGAGTAATTATTTTAATTTCAGACAGAGCAACTTCAAAACAAGTGAAGTTAGAGATAAAGAAAGGCATTACATAACAATAAAGAGGTCAATTTCTCCTAGAAGGCAAAATTATTCTTAATATGTATGCACCTAGAAACAGCATCAAACTAGTCAAGGCAAAAACTGATAAAACTGCAAGGGGAAGTAGATGAATCCGTTATCACAGTCGGAGACTTCAGCACACTTGTATCAGAAATGGACAGATCCAGCAGACTGAAAATCAGGACATAATTGAACTCAACAACACCATCAGTCCACTTGATATATAAGTGACATCTATAGACTACTTCACCCAACAACAGCAAAATGCACATTCTTCTCAAGCTCACATGGAACATTTACCAAGATAGACCACATTCTGGGCCATAAAACACACCGTAATAAATTTAAAAGAGTAGAGGTCATGTAATAAATAAATATTAATATAATTCATCACATTAACAAATGTGTGTCAATGGGGGGCAAAAAGAGAAACATATGTAACAAAAATAAATTAATAAAAATTAAAAAATTAAAAAAACACACAACAAAGTAAAAAAGAAAAACCATATGATCATCACAATAGATGCAGAAAAAGTATTTGACAAATCCGATATCCATTCCTGATTTAGAAAAAAAAACAACAAACCTGTCAGCAAAGTAGGAATAGAAAGGAATTCATTCAAACTGATAAAGGGCATCTACAAAAACCCTAAAGCTAACATTACACTTAATGGTGAAAGACTGAATGCTTTCCCTCTAAGTTCAGTAATAAGACAATGCTATCTACTCTCACTGCTTCTGTTCAACATCGTATTAGGGGTGCTAGCCAGTACAACAGGGCAAGTAAGAGAAATAAAAGACCACCACATTGAAAAGGAAAAAGTAAACTGTGTTTATTCACAAACAAGATCACATGTATAAAAAAATCCAGTGGAATCTACAAAAAGTGATTAATAAATAAGTTTAATAAGGTTGTAAGATACAATTTCAATATATAAACTCAATTGAATTTGTATACTAGCAGTGAACAATTGTAAATTGAAATTTTATAAAAGAATGCCATTTACAATAGCATTGAAAAAGTTGAAATACTTGGAGATATATCTGATGAAAGATGTGAAAGACTTACACATTGAAAACTACAAAACATTTCTGCAAGGAATTAAAGAAGACCTACGTAAAGGTAGTGATACACCTTGTTGATAGGTCAGAAAATGTGATATTGTTGTCAATTCTCCCTAAGTCATCTATATATTTGATACAATCTCAAGTTTCCAGTATGCTTTTTTTTTTTTTTTTGTAGAAATTAACAGAGTAGTTCTAAAATTCACATGAAAAGGACCTAGAAAATGAACAAAGTTGGAGGACTCACACTACCTAACTTTAAAATGTATTACAAAGCTATGGTAGTCAATACAGTGTGGTGGTGTCATAAAGATAGGTAAATCAGTGAAACAGAATAAAGTCCATAAATACAAACACATATGTATGGACATCTGATTTTTGACAAAAGCACAAAGGCAATTCAGTGGAGAAAGGACAATGTTTAAAACAAGTAGTACTGGGACAATTGGATATCCATATGCAAAAGTGAACTTGGATTTGTACTTTGCACCATATACAAAAATTAAAATGGATTATAAATTCAGTCTAAAACCTATAAAAACTTATAGAAGTAAAACTCATAGAAGTAAACATACAACAATAAAACTTCTAGATGAAAACATAAAAGAAAACCTTGGTGATCTTGGGTAAGGCAAAGATTTCTTAGATACAACACCAAAAGCGCAATCCATAAAAGAACAAATTGATAATTAGAACTTCATCAGAACGTCTACTCTTCAAAATACACTGTGAAGAAAATGAAAAGACAAGCCACAGATTGGGAGAAAATATTGGCAAATCTGATTCAGGACCTGTATCCAGAATATATGAAGAAATCCCAAAACTCAATAGTAAGAGAACAACCCAAGTTTTAGAATGGGCAAAGGATTTGAACATGCACTTAACCCATAAGATGTTCAGATGGCAAATAACTGCATGAAAAGATGCTCAACAGTATTAGTCATTAGGGAAATACAAATTAAAACTATAAGGAGATACCACTACACATAAGAATAAAATGAAAAAAACAACAACAACTGACCATTCCAAGTGTTAATGAGGATATGGAGGAACTGAGACTCTCGTACACTGCTGGTGGGAATGTAAAATAGGACAACCACTTTGGGAAACACTTTGTTGTTTCTTGAAAAGTTTAACATATACCTGCCATATGATCCAGCCATTTCACTCCTAGGTATCTCCACAAAGAAAAGAAAGTGTATGTCCACGCAGGCAAGCAGCTTTATTTGTAGTAGCCCCATATTGGAAACCCCAAATGTCCATTAGCAGGTAAATGGATAAACAAACTGTAGTCTATCCATCCAGTGGAACACAGCTCAGCAATAAAAGTGCAAAAATCATCAATCCATGCAACAATATGGATGATACCCAACTAATTACCTGAGTGAAAGAAGCTAGACTAAAAAGAGAGTACACACTGTATAATCCCACTTAATATAAAATTCAAGGAAATGCAAACTAATGTAGAGTGACAGAAAGCAGATCACTGGTTACCTGGGAATGGGGTGGCAAAAGAAAGGATTGCACAGAAGCATGAGGAAACCTTTCAGGGATGATGTATGTCCCTTTCTTCATTGTGGTGATGGTTTCATGAAAGTATGCCCATGTCAGAACCTATCAAATTATCTGCTTTAAATTTGTGCACTTATTGTATGTCAACTATTCCTTGATGAAGCTATCTTTAAAAGATTATGATGTGGCTGGTGTTGCTCAGTGATTAGAACGTTGGCCTGCACACCAGAGGGTCTCGGGTTCAATTCCTGGTCAAGGGCATGTATCTGGGTTGCAGGTTCAATCCCAGGCCCTGGTTGAGGCAGAGGCAAACAATCGATGTGTCTCTCGCACATCAGTGTTTCTCTCTCTCTCTCTCCCCCCTTTCTCCCACCTTTCCACTCTCTCTAAAAATCAATGGAAAAAATATCCTCCAGTGAGAATTAACAATAACAACAACAAAAGATAATGGCAGAATCTAGTGAAAAGACCACTCTATGCCTTAAGCAAGTGGTTAAACCTCTAGTTTCCTAATCTATTAATATAAAGTAGGAATAATATTACTTTCCTTGTAGGGTTATTGTGATAATAATTTAAAATAACATGTTAGATATATTTTATACAGAATAGATGCTCAATTCGTAATGGAAATAATATAATAATGCTTTCAAAATAACAAGAAGAAAAATAATCACCTGACTCTAAAATGTCCTGCTTGCGTATATCTGGAAAGATTTCCTTGGAGGGTTTGAAAGCCATTGCCCCTGGTTTCCCAATTCCTTAGGTCATGTACAATGATTTGGAATTCATATCGCGGTAAGACTTGACCCTCTCATTTCTCCCGCTCTCCCACCTCTTTGTTCTAGTTTGGTCAGACCTGGAAGGGGATTCCCTTAGTCTCTGCCACTACATAATCCTACCCTCCAGCCACCCCACCACGTCATGGTCTCTTATTCCTTCTCCTCATTTTTGTTGTTGTTGTTAATCCTCACCCTGAGGATATTTTTCCATTGCTTTTAGAGAGAGTGGAAGGGAGTGAGGGAGAGAGAGAGAGAGAGAGAGAGAGAGAGAGAGAGAGAGAGAGAGAGAGAAGGAGAGAAAGATTGATGTGAGAGAGACACATCGATTGGTTACCTCCCGCACAACTCCAACTGGGGCCGGGGATCAAACCTGTAACCCAGGTACATGCGTTTGACTGGGAATCAAACCTGTGACCCTTTGATCTGAGGGCCAACACTCTTAAATGCTGAACCACACTGACCAGGGCTCCTTCTCCTAATTCTGAGACCTGGACTTGTAGAGATCAGTCAGGAAGAAGACTGTCCTGGGAAGATTAAGAGAAGATGTATGCCAATCACAGCATGGTTCTTGGCTCATTGAAACATATGTAAATGTTAGTGATTGTGGTTTTACCAAATATGGATGAGGTCCCTGTTCTTGCTCCAGTGACCCCCTCACATACCTGGAGAGCTCTGTAGTAGTCATTGGGGCCAATGAATGAATCCCTAGTCTGCTCTAGGAAAGTGGGAGGAAAAGGCAGACACTGACCCTGCCCTCAAAGACTGTACAGTTCATGAGCAGCTTAGTGGGGAACATAGGACGGGTTCAGAGATGGGGAACATCAACATGAATGGAAGTCACTGGGAAAAAAGCGAACCTGTCATGGTTGCGTGTGTTGTGTGTTTATAATCCCCAACCCTTTAGCACAGTATGAGGCATGCAATTGGACCTTAATACGTTTTGATTAAACAAGTGAGTGAGGATGGCTGGGGATGGTATTGTCAAGAGTAGAGAAGGGATGGGGGAGCAGCCGCTGAGGCCCAGAGTTGGGAATGAGGAGGGCCCATTTGGCTAAAGAAAGGCCAAGCCCAGGAAAGAGCTGGCTGCAGGGGGTGGGGTGTGGTAGGGGGTGAATGGCAGAATGAAGAGCCTGAACACTAGGTTAGGTGCCTCTCTGGTCACAAGAAGGTCGGTAGAGACTCTGTAGGGGGCAGTCCCATCCATACCGAGGGTTCCCCTTTGGCTCTGCTGGGTCTTTAGAGGTTATAAGCACATCTGTGCTCCCTAGTTCCCCAGACAAGCTGAGCCAAACGGAGAATCTTGTCTTCTAGTTCCTTTTCCCACCCACAGATTGACACCTGCTCCGAAGAGGAGTCAGAGGCCTCTTTCCCCTTTTCCCAGGGACCCCCACTCCTGGCTAGAGGAGAGCAGAGGAACCATCAGACAGGACAGTGCCCATTCGAGTGGCACACAGGTTCCTCACACACGTGTACATGCCACTCACTCAGGTGCCTAGTCACTTCTGAACATCAGGGAAGCAATACCAGAGCCAACCAGAAAACTAGCAGGGACTCCTGGCCCAGCCAGTCAGGAAGAAACAGACGTAAGGACAGGTGTGCTGACCAGGGGGCCGCGCACAGCGTTCTGAGCTGGCTGGCTCTGATCCCATCTGTTCACTGCTGACCAGGAGCTCAGGGCCTGCGGGCGAGGAGCTTCAGGACAGAGTACTGAGGTGGCAGCCGATGTGCCTGGTGGCTCCTGATGTCCCTGACCTGGCCCCTGTTGTGAACCTCAGAGCCCTCACTGTGCCTCTTGAGATCACTCAAGTTTCTGGAACCAATTTGCAACTTGAGGGAAAGTTATTTCCTCCCAAACCAAATGGTTTCTCATGTGACCACTGCACCGAGTCTGTGGGTGTTCAGTGTACCCACCAGACCCCTCCAAGGCAGCTCAGTTACTGACCCTGGATCTGGGTGGGCTGTTCTCTCTCTTTAAGGTACATTCCTGACAGCTACTCGAAGGACTGTGCTAAAGGGAAATTTTGAGCAAAGAAAGAATAACATTTCTTTCTGTCCAGCAATGGAAAAGTGGGGTTTTCCTGGACTGGAGACAGATTGGAGGACAAGTCCTTTGGATCAAGGCTTCTTGATCTAGTGCTCCAAACTGGAAAAGAATTCCATTCTCTTCTCTTTGCTGTCCAACAAAGGCACCCTCCTCTTCACCCCTCTCCCTGGCTGCCCCCACCCAACTCAGAGCCCTGTTTCTCTTGCCCAGGTACCCTGGGCAGCAGCCACAAGGCCTGAGCAGTGGAGTTTGAGCTTGGAAAGCCCCTCGCCCGGAATGTGCATGCCTGTGGCCGTGCCTGTGTGTGCGTGTGCGTGGACTTGCATGTGAGTGTGTGTGACAAAAATCGCTTCTGGAGCATGTTGCCCTCTGTCTGCCCATCCAGGTTACTCCTCGCTGCAGGACGAGCTGCTGTCCCCTGCCTCCCTGCACTACGCGCTTCCCTCTCCACTGCGTGCAGATCAGTACTGGAACGAGGTGGCCGTCATAGACACCATCCCCTTGGCGGCCACGGAGCATGACGCCATGCTGGAGATGTCTGACATGCAGGTGTGGTCTGCGGGCCTCACACCCTCTCTGGTCACTGCTGAGGACTCCTCTCTGGAGTGCAGCAAGGCCGAGGACTCTGACACCACTGGCCCCGAGTGGAAGCTGGAAGGGGCGCTCTCCGAGGAACCCCAGGGCCCCCCGCTGGGCTCTCTGGACCTTGTGGAGGACGACACAGTGGATTCAGATGCCACAAATGGCCTTATCGATTTGCCTGACCAAGAAGAAGGTCAGAGGTCAGAAGAGAAGCTGCCAGGTCATGAGAGGCAGGAGGACTCGACAGGTGCAGGGCAGGACTCAGAGAATGAAGTGTCTCTTGTTTCAGGCCAGCAGAGGGTGCAAGCCCACATCACAGAATCCCCAATTGTGAGTCGGGTGATGGAGACAAGCCAGGACAGGTAAGGGCTGGGCTGCCATGGTGGGATGCCTTTCCTCTTCCGGGGTTTCTGGGTGAGATTGTGCCTGGCCTCGGGTGCAGAGGAAATTCTTAGGTGCTGCTGCCAGTCTGACTGTCTTCTAAATAGCCTGGGGCAAGTCCATTCAGTAGGCACCAGCTTGCCTCTGAAGCCACCCAGCCCTCACTTGGGCCTCTGTCATGTAAGAATGGAGCTGTGATCTGCAAAGGCCAGTCCCTCCCCAAGTCACCCCCGGGGTGTGGCCAGCAGGAGCGACGCCTAGGGTGTTGGGACAAGGGCAGCACACTTAGGAGAGAGATCATGAGGCTCAGAAGAACCGCGTCTCCAGGGTGCAGCTGGGGCTGGGTGTTCTGGGCCCTATCAGTGCTGTGTGCTTATCGCTGAAGACCGTATTTAGAAACCTACCAGCACCAGGGCCCGGGGAGTCATTTGTGCGGTCACACAGCCCGCGTGTGACAGAGCTGATAATGGTGCCCTTTCTACTTTACCCCTTGGAAAGAGTGAGGCTGGTGGGTTTATCTGGGGCAGGACAGAGCTTGCAGATGCTGAGATGGTTGTTCTTCAGGGTGACTCCTCACCAAGCTCCCTGGGACCAGAAGGCTTGGTTCTGTGCCCTCAGCAGGGAGCATCGGTGGCAGTTTGGGCAGAAGGGCCCTGTGCACCTCTGAGACGCTGAGAGCCCTCAGGCCACGGCCCAGCTCACAGCCATGCCGCGGACACCACGCTCCCGGTGCTGCGCTGGGTGCGCAGGAGGGCTCGGGTGAGAGGAGACAGACGTGCGGCAGGCACCGCTTTGGCCTTCCTGGGCTGGCACAGGAAATGGTGACAGCAGCCCTTCCTTCCAGGTTGCTGTGCTGCCTCAGTTTTCCCTAAAGCAAGGCCATGGTGGATGTGCTCCCAGAAGGCTATGGCCACCCCGGGAGCTCAGGTCTGGCCCAGCCCTGGGAAACCTGTTCTCATTTCCTCTTCCCACCCACATTGCTCCACTCAAAAGCTGGGGCTGACTGGCCATTCCCCGGGGTCCACTCAGTGTGGCCCAAATACCACTGGGGGAGGGAAAGGAAGGTCGTTTAGAAGATGAGGAGGATGTATTTCATTCCCAAATAAATTATTTGAGTAGTGGGAAGAATTGGACAGACTGAGCCTGTGAGGATTCAAAGTGAAATACTGGCTATCCTGCAAGAGAGACCATCTTTCAACAAGTGTGATGGCCGTTCAGTCAACACGCATTGATTGAATACAATTTGAATTGACTGAATACAAATTGTATTCACTCGCTCAGCAATATGTATTGAGTGCCTACTATGTGCCAGGCACTTATAAAAAGAGCCCAGGTCCTGGGGATGTGGCACTGAACAAAATAGACAGCAAGTCTCTACCTGTAAGAAGTTTATATTCTAGTGAGGAAACTGACAATCAACAAGATATAAAGTAAGTAAAATTAAAAATAATTAAAAGAAAATGCTAGATAATAAGTGATAAAAAGAAAAATAGAGCAGGAAATGGGAGAAGGAGGGGTGTGTGTGTGTGTGTGTGTGTGTGTGTGTGTATAGAGGGGTGGTTGAAATTATAGATAGAGTAGCCAGGGAAGCCTGGGAGAGGGCACTGGAATAAAGACTTCAAGGAATTAGGGGGTGAGCCGTGTGAATACCTGAGGGGAGATGTCCAGCCAAAGGCCCAGCTAGTGCAGAGGCCTAGAAGGACAGCATTCCTGGTAGTCAGGGGACAGTGAGGAGGTCACTGTGCCTACGGCAGGGTGATCAAGGAAGATGAGGTCAGGGAGGTAACGAGGCCAGATATGCCAGGTCTTGAGACTCATAGAAAGACTTGGGCATTTACTGGGAGGAATGGGGAGCCATCGGAGGGTTCTGAGCAGAGGGGTGAGACGATCTGGGATGCCTTGAGAATAGCCTGACATGCCAGGGGTAGAAGCAGGGAGAGGAGCTAGGAGGCCAGCGTTGGCAGTGACGTGGACCAAGATGGTAGCCGTGCTGGTGGTGAGAAGTGGTTGTGTTCAGGATATATTTTGAAAGTTGAACCAAAAGGGTTTGCTTACAAATAAGATCTGGAGTGTGAGAAACAGAAGCCACCAAGCTCACCGGTATCCTTGACCTGAAAACTGGAAGGGTGAAGGAGCCATTCACTGCAGTGGGGCGACTGGGCGGAACAGGTCTGGGGAGAAGGCCGTCAGTGTGGATTCCATCTGTCGTCCCGGATGCTGTTAGCAGTCCGGAGGGGAGATGGTGAGGAGGCGGTTACACGCCTGCAGCTCAAGGACGAGGTGCTGGCGCCGCGCCTGGGCCTGAGCAGCCTGCCGATGGGCCTAACGCCATGGCCTGAGTGAGCTCCCTCCGGAGGGGGTGTAGACAGCGCTACAGTCTGAGCACCCTGGGGTGCTCCAGTGTTCAGAAGTCAGGAAAATTAGGAGGAACAAACAAAGGACACTGAAAAGATGTGGCCAGAGAGTAGGGAGAAACCAGGCAAATGGGGTGTCCCAGAAACTGTGGGAGAACGTGTTTCCAGGAGGAGGGAGTGATGGCCTTGTCAGATGAGCACTGAGATGAGGACTATTGAGGGCAGGTGGCCTGGAGGGCTGGAGGGAGGAGGGTGAGGTGATGGGTGTGGAGGCCCCATCACTGGATCTATGCTGTGAGCCGAGTGCCTTGGGAGCCTAGAGTGGGGCCGCCCACTCAGTGGCACTGGTACCTGTGGCCCTCTTTATCTGGACAGCATGGATGGCCCATTGAACCCCCTGAACAGGGAAGTCAGCTGTGTGATTTGCTCACACTCTCCCGTCCCTTGGGTGGGCTGCACAGGATATGTCCTGGGTGAGCCAGGGCTCTGGAGGGGAAGGGCATCTGAAAGAGCAGAGACTGAAGGCTGACCAGGTGTCCTTTCTCTCTTCTGGGACCCCAGACCGCAGGACTGGGACGAGGAGGTCTCTGTTGTCTCGTACCTGCAAGATGCCGCACAAGGTTCCTGGCAAGAGGTCACGGGAGGCCCACACTCGTTCCAGGGAACAGTCACCACTGTCCAAGGACTGGAGCCCAGTGGGTCTCAGGCATATGAGAAGGTCCTGGTGTCTGAGACTGAGCACTTGCAGCCCAAGCGGCCCACAGCCGAGAGCCTGCAGGCTGACAGGGAACGAAGACGAGAAGCCCACGGAGAGTGGGTGCAGGAGGCAGAGCACACCTTATCCCTGGTGCTAAAGGTGAGAGCCCGCCGGGAGGGGCCCGAGGCCCAGGCAACCCGCTGTTCACTCAGCCCAGAGCTGAGCTTGTTTATTTTCTTTAAAAAGTGTGGCGGTGACTTCACTTTCTCTACAAGTTTCCTTGGGCTTGATCTACCTGACTCCTTGGCCCCGACTGAGGGAAGGGGGGGCTAGCCTGTAGGAGCTCCTGAGTTCCAGGCACAGCCTGTGCTGCCTCCTCACAGCTGCCCCAGCTCCCAGCTGTTATTCCCTTCTGGCCACTGATGGCTGAGCAACTTGCCCAAGGTCACAGGGTCAGAAGGTGGCTTGGAGTTAGGTCTGACTGACTCCAAAGCCACGGTTCTTGTTTTCTCTTTCCATCACATTTTAGAAAGGGTGCAGAGCCCAGAGAACTGGGCTGGCCCTCTCATGGTCTGTAAGGCTGTGGACGAGTCACTCTTCGTGGCCCCTTGGTTTCCTCGCTGGTAAATGAGGAGAGAGTGGACTATCGCTGACATTCACCCGGCAAGAATTCTGTGATTCTCGGGTGGGCTCCCACAGGGAAACAGGAGATGAATGGGGAGGACAGTCCCTCCAGACTGGTTCTTCTGCCTCCGGTTTCCTGGCCTCTTTCTTGATTGGCCCTCCCTCCCTCCCTCCCTTTCAGCTTGTTCCACTGTACTTCTTTATTCTTTCACTTTTATCTTCATGCCCCATTCCCATTCTCTTGCCCCTCCCCATTCCCACAGATATCCATTTTAATGTGTTTTTTGGGGGAAAAAATGTTTTATGAAAAATTGCAAATAAATACAGAAACAGACAGCATATCATATTAACTTTCCATTTACACACCCGCCAGGCTGCACAGTTACCCACTCGTGGACCATCCTGTTTCATCTGTACCCCCCCACTCTCTCCCACCCCCCCCCATGTTATTTTGAAGCAAATCTCAGATATCTTATTAATGTATCTTTTCAGTTCATGGGTTCTTCTAAAATGTGTTCTGTTCTGTGCCTGTGTATTTTCACCGTGTGCATACACGACGTCTCTGTGTCTCATTTGGTTTCTTACTGTTCAGGCAGCACCGTTTCCTCATCCGGGAACCACTGTCTTCCTCCCTTTCCCATCTGCTTCTTTCTTCTCTGCTCTCCTCATGCTCCTATCTGGAATCAGTCCTAGCAGGCACTTTTGAGGCCCGCAGGCTCGGCTGGCTCCACAATGGTCCTAGGCTGCTGACTGTCAAGAGCTGCTAGGAATTAAATTGGGTTTTATTTAGAATGCCTCCTTGCCAAGTATGCGCCTCAGACAGGACAAGCAGCTGTGTCCATTTTTAACCCCAGCCCACCCCTGTGCATTTTCTGCCATCAAGCTATCCCTTGGTACCTGCTTCTGCTGCTCCCAGTAGCAAGTGCTTGGCCCAGAGCACAGGCACTCTTAACTGGGTTTGGACTCCTGACCCCTGAGGGAAAAAGAGAAAGACTCCAGGAGTGATATTTTCCACTGTTCCTCTGCAGTCAGCCTTTAGCGAGGGAAGACCTAGGGAGAAAGCAGGACTGCCCCAAAGAAGCAAGGGAGAAAAACCTTCTAGGTTATTTGGTCCAACTGGCTCATTTATAAATGAGGAAACTGAGGTCCAGAGTGGCTGGGCCTCAGGGTCACACAGTGAACCAGCGACAGAGCCAGGAGAGTCCAGATCTTTTCCCCAGTGGGGGTGTGTGGGGGAGGGGAGCACATCTAACGCCTCCCCAGCCTAGGACAGGATTGGATGATGTGGCTGAGCTGTTGTCCTAATCATCTGGCAAGACTCCAGGGGTGATCATGAGGTCCATTTAAGGTGACGGTTGGCAAAGCACCCCTTTGCCAGTCATTTCCAGTGAATCTCTGAAAATAGTGACAGAGAAATAGAGAGATGCCCTGTGATTTGGGGCTTGGAAGGCGGGCCTGAAATGATCGTAAACCAGCCAGTCCTTTCCCGAGGACCTAGGGGGAAATCCCTGAAGTTGGACTCTTCTTGGCTGGACCCAAACCAAAGATGCTGTGGCTTCTATTTTTCCAGTGCTTTCTCGTTGAAATGAGGCACTGCTGTGTATGCCAGGAGTTTGAAGTCTGACTCCTTCGTCGACTTGCTCTTTCGCATAGGCGAGTCACTTCACCTGTCTGTGCCTCCTTTTCCTTTGTGGAAATGGCAGCGCCTCGTTAGCATGTGAAATGCACGTGCAGAGCTGTACGCACTGCGGCACGCACTTGCTGTTACTGTTCACGGTGGCAGTACTCTCCAGCCCCTGATGCCGCAGCACTCTCGAGAATGACGTAGGGAGAGCACTTTAATCCACCCTCTTTACGAATGAGGAAACTGAGACCCAGGGAAGGTACCCAGCTGTCCTGAGTCCCCACAGTGAGGGTGTTGTAGGGTCACTGTGCTGTGTCCCAAATCTTTGTTCTCTCTGCCACATGGAGGAACAGCCTGATCCCGAAAGTGAAATTCCTTTCGCCACAGCTGCTGCGGCTGCATTTGTGAATCAGCTCTGCAAAGGCGAGTCTAACGTGCCCCTCGTGGGCGGGCGTTGACAGCCAGCATGGGAAGAGCCTCTGAGGACAGGCCTGAAATAGACACACCCGTTCCATGCTTACGTTTAGGGTTGCTTGCCCAGTAAAGGGGCTGCTGGGAACTGCACGGGCCGCCACCTGTGCTGGACCCTGCTGCTCTGGGCCCGAGCAAATCACTCAGCCCAGGCTTATTTTTTAAATAAACCCTTAACTCTGCAGGGTGGTAGCCGGTCCCATCCCCACGAGAAGGGGTGAATACCATTTTCCTGGGCAATAGCAGCCCAGGAAACACACGAGTGACTGCATTCTCTGGACACCTTATTTTCTAGAGTCCCTGAAGGAGAACGCTTCCCTGGGCAGAACTGCCCCTAGTCCGCGTGGGGACAGGCAGGCAGGAAAGGTGAGGGTCTGTGTCCCTCTGCAAGCACTGGGGTGGAGTGGGGCGGGGTCTCTCACAGTGACTTTGACATGTGCTTTCAGGGCCCAGGACACACACACCTGCCGGCTTTCTTCTAGCCCAGTTGGACAGCCCAGCAGCTGGTTTGGAAGCTAAAATTATCAAAGCCTGACGTCACCCAGGCGTGAGGGCAGAGCCTGGGGCTGGTCAGCAGGAGGACACTCAGGCGGGCAGTCCTAGTGCGGGGCCAGTCAGTTTTCTGCCTGGAGAGAAAGAGTGGGAGACTGAGCAGCGAGAATGCAAGGGGTTCCAGGGGGCCTCGGGGGTTCAAGAGGAGAATGAGAGGTTGGACCCCTGCAGCAGCCAGAGCCCTGGCTCCCCTGGTCCCCGGAGGGCCAGGCTGGTGAGGATGTGGACTTTCATCACCCAGCTCCTGGTCACCATAGTGCTCCTGAGCTTCTTCCTGGTCAGCTGCCAGAACGTGATGTACATTTTTAAGGGCTCTCTGTGCTTTGTGCTAAAGCACATCCACCAGGAACTGGACAAGGAGCTGGGGGAGAATGAGGGCCTGAGTGACGACGAGGAGACCATCTCCACCAGGGTGGTCCGGCGTCGGGTCCTCTTTAAGGTAATCACCAGGCAGGAGGCAGGGCTGGAGCTGGCGGTGGGAGCGCTGGAGACCAGGAGGCCAGGGCTGAGGGCACAGTGCTCTGATGTGTGTAGGGAGGAGCTGGGGCCAGACATCAGCCTCCAGGTCAGGAGACACGTTGGAAGGGAAGGGACAGGAAGGCCCCAGGGGACAGGCCCTGCACAGGGGCCACATGCGGCCCTCACTGAGACCACCACTGTGATGGCCGAGAAAGCTCAGCTCTGGGACTTAGCGGCCCGTTCTCATGCTGCCTCTGTCCTCAAGCTACACTCGGTGTGACGGTGTCTGTGGAAGGGCTTTCTTCACTGTGAAGTGCTGTAAAAATATAAATTAGGTGCTTCACTTCCTCCCTGAGGGTCTCCTCCATAAAACTTGCACAATCGGCCCTGTTTTGGCTGCTCCCCGCTGCTAGTGTGGGGATGAGAACGCAAAGCTCTTGCAAGGGCTCCATCCTGTCCTCTGGGCACTCGGAGCGGGTGGTTTGGCTGCAGCACTTGCTGACTTGGAGTTTCCTGGCGGGTGGGGATCTGCTGGACTGTGACTGCCGCTGCTGCTGTTCTGTTTCCTCATCCTCCAGTCCTATTCCCAAACTCCTGCTTATCGATCTTGAGGTTTTTCCCTTTCTCTAATTGCAGGAGGATGAGCTTCAGAATATTCCAGGGGAGCAGGTGACCGAGGAACAATTCACAGATGAGCAGGGCAACATTGTCACCAAGAAGGTGGGTGCAGAGAGTCCCTGGAGCTGGAGGGAGGCAGGAGGGCCAAAGGCTGAAAGGCAGGCAGTGGACTCGCCTCCCTAGTTGTTGCCCTAACAGAGGGAGAAGCATGGCTCAGACTGGACCGTTCAGGTGCCAGGAGCTATTGTCTTCCGTGATCGGGACGTGACATTTCTCATAGCCACTTTGCCTGATTCAGCCTGAACTGAGCTCCTGCTACACTGTCCAGATGGACCGAGCCCCATGGAACGGCCCAAACCTAGTCCCATGATGCCTAGCCCTGAAAAGAGCTGTAAGACAGCGGTATAGTGGACCGCAGACTATCACCGGCCTCTTAAAATAAAAAGGATGTGGAAATGCATTGAGTTGGTAGCCAGTTTTAACTCAGTGGACATGAAGTTGCCTGTCAAGGGTTGGGCACCACGCTAGGTTGGGGCAGAAGGAAGAAGGAGCGCAGGGAAGACCTCGTACGTGCTCCACTACAGTGCTGCTCACGCTACATTGGAGCAAACCCCTTATGTCTGTCCTTCCTTCTGCACGCGAGCTTCGTGCAGGCAGGGGTCATGTCTTGTTTACGTTTTCATTCTCCACGCCTAGCACAAGGTAGGTACAGAGTAAACAGTTGTTAGAATATTTGGATGAATGAATAAGGGAATAGATGGATTGAATCTAATTACTATAGATGAAAAAGAAATGTCCTCTGCCCTCGGGAGCTTACAGGTGTACAACGAAGACAGAGTAAATTTCTATCGATACCGAGAGGCAGAGGAAATGCTGTGGGCTAGATAGAAGTTATGCTTGGTCCAACCTTGATCATTAAAAACCTGCTAAGAGAAGTAGGGTTCAGACTGACAAACCTCAGAGGAGTGGGGCAGAGGGGAGGGAAGAGATAAACCAAAGAACTTATATGCATATAAGCACAACCAATGGACCTAGACAACAATACTGGGGGGGGGGGCAGGATGGGGAGGAGGGTGTCAATGGGGGAAAAAGGAGAAACATCTGTAACAAAAATAAATTAATTGATAAAAAAAATAAACAAAAACCTGCTAAGATGCTAAGACCCCTCTGCAAATTCTAGTTCCTCTGAGGGTGTCCAGTGTGTTTCCGGAAGCACAGTGCTGGGAGAGAGACCTGTCTCTGTTCTCGCCACTCTAGGACAAAGGCTGCCTCTCCCTCGACACCATTCCTGGGGACCCGCTCTTTTCAAGTTCTGCCTTGGCGGCTTCACCAGCCCCTCTCCCTTCCCTCTCTTTTCCAGATCATTCGCAAAGTTGTTCGGCAGATAGAGTCATCTGGTGCCGATGACACCCGGGAGCACGAGGAGGTGATTGTTGAGGGGCCCCTGGAAGATCCTGGGGAGATGGAAGTTGATATTGATTACTTTATGGAACACATCAAGGTACTGTGGTGGGCCGCAGCCTCTGAGGCACTCGCTCTTCCGAGTGGCCTGGCACCTGTACCTGCTGCTCACCTCGGCGCCAGCCCACTTTGGGTTTCTGTCTGCACTGTGCTGACCTCTCTTGGGTCCCCCTCAAGCCTTCCTTCCCTCTGAGAGGCAGTGTTTCCACCGCCTTCAAACGATGCCTTTCATTCTGTTGCCTGTTGTCTCTCTGTGTGATCTGTCCTGTGTTCTGTCTCTGCTGCTGTCTCCAGGTGGATCGGAGAGGGAGCAGCCTTCAGCCGGACCTGATAGAGGGCAGGAAAGGGGCTCAGATAGTGAAGCGGGCAAGCCTGAAAAGGGGGAAGCAGTGATCTCGAGCACCCCCCTCAAATGGCCTCTTTGGAGGTAACAGTCTTTCTGCACCCTCTCTGCATGGCGTGGTCTTCAGGAGAGGCTGGTCCTGGCCACGGCTGCTCATGTCCTCACCCGCCCCTCCCAGCATGATGCAGGATGAATAGTGTTGCTGTGGTCTTGAGGCATAGGTTCTCGTCCCCCCAGCTTCTAACGGTGTCTCTGAGTCTTGATTTCCTCAAGAAAACAGAGTCAACAATATTTGCTGACCTACCTCTTAGGAAGTGTAAAACTACAGAGCTGAAAAACACTTGGATAAGTGGAAGTCCTTGGTAATCCCAGTAGTAATATCACCTGCAAACCAAGCAGTGGGAGTCTGGCAGACGGGGACAGGGCATCAGAGTCTGTCTCGGCTGTGCTTTTCCAGCCCACGTCCCCAGGAAGGGCTCCAACAGTGACAGACTTAGAACTGGACTGTCCCTTGAACCTGGAACTCTGCGGAAGTCCCCACTAACCCAAGGCTTCCATTCTCCTTGGCAGTTCTGGAAACCTGTCGCTCCCCTGCTTTCTAGGAAAGGGTGAAGTTAACAGGCCCAGGGATGGATGGTGTTTTCCTGCAGTCAGGAGGGCTGTCAGGCGCTGGTGCACGGCGTGCATGAGCATGGGCAGTGTGGCTGAGAAGCTGGTGTGCGGTGGTGTGTCGTGAAGGAGAGCCGTGAAGACGCTGCAGCGAAGGCGCTCCGGCGGGCCGTGAGGTGCCGGGGGCTGCAGCAGCCAGCTCTGACCTCGTCCTCCCTGAGGGATCCTGTACTGAGCTGCCCCGAGGCTCTTCACTGCGCCCAGCTCGGGGCAGCTCAGTACAGGATGCATCGGGGTGGGAGTCGGCAGGAAGCGAGGAGGTACTGTGGCCCCAGCGCAGCACTAACCGGGTTGTTGCCATTTAAACCCCCAGGGCCGGGCTCTGGGCTGAGCGGCAAGCCAGCTCCGGCTTCCTGCGTTCAGCCAAAGGAAGGGCTGCTGCCTCTGCTCCCCAGCCACCAGAAGTGCTGACTCTGGGCTTCCCGAGATACCTCAGCACTTGGGCAAAAGGGAGGACTGGCGGATCCAGCTATAGGATAAAATTAGACCTGACTCCTCAGCAGCTTAAGGAGGTCACAGTGTTAACCCCGGCACTGCCAGGGGGTCCCCGCCAGCCTGCTGGTTTAGGAGATTAGCTGTGATCAGTCCTGGAAATAATCCAGAGGTGCAAATAATTAGAAAAGACAGAGAGTGGAAGCAAACGTAGCCGCTCTGCCTTCAACTCCTTATGGTGGTGGCAGCCGCAGGGGCTTTAAATTTCAGTTTCTGTTTGGCTTGGGTTCTCCCGATATTCCTGAACAGGAGAGAGGCGGCCCAGAAGCCAGCCTAGGGAGAAGGGCAGAACCTAGGAATTTTTTTTCTTCTGTAGATGACCTGTCTGCACCACCCACAGGAGGTGTGGGTCCAGACCACTGAGTGTGGGCGTCAGGAACACAGAGCAGCCTGGCTCCAGCACAGGGCTGGGGCCTCTGCCAAGAAAGGGCCAGGGAAATGTGTGCTGGGGACAGTGGTGAGGGAGCCAGTGGTCAAGCAGGCACCTGCCTGGGTCCCAAAGAGCCTGGCGGGCAGCTCACAGTGCTCTACCCTCCCAGCAAGACACGCTGCAGAGAAGGCGGCGAAGGGGCTGGAAGCTCGCTGGTCCTTAATACATGTGCAGCTGGCCTTCATCATTTGTGGGTGCCACACTTGCAGATTCATCTACTAACTCAACTTTATTTCAACTCCCAAACCAACACTCAGCACTTCCACACTCACTCATGGACGCGCGCACGGCGCCCACTCATGGACGCACACACAGTGGTGAAGAAGTTGTCACCCTGTGTGCACGATCCCAGCTGAGGTCAAGCGAAGTGGCACTCTGCCCTCTTGTTTCAGCTCTCATACTGGATAGAAACTTTGTGCAGTCTATTTAATGCCACAGGTTGATTTTGTTTGTTTGTTTGGGGCTGTTGGTGGTTTTGCTGTTTAAAATGGCCAAGACTGGTGCTGCAGGCCTGTCTAGTGCTCCTAAGTGCAGGAAGGCTGTGGAAAATACATGTGTTCCAGAAGCTTCATTCAGGCACCAGGCAGAGCACTTGCTGGCCATGCATTCAATGTTAATGAAGCAGTGATATGTATTAAAGAAGGCGTCTTTAACAGAAACACGCATCGAACAAGGTTATGTATTCATTGGTTGACAGAAGGTACTGTGAACAGAGGCTGGCAGGAACCTAGGCTGTACAGTAAAACCTCGATGTGACGGACTAATTCTGGCGAGGAGGTGTCCGTTCAAGCCGAAAGTCCATTATATAATAAAGTAGGTTTTCCAAATGCATATGTTAAAAAATTGACAAGCTGGTTTACCTGTTTTTACTTATGTAGACACAGTTCTGTAACTAAAATTAAGTATGTATGAAAATAATTTCACAGAAAAGTTTTCTATATGTGTTACTGTAATTTTAAATTTATACCCAGTAGGTCTAGTACATGCGCACATTCACCAGTCACCGAGAGTAAACAAATGCAGACGGCTGGGGCGTGGCTTAGCGCATGTGGGAACATCGCCAGCACACGTTAAATCTGTCACAGAAAGTCACACCACGAGACAACAGAGCCCATTACCGCGTGCGATGCGGTGCGATCAGGTGCTAGTCATTCACAGAACATTGTTTACGAGTGGTGACTCTTTGATTTAAATACACAGACTATAGTTGTAGGTATGCAATATTTGTTTATGTTGGTGAAATTACTAGTGTTTTTTCCAACATATGGCCTATTCGCTAAAATTTGTTAAACATAACAGTGAATTAATAACAACAACAAAAAACCCTGTTAATTTAATTATAAGCAAATCTTAGTTAAAAGCATTTTTAAATTAACAGGGTGTTAATTTTCACGTATGACATATGGACCAGAAAGTTTGTCCGTTAAATCTGAGGTCTGCCAAATCGAGGGTTTACTGTGCTTTCCGTAGGAGCAATGGTTCAGTATTGGCTAATCCGGTGACTTTTTAGAACATTACTGCAGGTATCGAGAACCGACTGTGTATATTTCAAAGAGGGTGAAAGCTGGGGCTTGGGCGCCTAGATTGAAGCCTGGCTCCTCCGATTTGCAGGTTGTGTTACCCTACACGAGTCATTTAACTGCCCTGAGCTCCCCTCTCCTTGGGGGAGGATGAAAATAGTCCCTGCTGAATGTGTGTCAGACTTCAGGGAAAAGGTTTAAGAAGAATCATGGCAGCAGTGAGAGCTGCTGTGGAGGGTAAAGGAGAACATATGTGTTCTGTGCTCAGCCAGTCACACATCTTATGTGTAGTGTGACCAGGACAAGTCAGTTCACCTCTCGAAACCTTGGGTTCCTTAGCCAGAAAGTAGCAACGACATGGATATTCCCCTTACAGGGAGGGTGGTTATGGTGAGTTTATGCTTGTGAAAGGGCTTTGTAAATTGTAAGTTCTAATCTTGCAACGCGGTCATCTGAGAATCTGGTTAAATGCAGACTCCTGGTCCTTGGCCCAGACCTACTGGATTAAAATGCTGAAACTCAGACTTCAGCTCCTCAAGTGGTTTTTATGCATCTGGAAAGGAGTTATGATGACTGATTTTGGTATTCCCTTACAAACCGAGAGGTGACGTGGCACAGTTGTAGCTTTATATTTAAAAGGTGAGCTGAAAGGAATGGTGGTTGGAGTTTGTTCAGAGATGTGGAACACCCCCAAAGGGTAGAACACCCCATCCCCGGTGAGGACTGAGTAGACCCCATCTGACCCTGCTGATGGCCCCAGAATCACTCCCACTTTGGGAACAACTTTGCATTGAAGGCCTGGCAGGTGGGGGAGGGGTGCTTTCTGGCAGTTTTTAAGGAGCTAGACAATTGCTGTTTAGTCAAGGCCTGATTGTTTGGGGCAGACAGTAGCAGCTGGTGGGTTTTGCTTTATGCCCAAGTATTTAGTTCCAAGAGTAAGTGTGTCAGTGCTGCTGGAGGACAGCCTGGAGCAGGGCAGCTGGAGGGCTAGGGCTCTGGCTCCCGGCAGTCCCCTGCATCTATCTGCCTCCGCCTTCTGGGATGCTCCAAAAGCTGCGGCATGAAAAGGCTGCTGGGTTTTTGTTTTATTTTGTTTTCCTTTTTTTAAAAAATCTGCACCTGAGGCAGATAGAGTAGGAGAGAGAGAGAGAGAAACATCAATTGGTTGCCTCCTGCACGACCCCTGACTAGGGCCGGGGACCAATCCGTAACCAAAGTACGTGCCCTTGGCCAGAATCGAACCCACGACTCTTTGGTCCATGGGCTGATGCTTTACCGCTGAGCCAAACCGGCCAGGGCTTGTTTTCCTTTTTAAGAGACACTTTCCATTCAGACACAATGGTTGCAAGATTCGTGTTAGCTCTCACAATAGACTATTTTAGTAAGTTTAAAACTTACTAATCTCAATGGGAAGAGGCAGGGAGGCAAGGGGTCATGTTTTATTTGGCTGTTTTAAGTTACAGTCCACCCTCACTCCCAGACATTGCAGGTATATTGGAGTCTGGGGCTGGGGAGAGAGGAGAGAGCACTGGGCAGAGGGTGGGAACAGGTGGGACAGCAGAGAGGCGCATTGAGGAAGGACCTGACTAGTGCAACCTCTAGGAGTGGCAGGGGCTGTTTTCTAAGGTCTTTACGGGGTAAGACCTTTCCCGAGGGGCACCCAGGACAAGAGGTGCAGGACTGAGGAAGAATGCTGGAGGTGGCCAGGAGTCAGGCATTCTGCTCCTACCCCTGCTGCTGCCTGGGTGCTCCCACATGACCTGTCACTGCTCCTCGTGGAGTCTCAGTTTACCCAAAGGTGAAATGGGCATTTACCATAGAATGATCTCTTAGCCTTGAACACTCCCGGCTCTGGCTCTCAGAGAATCTGCACTGCAGCCAGGAGAAGCATGCAGACGTGAACAGGGAAAGGCAGCAGCATTTCCAGAGAGCTCGTTTACAGTCACATTCACACACGCTCACTGTCCGAAGCACTTACATCTCTTCAGCTCTTTTAAACATCACAACAACCTAATGAGGCGCAGCTTCTTACTGCCCTTGTTTTCTAGCAGAGAATACTGGGCCACAGAGAGCATAAGTAACTTGACCAAGGTCACACATCAGGAAATAGGCAGAGACAGGATATGAACTCAGGCAATCTGGCTTCAGAGTTCATGCTCTGAACCACTTCATTTTATAATCGCTAATAAAAGGTAGTGACGAGGGGAAGAGTTTGCAGAGTTGTGAGGAGAAAAACAAGAGTGAACCAGAGTTATCAGGAAGGCTCTGTGGAGGACAGGTCTTGAGGGTGGTGGGCAGAACTTTAGCAGAGAGGAGACTGCATGGCATCCTTATGGGCGAGCCACAAACAAAGGCAGGGAGCCGGAGGGCACTGGGGGTTTGGGAGGCAGGGAGGTCTGGACAGTGAGGGAAGAGTCTTACCCTCCAGGATGACAGCTCCTTCAAGCCACAGCAGTAGAAGGCCTGGTTTGTCACTTTTATCGCAACCTCTGGCAAGGAACTTAGCACCACCCTCCATCCCTGGAGAACCATGCAGAGTGAGTTCACCTTGATTGTCTACAGCTTCTTCCCCAACCCGGTCATCTATAGGGCCCAAGACAGCTCCCCATGGGGAGAGAATGGGTTTCTGCTTTATCGTGTCACTTCCCACCCCACCCAGGAGATTGTCAGCTCCTCTTTATTTAGTGTCCTCCTTTTCCTCATCCATCCCAAGGTCCCTGCAGAATCCTGAGTGGCTGGTCTTGGAAACAGAGTTCCACCCCAGGTTGGAGGATGAGGCACTGTGGTGCGGCAGGAGTGGGGTCTTGCTGTGAATCCCAGGCTGCAGAATTTGGAATTGATGCTGCAGGCAAAGTGCTGTCTTCTAGCCTGATACATAGTATCTTAGGGAGACTTCACCTGTCTTCCAAAGATCCTGTGGCCACAACAGGGGTTGTCCATCCCCAGGGAAGAGGAGCTGGAGGCACCTGACAGTGAGAGCTGTGGACCAGAGCCAACGAGGCGCTGTTGTCCCTTGTAGCCATGAGCTCCTGAGGCCATGATCTTGTCTGCTCCATCTCTGGGATCCTGGGGCTGGCACATAGCAGATAGCAATGCATGTTGGCTGAACTGAACTGAAAAAGTAGAGGGGACCGTTGCCTAGCCTAGCCTATCTCTTGGCACAAGCCCTGGCTCTTGATCATCGCCCCTTTTGTAGATACAAGACTTACTCATGGAGGTTTCTCCCCAGGTGACTGCATAGGCATGGGAGCCTCCTGCCTCTCTCTGAGGCCTAGAGCACCCACGCAGGAGAGTTTTTTCGGGGGAGGGATCATCCACTCAGCAGGGAACTAGTACAGGCCAGATCAGTCATCAGGCAGCCTCTGGGTTGGGGAGCGGGGGAAGATGGCTGGTATTTCAGGAAAGTCAGGGGCTCCGAGCTCCACACCTTTCTGCTCATCACCTTGCTTGGGGAGGCTGCTTTTCCTGAATCAGACCCTGCCTGAGCAACCAGCACAAAACTCAGTATTTGGGGTTTTTGCTGGGAGTTGCACCTTTAAATTCTAAGTGTCTCCTTCTCTCTTTGTGTCCCTCAGGATCACACCTCGACACCCAAACCTTGAACTCCACACACTCTGCCATGCACACAGGAGGAGAGCTGGACCGGAGGGCAGCACAAGTGCGCACATGTTCCTCTAGGCTAACGGCATGATCTCCGTAAGGGACTTCCTTTAGCTCCTATTCGCATGAACGACTGACTGTAGACGCATGACCTACAGTCCTCAATCCTGCCTCTAGCGATAACGGATCTCTGTGGGGAATCAGGACAAAAGCAGCAAGAAGGGGGGGAGAGAGAGAGAGAGGGATAGAAAGCAAGCGCAAGAGAGCGCATGAATGCAGAAGTGAACAAGGGCTTTTTGTGGCTGGGGATGATATATTTTTTTAAATCATTTTAATTTTGACTTGTTACAGGGTACTTATTTTTTCAACCTCATCTGTAAGAAATCCATGTGGGCTTCCTGGAAAGAAAACATTGAGAACTAGGCATGAAATCAGTTCAGCACCTTAATCCCATGTCCTCATCTGCCAGCCTTCCCTACCCACACACACCTCCATTCCATTTGTGACAGTCCCCTCTCCTCCCCAGTGGATCGCCGCCCCCCCGCAACGCTCTACATGACATTGAGGACACACACACACACACACATACACACACACACACATAGAGGCACCGCTCCCCTCTACTCAGTATACACACAGATTTTACTGTGATGTCCGAAGCTGTACACAATCTCCTGTGGATAAACTGGAATTTTTTTATGTTGTCTCTCTCTCTCTCTCTCTGCCAGTTTCAGTATTAATCATCTTCCAATGGAAAATCATTATCTTTAGAGTGCATTCGGGGTTCCTTGTGTTAGGGACTTAAGAATATGAGGTGAGGACCCCAGGCTTAGCTGTAGGGCTCAAAGGGAGCCAGTGCCCCATCTGAAAGGGTCTTCTCTCTCAGTTGGTGGCTGTCCCAGGATTGCACCAGCATGTTCAATAGAGAAGAGGTTTTCTATATCTTCAAGCACTTATATCATAGTCTGTGTTCAAAGTGTAAACTGTACAGTAATCAGCCTTGTGTATATGAAAAATAATAAATACTATGCAAACCAATAGAAACACTTTAGCAGTATGTGCACAGCACTAACAGCTCAGCTCCTGAGGACTTCTCCGGGCTGCGGGAGAAGGAGCTACAGCCTGTCTTTCAGTGAAAGAGGAAGGGAGTAGGGCTGGTGAATGTATCTGTGGGTTCTCAGAAGTCAGCCACCACCCCCAAGGTCTCCCAGAGCGAACTTGGTGCTCTAAGTGCAGGCAGCCGGCAGGATGGGGGGCCTAGGCTGGACAGGCCCAGTGCCCCCACTCTGACCAAGCCCCTCTGCCCCATCCGGAGAGGCGGGTGAGGGGCCCACTCCTGACCACATGCCCAGGGGAGGGAGAGCCGGAGGAGAGAGCTGCTGACCACCAGGAGGCCTGGGCTAGGAAGGAGACCCCCCTAGGCCAGGCCCCCGTCAGGGCTGGAAGGAAACGGACAGCTGGCTGTTCCTCACCTCGGTGCCACCAGGGAAGAGCCTTAAAGTTACATTACAGCCTCCGGCAGAGGGAGGCCCGAATCAGCACAATCGTCCGTCCTGCGCGGCGGGCGCCCTCCAAGGCCAGAGAGAGACTGGCAGGCTCTGCTGGCTGTCACAGAGCCACTGTTCGTGGGTGTCCAGTCACCTTCCTCCCTGCCACTCTTCTGACGTGTCCTCAGAACACATTCACACCTTCCAAGTAGCACAGAAGCTCCCTCAGTGTCAGAGCCGCCATGGTCCTGGTGCCTGTCGCCGGCTGCACAGGTCCGGGTGGAGCAGGGCAGCTGGGCGGCCGAGCGAGTGGGGAACCCCAGCGCCTAGGAGCCCCGCCGCCCGGCCAAGGCGCTCCTGTCGGTCCGGGCGGTTTCGTCTTTTTGCTTTCAGAGGGGCCAGCCGGGGAGGGGACGGCCAAGCTGGCGGCCTCAGGCCCACAGGGATGCGCCCAAGCAAGTGCAGCCCCCGCCCACCCTGCGGGGCAGGACCGCAGGGCTGCTCCTCGGGGGGCAGTGCAGGCTGGGCCGAGTGCGCCGTCCCGGGCACCCCAGGCGGCCGCCTGGCCCAAGGAAGACAGGCGCAGGGCCCGCCTCCCGCCCCACCCTGCCCCTTCCTGCCCCAGGCCGCCGCCCCCAGCAGCCCCTCGCGGAGCCCGGCCGTGGCCCCAGCCTATGCTTTGGCACCCTCCGCTCTGTACGGCATGGCTGCTTGGCCCGCGGCCCGGGCCCTCGGGCGGCATGGCTGCCCCTCGGTTGCTAGTAGGAGCTGTTAGGGGAGGAGTCTGGGGTCTCTACCCGATGCCTAGAGAATGCTGCAGTCTGCATATTAGATGCTTTTTAGAAGTTTTGAAATTACCTTGATTTTTCTAATTGTTATGAAAATAAATCTTTTCTTGACTCTCTCCCACATGCTCTGTAATCGGGAGAGAATTCCCCTTGCCCACTCTGATGTATAGACCATTCTCCCTACACCAGCTGAACAAATGTCAAAATTAATAAAGAAATTGACTCATGGCACAGGGCTCCATCTGTCCTTACTGGCTCATCCTTGGGGAGTTAGAGGTTTTGAGGCAAGAGTGAAGCCTAAGGGTGGGATCGGTCATCAGGGTGGCCTGCACCCCAAGGAGATGCCCAGCTCCTGTAAACCTGGACAGTCCCCCTTAGTCAGGACCACCCACTCTGGGAGAAGCTCTTCAACCCCTGAGATTAGAGAGCAAATTTCTCATCCACCTAATGACTACCACGAGATGAGGGCAAGTCCAAGGTGGAGAGGGACACCGCAAACCACCAGGGTATATGGCTGAGCCCACAGTTGGCATACACTCAGGGGGACCCCCTAGCACTCCCTGTGAAAATATCTGGCCCCTGCACTCAATGCCACTCAAAGTCGAAGAACTTTTGGGAAAAGCACCCTGTTCCTAACAATTAGTTCCTAACACTGCATGCAAGACTGGCCATCAAGCTGGCCTCAGTTTCCCCATCTGTCAAATGGGGGAATGGATTAAGCGCTTGTTAAAATCTCTTCATTGTGTCATCCTGGGATCCCAGAACGTAAATGCCTTTGTCAAGCTTGGCATTAAATAAGAACCAAATAATTTGCTGCCGCTTTTCTTCTTCATAAGCTCCCATCATTGTGAGGTGACATAGTCAGAGTTGCAGGGTCCTAGGAATACTCCCAGCCCTCATTCTGAAGCTTCTCTCTCAGTGTCAGACAAGCCACCCAGACCAAGGGGCCAGCCAGGGCTGTGCGACTGCACGGCCCAGAGGGTTTGCAAAAGCACAGGTTCAGTTGCCTGGGTAGGGCTGGGGGCAACACTGGGATTCAGAATTGTTGCCCAAAATAGCAGCTTGGTAGGACAGCCAACTCAGATGGATAAGAACCTTTTTTCTTGTTTGTAATCCAAACTTCTAGAAAAACAACCTCCATGCACAGCCTTTGTGAGGTCTTTCTTGCATTAAACTACATTTACGCCAGAGAGATCATGGCTCAGATCAATTCCACCATGAGCAGACAGCAGGGTGGGGAGTCGAGCTCTGGGTGGGAGGGAGCCCTCCCTGAGTCTGGGCCCTCGGCCTCCGCTGGAAACCAAGTCGGCAAAAGGGCACCTCTCGTCTCCCAAAGTACACTTACGGGGAAGGGAGAGAGCCAAGGAGCTCTCAGACTGGTCAGGAAAGGAGTTGGGACTCCCAGGCAGAGGAGGGACAGAAGTCCACCTGTCTAGTAGTCACTATTTTTCCTGTCATTTTGCCTGTTCAGACCAGTAGCATGCTGATTTCCATTAAACACACACACACACACACACACACACACACACACACACACACAATAACTTCAAGAAAGGATGCTGCCCCATATAGAAATAACCCGTTAATTCACCGCCATTTCCCTGCTTATAAAATGAAAGCCCCAGAAAAGCCCTGTATGTTGTAAAAATTCATTAGGAAAAAAAAAAAAATGTGGGTGCTCTGTGATGCAATCTAGTTTTATCCATCAAAAATTCACTTAGTGCCAATCAAGTGCCCAGCACAGGGAACCACCGCTGAATAAACAGCCATCTCAGCCATCAAAGATTTCCAACCCAGGTGCCAAGCCAGACAGAACATGGCAATTGCCCCAGCAGAAGCACAAATGATTCCTCGGTGGAGGAGGAAGGGAGGACAGAGGGAATCAGGGAAGGCTGCCCAGAGGCAGAGGCAGGAAAAGCACACACCCAGCATGCCCCGAGCTGCCCCAGTCGGCTTAGTTGGCTCCTACCCCCAGGCTCTCAGGCCAGTCACAGAGATTTGCATTCCCCCTCCGCAAAGCCTCCCCACTTACCTATTCCAGCATGGAGGAGGGAAGCAGGCATCCACGCTCACTGCACACTCCCACAGAGGCTTGGGCATCTGCACACAAGGGGCCTGAGAGCACCTCAGGACAGCGACCTCTGAGCGGGGCCTCCTTGTCTTCAGTGGAGCAGCTGCAAGAACTGTGACTGACTGCCAGCAGCTGCCTCAGGAGCCTCCAGGACCCTCACCACCTTCTCCTAGACGCTGGACTTGGGGGACCAGGAGCAGGTGGACCCTCTGAGACTGAACAGAGCTTCCAGAGTGCGCTCTCTCTCTCTCTCTCTCTCTCTCTCTCTCTCTCTCTCTCTCTCACACACACACACACACACACACACACACACACACACACCCTGACTGATTTTACAGTCAATCTTTCAAAGTGCAATTTGTCTAGGAAAAGCCAATGTGAGGCCCATGTGGATTTCAACCAATGGCAATGCAGCTGGCGCAGCTCAGCCAGTCTCTGGTCTGTATTCTAATGGGCCATATCTTTATCAGGGAAATGTTGCTTCTCTGAACTTAAAACTTCTCATGAAGGGTCCCCAGACTCAAAGGCAGAGGAGGGGTCTGAGCTGAGGTGTGGGGAACCACCTTTCTCCAGGCCTGGCAGGGAGAGAGGAAAGGGGTGTGGGTGAGGCCTCTCACCTGTCCCGGAGCACCTGACTTCCGAGCAGCTGACGTGGGTGCCAGTCCCTGGATAGGGGCTGGGCTGATGCCTTAGGTGGGAGGGCAGTTGGGGCTCGGGCTGCTTTTGACCCTCCACACCTGCCATGGGATTCTGGGCCAGGGAGCAGGGTCTTGGGGTTTAGGGGCCTGGATTTGGGCTTCCTGCCCTCCCTCACCCCGACCAGGGGAACATGGAGTCCAACCTGCAAGGGACATTCCTGCTGAACAACACGCCGCTGGCTCAGTTCTCGGAAATGAAAGCCCCCGTGTGCCAGTACTCCGTGCAGAACTCCTTCTACAAGCTCAGCCCCCCCGGGCTGGGCCCCCAGCTGGCCGCCGGGACCCCCCACGGCATCACAGATATCCTGAGCAGGCCCGTGGCCACGCCGAACAGCAGCCTGCTCTCCAGCTACCCTCACGTGGCCGGCTTTGGTGGACTGGGCTCCCAGGGGGTCTACTATGGCCCCCAGGTGGGGAATTTTTCCAAGGCTGGGAACGAGTACCCCACCCGGACCCGGAACTGCTGGGCGGACACGGGCCAGGACTGGCGAGGCGGGCCGCAGTGCAGCAACAGTGAGTACAGGGAACCCTTGGGTCCGGGAGGAGGAGTTGTCGTAAGGGGACACTCACAGTGGGGCCCACCTCTCCTCAGCTGCCATCAGACAGCCCAACTCAGAAGCTCAGACACCTGGAGCCATCTCTCAGCTGGGTGCAAGGCACGATTCTCCCCTCCACCTCCCACCCTATCTTGCTTGGACTGGGCATCTCCCCCGCAACTCCCCAACCCTCTCCAGCCCTCCTGGGGAACCTGGGAGTCTCTAGGCCTGGGGAAGACCACCTTGTCCACACGCACCCAGTGTAGGGTCCAGCTGGCAGCTCACCTTACTTCTCCCACCCAGAAACCATGTCACGACTTCTTTTTGTTGTTGTTAATCCTCACCCAAGGATATTTTTCAATTGATTTTTAGAGAGAGTGGAAGGGAGGGAGGGAGAGAGAAACAATGATGTGAGAGAGACACATTGATTGGTTGCCTCCCGAACAACCCCAACCAGGGATCAAACCTGCAACCCAGGTATGTGCCCTTGACTGGGAATAGAACCTGAGACCCTCTAGTCTGAGGGCCAACACTCTAACCACTGAGCCAAACCGGCCAGGGCCCATGTCGCCATTTCTTCATCCAAAACAAGCAAAGCTATCTCCAGTGAGAAGTGGCCACAGCATCACCTTCCCAGGGAGCCCACATGTACCCTGGCACCACTCAGGGCCACAGGATGCACACCCCGTTGCAGTCCCACCTGCGACCTAGGGGGCCTGTTTCCTACCATCCTCTGCAAGGTGTATGTCAATAGTAGCAGTGACAACTGTCCAGCCCCCAGCAGCAGCTCCTGAGCCAGGTCAGACTTGGCTGTAGCTGTGGCGGAGGCTCCCCTCACACTGCCTATCCCCAAACCTATTTTCAAGAACTGGCCATTATGTTAGTCAGGGGCTGGAGGAGGGTGCAGGACATACACGGATAGGTGAGGCTCACCTGGGAGGCAGGGAGAGTGACACTGGCTGCCGGAGCCATCCCTGTGCCTAGATCAGGAGAGGCAGGGGCAGAGGGAGCTCACTCCTGTCTGGACACGGGCTGCAGCAGAGCCAGCTAAGGAAACCCTGAGCACAGCCGCTTCCCTCTGCAGCACCCCTCCAGGTGGTCACACTGCTTGGCAGCCCACACCTCACGCAGCCTGAAACACAGGGAGTTACCTGGGGGTGAAAACCCCATCTCTTAGAACCTATTTTATAACCTGGTTTGGGGGGTGCTTTAGGCCTCAAGCAGTCTCTCGCTCTCACCTCCATCTTCTCCCCCACACCAAACACACACCTTCTCCATACCCCTGCTTTTCAATCCTGGCGCACATCCACACACAGGAACACATCTAAGAACGTGAGTGGTTGATTTAACAAAGGGGGAGAGGACTGAAGAGGAACTCTCTAGGGAGATCTCTTCCCCTTTCCGTGCCTCAGTTTCCTCACCTGTAACATGAGGAAACAGGACACGGGCCATCAGGCTGCAGTGAACAAGGCCCGACAGGTGGGCATTCTGCTTACTCTGAGCCCGCAGCCCTCCAGCCCAGCTCCTTCCTCGGTGGGGCAGAGGGTCAGGTCTTGAGCCTCTGTGTCCATACTCTCCAGTGTGGATGACTCCCAGGCTGGTGACAGGGGAGAGCAGTAACTTGGGGCTTAAGGCTCTGGGCTCTAGAGACCTGGAAAATGGAATCCCAAGAACAAGGAAGTCAGGAGGGGAGGAATTCTCAGGCCCATTGGGCCCTAATTGTTGGTAGAAGGTGCCTAATCCATTTCTTGGTGTCCCTGAGAATGAGGGGAAACTCCTCTTGCCCCTGGGGAGAAGGCAGCACCCCTGAGTAAGAACATTACACAAAGAGGCACAGGCAGGTCCGCAGCTCCCTCTGTCTCTAAGTAGCTGTAGTCTGGGGCAGGTGCCTTCTCAACAGGTGCCTGCCCACCCAGACATGGCAGAGGTCAAAGTCACTCTTATCAGAATGTCAGGACTGCTGTTCACGCGAGAGGTGTCATGACCCAGCCACTCACTCCCAACTTCAGTGGCTTTTCTGTTGGAGAGAGCTCGCCCTGGGGGAGAGGAAGGGCAGGGCTGGCACCCCACTCATCCTGCTAACCACACTTGTCCTTCCTCCTGCCAGCCCCGGACCCCCTGAGCGACAGCATCCACAAGAAAAAGCACACTCGGCCCACCTTCACGGGGCACCAGATCTTTGCCCTGGAGAAAACCTTTGAACAGACCAAGTACTTGGCCGGCCCTGAGAGGGCAAGGCTGGCGTACTCACTGGGGATGACTGAGTCGCAGGTCAAGGTGAGTGTGTGCGGGAGAAGGTGTCTGCCTGGCAGAGAGGATCATGAAGGACAGGATGCCACCGCAAGGGAGAGAGTCAGCCTTGCTCTCCCAGCAACTCCCAGCTCTCAGTGACAGGCCTCCTGCCATCTGGGCACTGCCTGCACACCCCACCCTAGAGATTGTGATAACTGCCTTAACCAAAAAATGGCTGAGCCCAATTTTGAAGGCCTTATTTGTAGCACCTCATTTAACCCTCACAGCAACCTTGAGATGGGTATTATTACCTGTTTTACAGATGAAAAAACAATCTCAGCTGAGCCTCACTCAAGGTCATCCGGGTGGGAAGTGCAGAGTTGGGAGTCAAACCCAGATCTGTGGGACTCCAGCCTCAGGCTTTCCTCTCCTCTGCACAATCTGGGCCAGAAATGTCAAGAGCTGATGGCAGCCTCTGACCCAGATCAGGAGTCGGCCTCTGGGCCAGGTTAGGACTGGATTCAGGCTTGTTCCATTAGCTGGCAGAGGAGGCTGGCCTCGGTTTACCGAGGGTCACTCTCATGCTGCTACACACCAGGGAGCCTGAAATCAGTAATCCGGCTTTTTCTAGCTCAGGCTCCTGGGGGCAACTTTGGCAATTTTGATGCTAGATCTCTCCTGAGGGACTTTGGGTGTGGGGTCACCAAAGAAGAAAGCTTTGAGCTATGCCAGAACTGCCTGGATCTGTGACATGCGACAGGTTTAAAGGTAAAGGAAAGTACAGGGGAAGAGTGGGACTCAGGGCTGGGCTCGGCTCAGGGCCCTGGATTTCCAGCCACTGGCTCTGAGCCTCCTGCTCAGCCCAGTGTTAACTCTGCTGGAGAGAAAGCTGCTGAATCTCAGTGGAAGGAACCGATGTGGCTCTTTTACATGTTTTTCTGTTTTAGATACTTTTCTGTACTCAACCATCTCGAGCACTGAGAATATGTTATTTTTATAATTAAGGGGAAATAGTTTTAGGAAGTCCGGTGAGAGACTGCGGAGCTAAAGAAGGGGTGTCCTCACCTGAGGCCATCTCCCACCCCCTGCCATCTCAGCAACTTCCACACGTGCCCAGATGGCAAAGTCGAAGGCAGACAGACCACTAAAGGGCTGCTGCACTCACTACATTAATTTTTTTTATTGCCCCCTAAAAACAGTAGTGTGAACACTACAGCCTACTCCGTTACTGAGCCATTTATTCACTACAAAAATAAGGACGGCTGAGTGTACTTGCCACCGAGTGGAGTCGCCCTCCTCAAAGGGCCGTGCGTGCTGTGTGTGATCCTCAGCCTTTCTCGTCCCAGGTGTGGTTCCAGAACCGAAGGACCAAGTGGAGGAAGAAGAGTGCCCTGGAGCCCTCGTCCTCCACGCCCCGGGCCCCTGGCGGCGCGGGCGCGGGCGGGGACCGCGCGGCCTCGGAGAACGAGGACGACGAGTACAACAAGCCGCTGGACCCCGACTCGGACGACGAGAAGATCCGGCTGCTGCTCCGCAAGCACCGCGCCGCCTTCTCGGTGCTCAGCCTGGGCGCGCACAGCGTCTGACCCCGGCCGCCGCTCGGGATCGCAGGGGCGGCCGCAGCCCCCTCCCCTCCCCGCTGCTGGGGGGGCGGCCACTGCGCTGACGGGGCGGCGGAGGACAAGGAACAGGAGGAGGGAGGGGAGAGGAAAGGGGAGGAGGAGGAAAGGAAGAAGGAAGAGGGGACAGAAGTAGCGGTGGAAGAGGCCAGCCTGGCTAAGGGAGGAGGGAGCAAAGAAGAAGCCACAAACCAGTCCTGAGACCTGGCACCCTCTCTGCCATCGTGCGCCTGTGGGGGCCGGGCCTTGCCCCGCCAACTCTGTAGATTCCTAACTGCACAGGTAGATAAAATTGTCCAGGCTCTGCAACCAGGAAACTGGCCGTGGGGTCCCAGACATACCACCTTGATCCAGCTGTGGGGGCTTCCCCCAGGGAGGCAGTTGGCCTGGGCAAGGGGCTCCCTTCTGCTCTGGGAGCTGAGAAACCAGAGCCTGGGCCCCGGGCAGCTACTGGCTGACCGCGGAAGAAACGATGGCATGTCCAGGATGGTACTCTCCTCAGATCTTGGCATGGGAAAGATTTCACTTGAGAGTCATGGGAAGGATGGCACTTGAGGGGCCAGAGCCAAACACATAACCCAGGCTGGAGGAAAACCTCCTCACAGGGAGGGGAGGTGGGTCCCCGTGAAGAATAAACACCCTGTGACACCCAACTTAAGGATCACATGCCTGGAGGTGACAGTCCTCCTGGCCTCCTTTCTCCTCTTTGCCTTTGATGGAGGTTTCCCCAGACAGGAAGAGATAAGTAGGCCCCACTGCTGGGAAAGACGGAAGTTGTAGGCAGAAGCAGAGAAAAAATGGGAGAATCCTAGCAGCGGATGCTGCACCCCAGAGCCACCCACCCGGGCTTTTCTGGGTGCTGAAGCAAGGACTATCAGAGAGAGGGGAGGGACAGCAGGGTGGAAAGGAACCTCAGAATTCCCTGCTCCTCCGACTGGGGTGCCCATGCTGGAAGGGAGAGGCCCCTGAAGGGGAGGGCTGCACCAAGGGCTTGCATGGGACCCACACCCTTCCTTTCCTTGGACCCCTGGAACTGGAGCTGATGCTGTGGGGGGCACTGGCCAGCAGGGTGGTATTTTTCATCCCAGGTGATTTGTAGGTACCACAGGAGGGAGGGCTAGGGGAGGCTGATGGGGCTGACCAGACAAATGCAGCCCAAAAGGGACCGAGCATTTGCTCAGCTTTACTGGATTTTTAAAAATAAAGAGTAGAGCCCTGGCTGGTGTGGCTCAGTTAGTTGGAGTGTTGTCCTGTACACCAAGAGGTGGCAGGTTCGATTCCTGGTCAGGACACATATCCAGGTTTCAAGTTCAATCCCTGGGCCAGGCGCATGTGGAAGGCAACTGCTCAATGTTTGTCTCCCACATCAATGTTTCTCTCTTTCTCCCTTCCTCTCTAAAATAAATAAATAAATAAATACTAAAAAGTAAAAATAAAAGTCTCAGAAACCTCCCCATGGCTCCTGTGCTTCTGTGAAACTGGCTGTGGAGTCCCAGGCCTGCCATCTGTGAGCAGCCCTCCCAGAGGGCAGTCTCTGCTCTGCTCCCAGGGGGAATATCTGTGCTCTGGGAGTCCCGAAGCTTGGCATGACATTGGTCAACTTGAAATCTCATTGGTATATGCCAAGTACTGTCATAGGTGCTGAGAAACCTGAGAAGAGTTTATTGGGGTCCCTGACCTCCAGGAATTCATAGCCTCGTGGGGGAAATTATCTGTTTGGAGAACTAGGTACCACACGGAAAAGAGAATGGAGGTGGACATAAAAGCATTAACGTTAACTGAACACCTACTAATTTCTCCCATGGTGAAGGCCTAGATTACCCTGCTTGACCCCACAAGAAACCTAGGAAGTAGGTATTATTCTCGTTGCATAGATGAGAAAACCAAAGCTCAGAATGAACCTGAACCAAGTCACAGAAATGGGACGAGGCAACCTGACAGCTGATTCCAAGGCCCTCAAATCTATTCGCCCCACTGCAGGGGCAGCCTCTCAGAGCCTTTTTCTGTAAAATGAAAGGCTGGAATGAGATGTGTTTTCAGGACCCTTCCACCTTTAAGGATCTCTGCAAACACCAACAAGTCCCAAGTAGCGGTAAGCAGCCTGCCCTCTTTGCTGTCCCAACTAGTCCTTCAGCCTGTCCCTTGGGCCCCTGGGCAGGAGAATCTGGTCATTGGAGTCAGCCCAGAGTCGGAATGAGGGTGGAAGGAAGACCCCCCAGCTAGGAAACTGAGGCACCAGCCTAGTGAACCCAGAAGACAGGATGACATGACAAGAAAATATAGTGCTTTTAAGCTTTAACCCTCCATTCGCGATGACGCCCACGTGTGGTCTCTCTCCATATAAAGTGGGAAGGATATAAGAAGGCAGCTCTGTGTGCTCCTGGTCACAAGCAGCATTGAGGAGCCCTTCGCTGACAGGGGTGTCCTGAGGCCACACTGCAGCAGATGGGACAGCAGCCTGGGAGGACCCGAGGACACACTCAGCACAGCCACACAGACGAAAAACCTCGGAGAGCTCAGGCAGCCAGGCTTGCAAAGTCATCAAGCAGGTATGGAGAGAAAGCCAGTTACCAAAAAATTGTGCTCATTTGCCTCGGTCATGAGCATGTTGTAACCCTAACTGCTCCATGATAGCTATGGTTCTTGCATGTCTGATTCAGGTCGTTTGGGGTCAGTGTTAAATCAAGCCTGAGGTAAGGTTTTTCCTGGGAGACATTTGCTGAGCTAAACAAAACCCCCTTCAATCATAGTTCGGGGACACCTGCCACTGGACCCTGTGGCTCAAGGACTCCAGCCTTCCCGGTGTCCCCTCTCCCTCACTCCTGTCCTGAGCACAGGCACCAGCCAGGAGAGACGCCGCCTCCCACTGTGCTCGTTATCCTGCTCGGGCCTCATCAGGAGACTAGGTTCAGAGTTTGAAGGAAGAGAAGAGCCTAAGGTGAATGGCCCAGATTTCTGAGGACAATTTGGAATAAGTCTTGCCCTCTGTAGATGTGCACATGCGTGTTTGTGTACATGTGTGTATGTCTGTGAATGTATGTGTGTGTGTTGCTGAAGAGAAAGGCTATCTCACTTCTTCCATCATAAAGAAATCATAAGACACAGACCCCCACTCCTTGTTGATGTCTGGTCATAAGGGACTCCTTGCATATGCTGAGTTAAACAAAACTTTTTAGACATTCATGCTTCTTGCAACTTCTCTGCTACCACATCACAACTTTTCAGGGATGAGACAAGGGGAATGAAATGAAGTCCTGTGCTCCCAGCAGCCATCGAGTCCTGCTCTGACAGGCAGCGCCATAGGCTCTAACGGACGGGCACAGATCTGGCCACATGCCTCAGCCCTCACATTTGTGGCTTGCAATGTTAGAAGGACTCAGAACGTGTTCCCAGCAGGACAGGGGTGAAGGTAGGAAATGGCAGTGTCACACCAGGTTCAGAATGGCTATATCCTTGTCCAGCAAGCAATCCCCACCATTCCCCTGACACTTCCACAAGCCTGGGCTCCACCCATTAAGTCACCTGCCTGGCCCCTAAAGGCATTTGGGTCTATGCGTCCTGCGGAAGCCTTGGTCCTCTCACACATGCACCAGCAGCACCAACAGCAGTGGCCTCACCTGGGAACTTGGTAGAAATGCAGACACTCAGGCTCCATCTGAGACCCCCTGAATCAGAAGCCGCATCTTAGCAAGATGCCCAGCAGTTTGTATGCACTTGGCAGTGAGAAGATGGAGAGCGGGTATGACTGTGTGAATGTGTCCAGCTAACACTCCTCAGAGCACAGAGCCTGGCCCAAATCAGTGCTCGTAAAATATTAGAGAGGGGTGTAAGTAGATTCCTAGCATTTGTGACCGTGTATAACACAGTTAGAATCTGATGGTGAGGGAAAAATAAGTCTCCGAGGACAAGAGAGTAGCTGCCGCAGGGCACACACACTGCTTTCCCAGCCGAGGCCGGAGCTGCCCAGGTACAAGACTAGGTTCAGAGAGGCCCAGGGCAGCAGCTGCTGGCAGCAGGCAACAAGCAAGAGGAATTCCAGAAGCACGGCCAGCTGTGGGCATTTGGTAATAGGACTGAAAACCCAGTTGAGGCCAGAGGTCTTTGAGGACAGCACTGTGGTTCGTGTTCCTAACACTGTCCCAGAGCCCTTAGAAATAATAGACTGTGCCCTTTGTCTTCTGCGTAAGATGGCCAAAAGAGCATATTTTAGAAGGATTTTCATTGGGAAATTGACTTGCTTAGAACAATTCACTGCCTGATGATGCTCAGATAAAATAGTACCAAATCAAAAATTTGCTGCTCTGATTGTTGAATCATTTCATTTCAATCTGGTCAGAGGTTGGGCTGGGAGTTTATGGAGGAATCTCATGCAAACCTGCAGTGGAAAGGATTTCCATCGTTTGGGAGGCAGAGGTCATGGGAACGAGGCTAAGGGATTCTCTGTCATCACCTTGTCCCCAGGGTCCAGAGCTCCAACAGGATCCACCTGGCCTCAGGTCAGGAGGCCAAAGGGGCACTGGTTTGCTCTCTGTAATGCAGGAGATCCACGGTGCAGGGGGGGTTTCTAAGAAAGGGAATTCTAAGTGCTCTATTCACATCCATTCATTTGTCTTCCAAAAGCTATGTAGTAGCCCCATTTTCTAGACGAAGAAGCCAAGACAGGAACGAACTGATGCACCCAGGCCCAGGGACAGTCAGCAGTGACTCTGCCCAGCCCCACACTCTGCGCCCTGTGCTCTCACACAGCTGTGGCCGTGGCCACACCCACCACCACTCCTGCTGTCACTTCCCCAATGTTCTAGGGACTTTCCTCAGTCACTTCGTTTTCAAAAAAACCCACACGAAACAAGCGTTATTATTATACCCATTTTACAGTCAAGGACACTGGGACACAGAGAAGCTAAGTAACTTGCCTTAGGTCACACAGCTTAACAGAGTTCGAGTGACTGAAGCTTCCATTCCACTCTTTTTTTTAAAATTGATTTTAGAAAGAGGAAAGGAGAGAGAGAGAGAGAGAGAGAAACATGGATCGGTTGCCTCCCATGCGTGCCCAGACCAGGACTCGAGCCTGCCCCCTTTAGGTGTACAGGATGATAGTCCAACCCGATGAGCCTCATCGGCCAGGGCTGGAGCTCCCACTCTTAACCACCATAAACGGGGAAAGAGAAAAGGCCCATCTGAAGTAAGTCTGGGCTGTGAACTATTTATAAAGAAGATGAGGATATGTGTTATAAATTAAAATCTATGCAATCAAATGGGAGGTCTGCTTCTGACGGGCACTGTGGTTGTTGCTGGGAATACAAACACAGAACAAGCTCTTAGCCCCCTGCTACTCACAGTCTAGAAGGAGACAGGCTGACAAGAAAGGAAGGGAACACAAGGCTATTAGTGCCATGAGAAATGTCCTCACGGGGGACCGAGAACCCACAGCAGGCAGTGGTTAAGAATAAGAGAATTTGTCTTTCTCTGACTGGCTCTCACTTATTTGTAGAATATAATGAACAAAATATGCTGATGAGCAAAATAGATGCAGAGACATGGAAGTAGGGAACAGACTGACAAACCTCAGAGGGAAGGGGGCTGGGAGGGCTGGAAGAGAGAAACCAAAGAACTTGTATGCATACAGTGCGGAGAAGGGGGCGGTGGGTACCGCTGGGATGGGAGCAGGGTAGAGGTGTCAACGTGGGGAAAAGGAGGGACATCTGTAAAAGAAATAAATTAATAAAAAGAATAAGAGAACTTAATTGATGGCAATGTACCTTAACAAAAATGCAATTCACAAGTGATCCACACAACACCATATCTCAGCAAAAGCATTACCTCCTACAACATATAAGGAGCGCAAGAACGAAGGCAACTTTCATCGGTAAGAAATCACTGTGTTGACACCACCTAAAATTTAGAATTTATGGAGTTTGAATGGAAAGCAGTAACCAAATCCCCCGCATGAAACAATACTGTGCTCACTATGGCATTCTATCTACGTTCGTGCACGTTATTCCATTTGATTAGCACTTAGACTGGTCATCAGGTTTTGTCCCCAGTTGGTACAGAGGAAGCTGAAGCTTGGAGGGCTGAGGATACCTATCCAAGGTCAAAACTCCTCGTCTTCCAACTCCAGGGCTGCGACCTGGAAGCTGCAGAGGCACAAGAGGACCAGATGAAGTTCTCTAATCAGACGCACCGGTCAGGGCGTTGTGCGCGGCTGCAGCAAGCACTGTTCTCTTGGTGTGGTTTCCACTGCTTTGTAATTGACTGTCAATGTCTCTGGATGGAGCAGACATGCTACAGCCAGAGATACTCATTTAGGCCGCTTCCCAAGCTTGCTGGAGGACAGGATTTAGACATACAGACTCCCAGGGCCCTTCCGGGATATTCTGATTCAGTGGGGGCAGGGCGTGGCCCTGGAATGGGCTGGTTAACTAGTGCCCCTGGTAACTGGGAGGGGACAAATTTGCTAAACAGTGACCGTAGAAGCCCAACTCAAATTTAAATCCTGGAGCTGTTCATAAAGGCCTTTCTTGAGTCCTGTAGCTTTTCCTTTCTTCCCCAGGCGACAAAGCCTCAAGAAGTCAGGGCAGGCAGACCGCAGGGGTGGAACAAAGCTGCAGAGGGTCGGATCTTCTTCCCTATGGAAGAGGGAGCGATGGCAGGAGCCTTGAGGTTTCCCGGTGCCACTCGGCATCAGCCCGTGTCTGTGACACTGTGGGAAGGTCTAATATAATCACAGCTCCAAGGGCTCTTGGGAGAGACCCTGCTCTAAGGAATTTGCTAAACCACTGCCACTATGTCCTGCAAAAGAAAGCAACCTTGGGTTTGCCCGGTTTGGCTCAGCGGTTAGATTCTGGTCAAGGGCACACACCTGGGTTGCAGGTTTGATCCCTGGTCGGGTAGTGTGGGAGGCAACCTGTCAATGTGTCTCTCTCACATCGATGTTTCTCTCTCTCTCCCTCCACTCTTTCTAAAAATAAAACAAATAGAAAAAGATCCTCAGGTGAGGATTAACGAAAAAGAAAAAGAAAGAAGGAGAGAGAGAGAGAGAGAGAGAAAGGAAGGAAAGAAGGAAGAAAAGAAGGAAGAAAAGAAAGAAAGAAAGAAAGAAAGAAAGAAAGAAAGAAAGAAAGAAAGAAAGAAAGAAAGAAAGAAAGAAAGAAAGAAAGAAAGAAAGAAAGAAAGAAAGAGAGACCTGGGCTTGCAGGTCTAGTACTGCTTTGGCTGGAACCATCACATGCCAAGGTGGAAAGAGCCAGGGCAGAGGGGTCTGTGCCCAAGCTGCAGGCTGTCAAGTACAGTTGCCTTACTCAGTGAGTGGCAGCTCCCACCCTGAGAGTAGTAAAAGGGTGCAGAGCACCTCTGTGGTTTGGGCTTGCCTGGCACTGATCCTTGCCTTCTTCTGGTAGTGCCACCTGGACTTCCTGTCACGTTTGATTGATCTAGTGTGGCAGGCTGACCCCACCCCCAAATATGGGTGTAGATGAATGGCATAGTCTTAGGCCAATCAGTGAATGCCACCCCTCTGGTCATGTGATGGATTAGTTCAGGGATGGGCCCAGCCTCAAGTCCAGCCAGTGAGCCAAGGACCCAAGTTGTTCTTGGTAGCACCTCCCTCACCTCTCTGCCTGGAGCTCTTTTGGCTGCTGCAGCCATCTTGCCTCTGTGCTGGGCACCGGCCCAAGGAAGCCATGGGGGAAAAATAGATCTGAGAGATAGGCGAGAGAGCAGGATTGAATTGGTATTATTGTTTCAGGCCCAAATTCAGCAAAGACTGATCTACACCAGCCTTTTCAGGAGAGAGTAATACCTTTTTGTCTTGAGTCTGATTGAGTTGGGTTTCTATAATTTATAACAGAAGGAACACAAATACAAATTTTAAAACTCTTTTTAACTGATAGAGTTAAAAACAAAAAAACAAAAAAACCCACCTGTTGTTTGCTTACAGGCTGGCCCTGCCAGGGAGCCCACCATACAGGGACATATGGGGGAAGGGGAGCTACCCTGGGTTAGAATTTCCCAGCATTCCTTTCCTTGCAACCAATACCTGAGAGCTGGGCCCTATCCCTTCTCTCTCCTCACTCCCCAGCTCTCCACTCAGCTCAGATGGCCAGATAATAGTGGCCCACCCTTTGTGACTGGATTAAATGATTCCTCCCATCCTCAGTGTTTATTAGTTCTGAGTCTTGATCAAATTCCTGATGAAGCAGCATCTGTTCTCCTGCAGAGGGACCTGCAAGGGGCAGGAGAGAACAATGGAGAACTCATCATAGTAGGGTGCTAGCCATAGTTATAAGAAATGTTGAACATCCTTACTCTGTTCATCGTGATTGCTTTGTTCTGATTAAAGAAAGCCCATTCTTACCTGGCTGGGAGCTGTACACCCTGGGAGTTTACCTTGGGAATGCTGTCCATTTTCCTTCCCAAGAACTGCCTCCCCCCATCATGGAAAGACTAACAGCCTTGGAGTCTTAGAGGCATGCACTGGAGACAGCCCACATTCCTCAGCTCCCATTTCTTCCCCATGCCTATAGTCTCTGACTGTTTCACCCGTTGTCATTCCCTTTGCCTACTTCCCTGTGTAATACCCAATATAAGCAACATGCTATGGAGGGAGTGCAGAGCAGATTTTTGCAAGATGACCTGGCTGCTCTCCCATACTGCCTGCAATATTGGAGTCAACGCTCACATACAATTCAACCTTGTCTCTGCTTAATTGGATCAAGTAGTGACAGGCAGCCCGGACCCACTTGTTGTCAGGTTTCAGTTCCTTGGAGGGTCTATGGACCAGGCTGCCTTAGAGGAGATGGCCTGGTCTATCCACCCACCCCCAGGGGTGAGGACAGCCCATGCCAGTCTACGGATTTAGAAGAGCCCTGGACTGGAGCGACTCTACCCTGGCACCTCTGCCACCGGCCTGCACTGTTCTGAGAAGAGTCTGCAGTAGGGCTGGCTTCATCTTGCCATTTAAGCTGTGCTGAACCTACGGAGTCACAGAGCAGCAGCTGCTCAGATCCAGTACTGTTACCACATCACTTACAGGCCCAGGAGTCTCCTGCCCGAAGGTCTCGCTGGGGGCATCCTCACTAGTCCCGAAGCTCCTCCGCCGGTGCCCCACCTCAGAAGCCCTGGCCGGTCCCCTCCAATACTCTTTGTCACTCTACAGAGACTGACCCTTCCTTTGGCAACAGCCATGGAAGACCCCAATTGGGCAGGTGGGAAGAGAGCTTCAGGTGACTGGCAGGGGAGGGGCCGGCTGACCTCCAGACCCCAGTGTGCTGGTCTGCTGAGGTGCCCTTCTCAGCAATAACCCCCGGGACAGGACACATACAGCTCACATTCTTTTAAATATTTCTGTCGTCCTATTTCTTCCAGGGGGTCGGCGCCTGCGCCTGGACAGGGACAACGTGTTGGAAGTGGGGGAGGAGGCTGGTCCTCCTGCCTGAAGAGAATTTACCCCCTGCCTTTCCCCACAGCCAACCCAGAGGGCCCACATTCAAAAGCCCCTCATTAGGCCTCTCTTTGCAGGCAAACAAATATCATTAATCTCGGTAAAGTGAGTGGAAGCACATTCACCTGTCCAAGCAAGAGAATTAATGCTGTGTCAATAGGAAATTAGTGTTTACCTCTGGCCTTTACATCTCCCCTTTGTTACAGAGAGCCCAGGGCAGACCAGCCCAAAGTAGAGCCATAGTCCCAGGAGAGAAATGCACCCCCCCCCAACCCAGGTGCAGGCCTGGGGCTGTGCTGGGGTGGGATGCCGAGTGACAGGACTTCCCTATTCAGGGGGAGGATAGCAGCCACCCTGGGCCTCAGACAGGTGAGTGGGGACGTCAGTGCCTCGCGTCATAGATTCTCACTGGACCCAAGCCCTAGGGAGACATGCTCCCCACCCACGCGGTCACACAAAGGTGATGGGAGTCCCCTTCTTCTTTCCAGTGGCCATGATCCCTCACACCAGGCGGCCGTGCTCAGAGCTGCACAGGCTGAAGGGGCAACGTCACAGACACTGAGCCACTGTTTACTGAGCACCATGTGATGACTGACAGACATTGTTCAAAATCCTATGAAGCAAGCAGTCTGCCTTTTTCTCAGATAAAGACTGCAGTGCAGAAAAATTCAATAGGTCCGCCTCAAGGCCAGACACAGGAGGAGGTGGATTTAAGCCCAGTCTGACTCCACAGCCACACACGTCCACACCGGAGGATCGGCCGTGGCACATGAGGTCAAGTGTAACGACAGGAAGTCTCTGAGAAAGCCCTCCTGAGTCATTCCCCTCTGCCCAGCAGGAATGCCTGCTGGTGGGAGGGTCAGGGAGAGGCCGGGCTGGGCGGCTAACTCAGAGTGTGAGGGTGTGTGCGTGCCTGTGTGTCCCAGGAAAAGGAACCCAACGGCCGATAAGATCTCTCGTTTCCGGAGCAAAGCACCAATTAAACACAAGGCAGATGTAAGCAAATAAAGCTGTGGCGTCCAGAGAGAAAATCAATACTAGATTATACGTCCTAGCCCAATCATATACCAATTAATACAGAGCGGGTGGGACTGGGGGCTGGGGGCAGCTGAGTCCAGCCTGAGTGCAGGGGCTGACCTGCCTGCCCCCGGCTTCCCCACCATTCCGGCCACTCCGGTTGGGGGCTGCAGGCCCTGATTCTAAGGGCCTGTGCCTGAGGTCTCTGGGGGAACCTTGCGAACCGTGAAGCATGGGGGACGGAGGATAGAAGTTGCTTCCCCTCAGTCATCTCAGTCACGTGGGCAACCGGGAGCGGAAGGAAGAGGGCAAAGATGTTTTAGGAGGTCGGTACCTACTGGAAAGGAACAGACAACTCAGACCAAGCAGGCAAGCTGCTTAATATTTAATTTGCTACAGAAAATAATAATAATAATAAGGGGCTTGCTTTTAGAAAGTGATAGAAAATTAGGCAAAAATGGGAAAACTGAGATACAAATTTTCAACCCAAGAAATGATTCAGAAGCCCCTGGTTATTCAGTCCACGTTTCATTTATTTATTTCAAAAAGTACAGCCAAGAAGTTAATAAATAATTTCCAAGCGGAGAGATAGCAGCACAGGACAGGGTGACCGTGGGGATGGGGTGGCCCAGAACCTACCATGGAAGGGCTTCAGGCTCATCACTTGGGTGCCAGGGACCAGGCAGAATGGCACAGCCACCTGCCAACAGAGTATCAGGTTGAGCGGGCCTCTGACCCAGGGAGGTGTCTCTGCAGCCTCAGAGGGATGAGTCACAAGTGCGAGCGTCCAGGGAGACGAAATCTGGCTGAGGTCACTCGGGCAGTCACAGACTGTGAGTTCCTGCCGTTGTGGGGGCAGGGCACATGATCCAGAGCAAGCAGGCCCTTCCTCCAAAACTCCCAACACTCCTGGGGGAAGGAGACTCAACGTTGCTTGGCAAGCAGAGAACAGAAGTGGAAGGAAAGGTGGCAAATCGACGATGAGAAGGGCGCCTGCTTCCGTTTTTCCCCCACAGGAAGCCCCTCTGGCCAGAGTCCCTCCTGTACCTTGACTATGCCTGGATGCAAGCCCCAGATGCAGAGGCCCCTTTCAAGTGGGCGTTGTGTGGGCCAAGGACTGTTGCATGCCAAAGAAAAACGAAATTTGCTAGCCGAATATTTTTTAGACATTTTGCAAGATGCACAGCCTCCCTGACAATTTTTAATGTACTAACTGCCTGGTCCAGTGAGCTGATTAATTGGTGCTGGAGAGATCAATAAAAAACAGAAAATTAAAACAATTTTAAAGTGATTAAGTAGTTTAACACCTGTCTCCCGTCACGTCAGCGCAGGAAGAAAAATAAAGCAGGTGTCGAAGGGGCCTCCTGAAGCAAGAGAAAACAGGGCCTGCCTTGGAGAAATGACAAATCACAGCTGGTGGATCAATCTGAGTGCAAGCAGCCCTTCCCCGAGCCCACTGCTGCAGCAGCAGGAACCAGGGACCCCAGGATGCTGGGCACCCCCACCCCCGGCCACTCCTGGAGAGCCGCTCCTCAAGCTGGGGAGGCAAGAGGGTGTCCAGACCCAGAAAACGGTGGGAAGGAGCAAAGTGGGCTGAAGGACATCATGGCCTAGAATTCTGGATGGGATCAGATGTGAAGGCACCAGCTAACCTCCTGACCTCATTTCCAGCCATTTGGAGCTGAGTCTGCAATATGTGGAGGGGTTCAAATGCAATGAAAATGCATTTTGGGAACCATGAGGTCAACAGAAGGAAATAGTCATAGCTCTCAGGAATCGCCAGGTCCTCTGTTCTGTTCTGGAAGCTTCAGGTCTCCACCCTTACTCCCAAGGGAGACAGAGCCTCTCAGCCTCCACCTTCCCATGGCCTCCTGTGGCCTGGATATATCAACAGGTGGTGTAGGTACCTGCTGCATGATGGCCCAAATGCCCCTTGTATCCTTTGTGCCAACCTCACTCCCCTCAATCCCCACCAGCTATCATGAAAGCTACACAGCAAGTCACTCCTTTCCGGTTCACATACTTGACTTGAAATCACCGGAAATAAACTCATGGAGTTCAAGAAACAAATGATTCCAACTCCCTGCCAAAGTCCTAACAACAAAGCAGAAGGAACATAAATGAGCAGGGGAAGTGGCACGCGGGAGAGTTAACAAAGGCTAGGGGTAACGCCCCGAGTGACACACTTCGCGTCTCATGTTTAACCCTCAAAGTGGACTGCAGTTCTGCAGGTGTAAAATGCAGATCTACTTAACGTGGTGCACGTGACAGAAAACCGTGCTGTCCTGTGGCTCCCTGCCTGGCAGACCGTTGCACTGCCCGGGCGGGAGTGGAGGTCGACCTGAGGCACAAGCCTCAGAACTCCATGGGAAAGAAGCTGGTCCTTGACCAACTCCTGAGCACTGGGACGGAGGGGCCACGCAGGAAAATCCCCAGTGACACTCACCTGCTGGGCAAACAGCCTCACTTTGGTTTCTGCTCTCCGGCTTCCGGTCCCCCTTCAAGGACCCTGATGCAGCTTTCACGCCCAACACCAGGACAGAGAAGGAACTCCAGGCAACAATAGAGGAACTTTGTAGCAGGTTTAAAACGTTGAATTTTAAAAACATTCTAAAATGTGATTTAAACATTTAATAACGTGAAATGTTGGATATCAAAGCCCCTCAGCTGAACTTACTAGCAGTCCCCCCTTTGACAGCCCTTCTGTGAACACCTGTCTCACCAACTATAAGGGGAGTCATCAGCAGTGGCCTGAAAAAAGGCAGGGCCAAGGAGGATTCCAGCTAGTGTGCTTTAATAAAACACTTTAATAGCCAGGTTTCCCCTCCCCCTCAGACTTCCCTCTGGGAGCTCTGCTTCTCTCTTCACTGGTCAGGTCACTCTATATTTATGTTCTGGGTCATATTAGTCTCAATGAAAAGGTGTCAAACTTTTACACCCAATTTTATGCCAGTGACAGAAAGATTTCCAATATTTGGCTATTGGCTCACTTCTTAAAATAATCCGTACAGCCAAACTTCCACACAACAAAACATAGTCCATCTTGGCATTTCCTACCACAAGATGTGACTTTGATTTGGTCAGGATGCTAACAGGCCCTGCAGTCCCACTTGTCTCATGGACCTGATATCTATTTGCTAAAGGCACCACCACCAGGGTGCCCTTCTCAGCCAGGGGAGGGCTGCTGGTGGGCCCATCTGCTGCACAGGTAGAGTCTGTGCTACCCAGAAGGCAACTGATGGGGTGCCCAGCCCGGGGACCTCACCACTCTCAGAAGCAAACACAAAAAGTTCTTGACACGGCGCCCTCAGGCCTGCTGCTGCTCCCTGTAGAGTCAGCCTCAGACTGACGGAGATAAAGTTTCCTTGGGTCCAAGTTCCAAACTCGGCTGTTTTGTTTCTGTTAAAATGCAATTGTTTTTCTCTGGAGTGTACGGTGACTGCTCGGCGTCAGGAAGATGTATGAAAACCTCCACTTCAATTCAGCATCCCTTTTCTCCCAGACAAACACGGTCGGATTTTAATAAATCAAAGAGCCACACTGTTTAATAAAAATTTATTGACTTACAAGTGATTATTTATCAAAAGACCATTAATAGCCGGTACTGAAATGATGTGTTACTGGGTGGTGCTGGGAGACTAATAGGAAATCAATGCAGCTGGCCAGCCAGAATGCATATGAGAAGCCCACCCCCCGAGAGCTAGCGCAATTTCACCAGCAAAATACACCAGACGCTACCCCTGGTGCAATGAAAAGTTCCCCTTTTTTATTTATCGTTTACAAATGAAATGATCAATACTTTTAATCTAGAGCAAAATTTATTAACTTTCCCATCGGAGAGAGACATATTGACTGGGGGGAGAGGGGGGTGTTAGTGCAATGGAAGATGGATGGCTGGATGGTCGTCTCTTAACCTGTCCAAGAGTCAGTGTGCATGCAGCTGCCCTTCCAGCCAGACATCCCGGGCCACACAGGGCGAGTGCGACAGGAGAAACCGAGTCTGGCCGCCCTAGACATACAACAGGCGGATGGGACCTATGACACATGGGACTCTCATGCATCAGGGACGGTGGGAAGCACTATTCCTCAGACCACTGAGTTTTTGGTCAATTCCAAGAAGGAAATGGCAAGACATCCAGTCCTACAAGACTTCCGCAGGACAACAGAGCCAGCCCTAGGGGGCTGCCGTGAAGGGCTGACGAAGGACGGTGCCCAAGGACTCGTCACTGGTCTGGTCTGGGACTTCAGGGCTGTGGAGCACTCCCCACCAACACACATCAAGTCTTTTCTAATTTCTGAAGGGCAGCAACAGGGAACAGGGTCTGACAGTCAGGAACCAAGTTCCAAAGTTGACTCTATGTCACAAGGATGTCATCTCGAACGGTTCCATCATGCTCAGCTTGCTGAGCTCTGGCCTGGTCGGCAGCCTTCTTTCTGTTGCACTTCCTCTAGCAGGGAGTTTTATCAGCCTTTTTAGAAGGTTCCTTCTCTAACTGGCTGGAAAAAAATCAGTTTGAGAAAAAAAAGTCTTTCCGAGACCCACAATCAAACCCACCCAAGCACACAATCACCTACAACACTGGGGACTCTCCTTCACATGTGGGGCACCCTGTAGTGGAGTTTCACTAGCCCCATTGTTTTGGAGGAAGAAACTGGTTTTAAACTGACTTCTCTTGCCTTGGCCAGTGTGGCTCAGTTGGGCATCATCCATGCACTGAAAGGTCAATGGTTTGACTCCTGGTCAGGGAACATGCCCAGGTTGTAGGTTTGGTCCCCACCAATTGATGTTTCCCTCTCTCCCTCTCCCTTCCTCTCTAAGATCAATAAAAACATTTAAAAAACAAAAGAACCACACACACACAAAACAAAAACCTGACTTATTTCTGAACCCAGATGACTTTAGAGCTTAAAGCCCGTTTGAACTGTGGGTTTAAAAGTCACAAAAATTGCAGAAGTGGAAAGGGCATTAGAGGTCATCCAGCCCAAGTCCTTAGCTATGGGTGAAGGAAGAGCCACAGAGAAATCAAGTCAAAACAGCAAAGATGATGTCGCAGGTTTGGAAGTGGGATCGGAAGCTGACTGGTGCTCGTGCCAGTGGGCATGACTCTAAGAGCAGGCTCATCACTGCTGGGATCACAAGAGTGAGTGCGTTTTGCATTTGGCATGCTTCTCTGTTATCTCGAAGTGCTATGAAGTCTTACTACACAAGATCAACGCATTATCCCAAACCAAATATTATGACTTACAGATAACTTGGGGGCTGCAGGGTCTCCAATTAAAATGATGGAGCAGTCGGATGTACCTGCATGCTTATAACAAGTACTACATTAAAATTTGAGATTTTGGGGGGCGGTGGGTATAATTCATATCCCCTTCTCCTCACTTAGTAATAGGGAACTAATCATTGCTTAGTCTGCACAAGTATTTCTTTACATAGCAGTGAATCTAAACCAGGTTCTTGCAATACTTTGTCATCAGCAGACAGGTTTGTGGAGAAGAATGTGCGAAACATAAAAATAAAGTATTAAATACTTATGAAAATCATAAAATGAATGTACAAATCAGCAGAAGCCTTTGTTTTCTTAAAGGGAGTTAAAAAGGGACCTTGGTCGAGATAAATTTTTAAATATCAGACAGCTTTAAAACATTGTAAATATCAGTTCTTATAAAGGCTGATAATCACTGTTTACTCTTGAATACTTTGTAAAACAGTTCATAAGAGGCTGTTCTTGCAGTCATAATAGTGTTTTTATTTGAGAGGAAAAATTTTTTCACTGGGTAGCAGGTCAGAGGAAATGAAGGCAAAGCAGCAGGAAGGATGTCAGGTTGAGAGTTACACTCCGGTCAGGTAGACACAGTGCCATCGATGCAGGAGCCTCAGGAGCCTCAGGAGCGGGGCTTCACTCCCACATCCCCAATCGCAGGCCAGAGCGTGGGCTTGGAGAGGTGACACTTACCATGGCTGGTGCAAAGTCCTGAAAGGTGTGCTGACTGCGCCATGTGGAGTGAGGGGAGGGGGGAGATGGATAAATGGTAGAGGTGAGGCAACTCTTCTGAGGGATCTGACAGTGGTGGACCCCAGAAGCAGGAAGCTGCGAGTGGCTTGGCTTCAGATCTGCCTTCAGTGACTGCAAGTGGCACAGGAGGCCAAGAAGCCCGCTGTTTCCCTCTGGCTGTGTGGAAGCCCATGGTGCAAACACCCCCCCGCCAGTCCTGCCCCTCACGAACCCTTCGGGGCCTCCGCCCCTGCCTTGCCCCTGGATTTTCTCATGGCTTCCCACTGTTCTCACAGACTGCCCCTGCCATCTTGCAAATCGTGCCCCCATCAGACACCGCTGACCCCACAGAAATCCACATCTCCGTCTCTGCTGGGGATTCTAAATAACCGGAAGACACGCAAGCAAACATCTGATACAAGTAGTTTACCTTCTCCCGAACAATACTGTTCCTCATTCCAGAAGTCAAGCAGACACCCTCCGGCCCAGGGGCACTGTTCTGTAACTCGATAAAAAACACGCTGCTTAGGGCTACATCTAAGGGAAAAAGAGTAAAGGGAAAAACCTCTCTATTCATTCACCGTCAGAGACGATTTTATTTACTCACAAAACAACTCCGAAGCCCTGGGCAGCAGCTCTGAGCTCTGACCTTGTCCTGCTGCATCTCAGGGACCTGTCCTTATAACACTGAGCTCCACTGTCCTTCACGCACAGCAGCACTCCAATCCCCACAACAACCCTGTGAGGTAGGTATCACCACCCTTCCCCCTCCTGACCCAGGTTACAGATGGGGAAACTGAGGCACATGTTAACAAAGAGCAAGTCACATGGGAGTTTGGGGTGAGCACTGCAGTTTGAACGTGAAATGACTCTTGGTTCCCACCACATACTAGTCACTGATCCATCTTGCCTCTTCCCATCCCCTTTGGTGACTGCATGAGAATTAAAACTTCATTTTGCTGAAAGCCACTGCAGACAAGTTTTCTTTTTATCAAGTCTGCAAAGCTCCGAGGCTGGGGGTGATGTTGAGGCCAGCAGGCCACACTGCCTTGCAGCACCTTTCCTCATGAGTGGGTGGCCCTTCCCCCAGCCAAGTCCCTGGTAAGTGGGTGTCTGTAACAGACTCACGTCCTACCGGCCGAACACGGGAATGCGGCCGAGTCTCCCCCACCACTCAGCCCGAGTGTGCACAGGTGGAGAGTTGACTTTAATGGCATTCATTCCTCCAACAGACTTTTCGTGAAAGAAACAAGAAGGCATCTCATCCTGGGCAGCTACACCCAACAGTGCTCACTTCAGACGGCAAGCCCAGAGATCCAGGCAGCTCTGAAGAAGCTGGCGTCTGGGATCCAGAGCAGCCCGAAGACCCGGGGTCTGGAAGGAATGCAGCAGTGGTGGCAGCGGCGGCAATGACTCCAGCTGGCTCCCATCAGGATTCGGGCACGGCGGCTCCAGCCAGCGCGAGGCGAGGGCTCAGGATCGGCTCCTGTCCTCATGGTTCCCAACAATCATCTTGCTGTAGAGCTTCTGCTGCTCCTCTTTGAAAGCATCCTTCACCTTCTCCCTCTTCAGGCCGCCATCCCTGGGGAGAGAAAGGCTGCACATAGTAGCAAAGCCGCTTCCTGCCACCCTGATGTCACAGCCAGCTGCACCGCGCTGCTCAAAAACCAAGAAAAACCAGCAGAAACAAAGATCCGCCATGGCTCTCTCACCAGCATCGGTTCAGAAACTGGCTCTGGACTCCCAGAATCCACCCTTCCTACCCCAAAACTCACTCTTGCCCGGGGTCAGAATTCACCACTCATATGCAAGGTACTCTGCAAGTGCTAAAACCTACCAAGGAGTTTAAAATTCTTCCTACTCCAACATTCACCCGTACCTTACAAAAGTCAAAGGAGGTATTCTGGCATTACGGAAAGTGAACCAAGCTTGAAGAAATATTGAGACTTACAATAAATCTGTAAAATGGAGCTGTGAAATAAAATCTGTAAAATTCAGACCCAAGGATTCCCCAAAGGGCAAAACATGTTCTCACTTCTTCTGTGCTCAGGGGTGGTGCCATGGGGGATCCCAGCACCTCCCTCATATCCCCAAATAAATCCGCTCTGGTGGTTTTCATGCCACAACGACAGAGTTAAGCAGCTGCAACAGACACCACCTGATCCATAGTCTAAAATATTTACGGACTCTACAGAAAAAGTTTGCCAATTCCTGCTCTAGTAAGGTAACACGCTTAATGCAAAAATGGAAACTTTTGCCCTTCTAAGGATGAGCCAATTTTGCCAAATACATGAGATCAGTGCCCAGTACTCCTGAGGTTTCCAGGTGGCCATCGGGGCTCCCCCACTTAGAGACAAGGACTGTTTGGAGCCCTAGTAGACTGGTACAAACTCCAGAGAACTACACAGACTCCCTGCTTTAGACTGGGATAACAGAGGGCACTTCTGAGTTGGAACTAGGAGAAAGCAGTCAAACTGCTCATTCCCCAAGGCTGGTAAGCCTCATTTTCCACACCAGGGAGAGGAGGAGCCTTTCTGAATGGGGTCAACAGTTTAGCATTGCCTTCAGAAATCAGTGTTCTCCTAGACACAGCTGATAAAATCTGGCTGACTCACCACAGCAGGTCCACGAGTCCTCCCTGCCTAGCAATGGCAGATTTCACCCTGTTTGCAAACTGGACGGCATCTTCATCTGCCTGTAAGAAAGTGAACGAGACCGCTCAACCTGGGCTCATGCAGAGCTAAGTGAAGACCTCTGCACGCTGGGGGTGCCTACCTCTCTGGTCATGGGAGGCAGGTACCAAACACTGCAGACAATGGCCCAGCTGGTCATCATTCTCAGCAAGTACGTCACCATCCCATACTTGCTGCTATTCCAGAAGGCATCACCAAATTGAGGGTCATACTGAAAAACAGTGGAGAGCCAGGAGGTAAGAAGCCAGCAGTTCTAACAATGAATGCACCCCCTGGGGCAGTATCAGTATTAGAAAGCTGCTTCTAGACCCCTCCACAAACACTTCGGAAGTAATGCTACACCCAGGCAGTTCTAACCTCTGGAAACATTAACCTCCCCTGACTGAAACAAAATACTGTTGTCGATCTCTGGGAAGGACACGCTCAATGGCCTTCCTCAGACAAATGTTCTCCCTCTTTGATTAGTTTCACATCTTACTTTTGGTGCATATATTCTACTACTTAAGTTTTCAAGCATATCCAAAAAGAGAGACTAAGATAATATACTTCATATACCCATTCCCCAGATTCAATCATTACCAAAATTTCACCATACTTGCCTCATACTCACCTTCTTATAAACCCCATGTCCTCATGCTCTTCACTCCTAAATACAGGTACCTCCCCCAAATAAAGGTATTTTCCTATACAACTCCAAAGTTTTCAATGATCATTTCTAGTGTCCCAGACCAAAGAGAAAACAAGTAGAAAGCTCATGATATGCTTCTGTGACTATGCTTCGAACAAAGCCAGTTATCGTTTAAGCAGGAGGCTCTGCTTTGATTATCCACCCGTGTGCATCAGGGCGTGCACGCACATCGGCAGTACCGGTCTCCGCCACGGAGGAGCTGCATTCCTGCCAAGAAGCAGGCTCATCAGATACTTCCATTTGCCAACGACTCTAATGGAAGCAAAGGCTACGATTCAAAGGCATTTTGTGGGAAATGTGGCCAAAGCTGTGACTTTCATTCTCACCAAACAGAAGAATAATTTAAGTGGCAGGTAAGCATGATGGGAGCAGTCCTGGAGGAAGTTATATAAGAAGCAACAGAAGGAACTGAGTCCTTGAGGAGAATGCCTGACCAAAGCGCCATGGGACTGCTACCAAATGTTTGAAAGGCTACCACAGACAAGACATTAGACTGACTTGTAATTATAAAGCAAAGACCTAGGACCAGAGAGTGGAAAAATAAAAGGAGACAGAATTTCAAGAGTTATGCCACAGAACCAAGCTGCCACCAGTGGTGGAAAATGCCCTTGGCCCGCAAGAGCTGTGGAAGGAACACAGGCAGGGAGGCTGTGGAGGGATCTCTTGCATTCAAGGGAATGGGCTAAGTCTGACTTGTAGGATCTTTTAGGCCTATCAAGCCTAAATTTTATGATTCTCAGAATAGAAATTGGATAATTATGCCTAGTTGAGAACCTGATTACTGAAATGAAGACATTTAGATTTAATTTTAGAAACTAAAAAATTTAGATATAACTACAGAAGGCTTAATGACTTCACATTATAATACTGAAAGGAAATAAGGGAGAACGAGTTTTAAACAGAAGCTAATGGGTATGATTTGAAGAAAGTATTGTTCTGTTTTGTAAAATACTACATAGATAAAAAATATGGTATGTGTCAGTGTGTGAGTCTTTTGTTTATGGCTGGTTCTCTATTCCATGCTGGGCAGACCCTATAGAGAGAAAAACAAGGCCAAAAGCTCAAACCAGCAATACATTGCTCCAAATCAGATAATGACAATTTTGGTGGAAATGTAGTAAGAGTCTTGAAATTGGCTAAGGTTATCCAAGTTTGGTTACTAATAACTTCCTAAAAACTAGAAAAGTATCTGTGGAACAGAAGGTCTTAATCTTATGTGGGCTTTAATTTGTGAATGGAATGAAATTATATGTAAAATTTATATGACTTTTCCTTTGGAGAGGAGTCACAACTGCCCCAAGAGTCTATGTTCCACACTGGTTAAAAAGCACTGCTTCAGAGCAGGGTGCACATAGTATGGCTCCTGACCAGCAGCATCAGCAACACCCAGGAACGGTTTAGAAATGCAAGCCCAGTCATTTACATTTTCACAATTCCTGCAGGTGATGCTGATGCAGCTAGGATCCAAGTACAGTGCTGGAGAGTGAGCAATAGGGCTTCTGCCCAGTAGTTTGTTTTTAATAAGCTCGCATGGGGAAGCTCTGGACTCCCAAGTACATTAAAATGCAGGATGGCGAACATCTGTAATACTTTCAACAATAAAGATTAAATAAATAAAATGCAGGATGGTGTACATGTGGTGCAAACATCACTCCCCATTCCCACACCCACAGCAGACACTGCTCACAGACTGCTTGCTTTCTTGCTGTTTCCAGACACAGTATCCTCCACAAATCTCTCAAGCAGCCCTGACCCATGGATCAAGTTACCCTGCAGCCACTATTCATGGGCCATCCCTGCCCTGGTGTTTTGCCCAAAGGAGAGGGGCTGGTAAGTGTTTGCAACAGAAGAACCTCTTCCCTCACTGCACCAGCTGTGTCGGCAAGATGAAAATAAGAAATACCATTTTCACAGAATGCTCTGCAGACAGCAAACAGACCCTTGAAAAAGTATGGAGACTAAATTCTAAGCACACCTCAAATTACCCTGATTGCAACCTAAATACTTTAAACGTACTGACAATAGCCTGCAGTGTTTGTTTTTAAAAAAATTTTTTTTTCTTTATTGATTTTAGACGGGAAGGGAGCGGGAGAGTTAGAAACATCGATGAGAGAGAACATCGATCGGCCGCCTCCTGCATGCCCCCCACTGGGGATTTGGCCCACAACCTGGGCATATGTGCTCTGACCGGGAATCGAACCATCGACCTCTTGGTGCATGGGTTGACGCTCAACCACTGAGCCACACCGGCTGGGTTGTAGCAGCAAACTTTTAGAAATAATACTATGTATTTATAAAATCAGATGAATGTGAAGGGGGAGAAGGAGGAAGGAGAAGGGAAACCGGCTGGCTAACTGAATCCCCTATCTCTCTAGGTGAGTTTGAACAGTTAGAAGTACAAATTCCTAAAAGACAGGGGGATAGACTAGATAAGCTCTTAAGATCCATTTCACTTTTATAAGCTGTCCTTCCTTGGTACACAGATGAGAGTATGACCCAAATCAATGGAGCTGTTTCTTCCTTCAGTACTATGGACACACCTGCAGTCAGTCATGCATCCTCACCTCTCCACTAAATGCACAAATCCAGCTGGGCAGCCATAGTCCCTACTCCCTGCAGTAAACCTCCTTTGGGTGGAACACTTTACATTCCAGTTAGGTTTACGAAGACAGAGGTAATAAATGGGGAGAAAGATACAAAGTTTATATAGTGTTCCCCATTTCCTGAATCTGGTGGGGACAGGGAGGCGTGTGCTGGAATCTGGCTGTTCCACATTCAATACTCCCAGTCCCTTCTAACAGGTTATGAACAATGTGGAATTCTCCTAAGCAATCGACCCACACCGGCCCAGCCCCAGGCAGCTCTACCAGAGCGGATCAACCTGCTGATGGTGACACCAGCGCCTTCCTCCATCTTCTCTTGCTGCATCCTGTTCCTGGCAGTGGCCATATGACCACATGTACCCTCAGAGGTCTATGTACCTTGATAGCAACAGGGTAAACCGTGGCTCCAATTTCAAAACTTCCCTTTTTGAACATCATCACCGATGTATTATTGATGCAGGTTCCTAAAATGCAGGATAGAATAAAAAGCTATTTCTTTTGGGAAATGCAAGACAGAATCAAATGCTATTTCTTTTGGTCCTTTACCCCAGAGATTAGGAGTTTAAGAATTTAGTATGATAATAAAAATTCTAATGACTCTTCAAACAAGATAAATCTGTCATCTCCCTAGCTTATGAATGAATACTTGAGAGAGATGAGCACAATACTCATCTGCTTCCTATTCTCTTATTACAGGACCATAGTCCTTGATGAACATACACCAGCCTAGATAAAAGGCTAACACTCAGCAGACTTGGCAGGTCTCAGTAAGGACCGTATAAGAAGCTGAAAGACCCTGTCAACTATGGGAGGGATTCCTGCACTGGGGAAGTTCACACTATAGCACTTAGTTCAAATTCTAAATTTCTATGAGTTTTTAGTCCCAACCAATCTAAAGGGACTTAACATTGTTCAGTGAAAAACAGATAACCCCAACAAAGGTTGAGAAACTTTGTTCTGAGGCAACACCAGAGTCCTCATCCTGCATGGCCTACCCTCACAGAAGCTCTCTGTGGTGATCAACACCACCTTACCTTCTGGGAAGATGAGGATAGGTAGCTTGCTTTTATCCTGCACGTGCTCGGTCAGTCTTTAGAAGAGAAAAATAAAACAAAGGGTCAGGCAGCCTTACGTCCATTATCACCAAAATGTATTTATAAATAACCTACACAGATGTGACACTAGATGCTGTACAAAACCAAGTGAACAAATATGACCCTATCTTTTATAAACCCCAAACCTAAATCTCACAAAGATAAAACTTATAAGGATGGAAAATCAGATTACTACTTAATTCATACACTTATTCAATTAAGTATTAAAGTGTGGGTAAAGAAGACATTGCTCAGACATGGGACTGTATGCAGGACACACGTGCGGCAGGGCCTTGCAAAGAGCACCCTTTATAAAAGCTTGCTGCTGAACTTCCTGACAGCCTAGCTGGGCTGGACCTCCAGCCTACCTGGCTTTACACTCTGACCCTGACAGATGCAGCAAAAGGACTTTAGTGGCAGGTTCATTTATCTCTATGGAAGATGGTCTCAGTTGGGTCTGGATACCTCTCAATTTACTGCAAAGCTCTTGCCATTACTTGCACTAATCTTTTTCTCAAGCTTGAAAACAGGGCCGCCCTTTGTTCCATTGCCTTAAGTTTATTTTTATTTGTGATTATAAATTCACTTTGAGATTTCAAATAGCATCAAAAGTGCATATGTTGTTTGTTACAACGGGTGCAAAAAATAAGTAAGGTTTAAGAAATATTACTAACTTGGTAAATAATATTAGGATTTCTATGCTTTTTATATTCTATGTTTTAGAAAAAAATAGTTTTATTATAAAAGCAGGCTCAGTGTACAAGACACTATAATTCCACTGTGGAGGGATAACTACCTCTAAAATGCACACTTTCTCTTTAACTCGTCATACAGACAATAGCATTTTGTTGATTTACCTTTTAGCCACTAGGTGGCGATCTTTCACTTCAGACCGCTCAAACCAGACATGAGGGCAGGCCTTCACCATGGCTCTCTGAATCACACCCATGAGTCCCCCGTGCACTTGACCCACCTAATTTCAGACAAAGGAATAACTGGTAGTGAAGCCATCCTCACATAAACCCCCACTCTATGGAGAAAGTCCAAGATCCCACAAGATAACCACCCCAACCTCTCACACTCTAACATTTTATTGATAACCATAGGTTTCTCACTATTAAGAAACCACTATATAAGATCCCTGAATCATTTTTTTTTAATCCTCATCTGAGGATATTTTTCTATTTATCTTCAGATAGAATGGGAAAGAGGGAGGAAAAGGGAGGAAGAGAGAAACATTGACATGAGAGGGACACATGGATTGGTTGCCTCCCGCATGACCCTGACCAGGGCCGGGGACAAACTGCAACCGAGGTACGTGCCCTTGACCGAAATCAAACCCGCGACTCATTGGTCCAGGGGCCGAAGCTCTAACCGCTGAGCCAAACTGGCCAGGGCAACTCCCTGAATCTTAAATTTCTCTTTTTAATCAGTGATACCAGAAATGTGTAATTAAAAACATAGCTGAAAATCCAAAAACGAAATAATGAAGCTGAACACCACCTTGTGTAAAAATGCGCCCCTGGGCAGGATTCTCCAATGCCCTTCAACCCAGTCCTTTCAAATCCTCCCTCTTTATCTTCACCCCTTTCCATGTTGCCTAAAAACCCAAAGTCTAATCTCCAGCCATACTTTCAGTTACTGTGCTCAGAATATCTGCTATTAAAGTCCCAAGGAGTGCCCTGGCCGGTTTGGCTCAGCGGTTAGAGAGTCGGCCTGCGGTCCAGAGAGACCCGGGTTCGGTTCCCGCTAAGGGCACATACCTCGGTTGCAGTTTGTCCCCGGCCCTAGTTGGGTCGTGCGAGTGGCAGCCACTCGATGTGTCCCTTTCACGTCGATGTTTCTCTCTCTCACTCTTCCTCTCTCTCCCTCCCACTCCATCTGAACAAAAAATGAAAAAATGTCCTCAGGTGAGGATAAAAAAAAGAAAATTAATAAAGTCCCAAGGAGTTCTCAAAAGCAACAGAAACAAAGGCAAAACCAAATCTAGGTTGGGGCCCATACATAAAAACATGTTTGGGGTCCTGACCGGTTTGGCTCAGCGGTTAGAGTGTCGATCTGCGGACCAGGGAGTCCCGGGTTTGATTCCGGCCACGGGCACGTACATCGGTTGCGGTTCGTCCCCAGCCCCAGGTGGGGTCGTGTGGGTGGTAACCAATCGATGTGTCTCTCTTGCATCGATGTTTCTCTCTCTCTCTCGCTCTCTCTCTCCCTCCCACTGTGTCTGAAGATAAATGTAAAAAAATATCCTCGGGTGAGGATTAAAACAAAACAAAACAAAACAACCCTGTTTGAGGGGGGCTGGGTAGGGAGGAGGGTGTCTGGGGGGGGGGAGGAGAAACATCTGTAACAAAAATAAATTAATAAAAAAATAAATTTAAAAAAACCAAACATGTTTAGCCCAGAGCATCTGTCCACAGACCAAAATTTGGGTTCGAGTCCCGGTCAAGGGCACATACCTGGGTTGTAGGTTCGATCCCCGGTCCTTGTAAGTGTCATGCGGGAGGCAACCAATCAATGTGTCTCTCACCCCCCCTCCCCTCTTCCACTCTATCTAAAAATCAAAATATCCTTGGGTGAGGATTAACACCACCAACAAAAAAATGTTTACCTATTTATACCCTTAAGAGCTCAGTGAAGGGTCCAGAAGCCTCCCAGCCCTGACCAGTCTCTAAAGTAAGAAGTCTTGCCCCAAGAAAGCAAAAGAAAGTCTTACCATGGCATAATAACCATCACTGGCCAAAATGATGACGTCAATAGGAGAGGTATGATTGGCCACACAGATGCCACCGTTTCTAGGCCTGTTTATTCTGTTTAGGATGTATGCAAAGCAACAAAAATTATATAAAACAATTTCATTGGAACTCATCCCTCACCTCAGCTTCAACAACTCACTAACTGAAAGCTTGGAAGAGCCCAGGTTGGCTGGTTGTAGCTGGGTGTATTTTACCAGTGCCACTTCCCTCTGTCTCTTACGCTACTCACCTGTCGTGATAGGTAATGATGGCTGTCAAGGCTCGCACACAGATCCGGTAACACATTAAGTGAACGTGTTTACTCAGGAACTCCTTAAATCTACAACGACAGGATAAAAATTTGTGTTTTTATTTTGCATGCAGGAAGACAGGAAAAGTTACTGACTCCAACAATTTAACTATCATAGTCTACAGTCCTTTATGACTACAAAGTAATTTTACAAATATTAGTGTATATGTACCCTATAATTTATTAGCATCTTTATGCCCATATAAGAGGAAACAAAGCAATGATGAGGATTGCTTAAATTCACCTCAGTAAATGGGTCAGAATTCATAGCCCTTGGTTCAGTGGACTGAGCACATCCCATGGACTGAGAGGTCCAGGTTCGATTCCCGGTCAGGGCACATGCCAGGGTTGCGGGCTCAATCCCCAGTAGGGGGCGTGTAGGAGGCAGCCAACTGATGTTTCTTTCTCACATCGATGTTTATCTCTCTCTCCCTTCCTCTCTCTCTAAAAAAAATCAATAAAAACATATTAAAAAAAAAAAAGAATTCATAGCCCTAGAATTTCCCGCACAGGTGTCTATTAGATTTCTTTCCTTCCCAGGAACACCTAGAGGCAAGGCAAAGGCCAGAGTCCAACCTCCTAACCAGTCTGGGCAGAAGAGAGGTTTGCCTGCTCCAGAATTTCCCAGAAAAAGCAAATTTCTCCTTCAAAGAACAAAACAAACAAAGAAGCACTACCTACAATTCTTACCTGCTTACGTTTATGAACACAGAAAAATGCTGAAAGTAAACAACATCCTGTAAAACCTGCCAGCCCTGGACTCTAAGCTTTGTGGTTTTTACCTTTAAAATGGGAAGAGTGTGAGGGTTGGAGGGCAAAAAGAACAGTCACAGATCAAGATCAGTTAAAAAAAAACAAAAGAGACTTTAGTGCCAATGCCACTGTTATCATTGGGTTATTTTATCTACCTAAGACTCTGTGGTTTGGCTGTACCCAGAGAAGCAGCGTGGCCTTCAATATCGGAGCCACTATTCCAGAAGTAAGTACCCTTCAGACACGGACACTCCCACTCTACTCACCTTCCATTTGGCAAGTATCCCACCACGGTTGTGCCCACCACCAGGAGGCTAATCCCTGTGAAAGCAAGAGCTATCCTGTAATGAGAAGACAAGTTAAAACACAGCAAACAAATCCATGCACCATGTACATGTATAGAACTGAATGTGTAAAAGTGAACGTGGCATCATGATACCACCCCCAAGATCTGATCACCTAGGACCTAGACTAGAGTTCTATCTAGAAATGTTAGGTCTATCAGAACCAGGGATCATCTTGATTCAAAACTGAAGCGACTATGGATTTGGCTCTCACACTATATCCTTAGGCATCAGGCAGCCAGAATGATGGAAAATCCTAATGCTGGTTGGGTGTCCTGCCCTCAGGCACCTGCTGTCCTGCTATCTTACCCTTCCCTTTGGCTTTAACGTGGCAGAAGCACAGCTTCTCTGTGAAGCAACAGGAAGTAGAGCCTGAAGGTACCAGCATTTGGCAAGACACACTCAGAAAGCACACAATACAGAAAGACCAAGAGATCATTATTGCCTCTGTACTAGAGGAAGAAAGAATTAGCCCTGCCCAGGGAGGAGTGGCCGGGAAGTACAGCATGTTCCCTGTCCCTGTGTTTAGTCCATCAAGAAAAGCAATTTGTCTTTAGAAATCTCTTATTTCTGTCTAATACACAGAGAATTCAAGGTCTTTTAAGGATAATCAGCAGTGTAACCTTCCAAGGGTCAGAGGGACTGGCCAATGAAAGAACCCTACTACCTTCCTTTCTAAAACAGGAAAACAAAGCAGGGAGACACAGGTAAGCAGATCATACATGGAGCTTAGGTAGCAGCAGCTCAAGTCCTTTGCCCACCCCTGGGGCCCTGCCCTCACCTGAGAGGCAAGAGGAAGCAATACCGAATCAGCACCCCTAAGCCCCATAGGACAGTGAGCCGGAGGCTGATGTACTGGAAGTTGTAATTGGTTCTGCTCAGCAGGTTCCAAGACTCCAACTCCTCCGCTGAGAATCTCTTTGTCACTTCATCATCCATAATGGTCTCCATCCCTTTCCGGCAAAAGTAGAAAATGTCAGAAAGCTCAAACTCTGGAGTATTATCCAGAGCCTTACTGCTACCACTTCGACGAATTTCTTTGATCTCTTCTTCTAATGAAGTACAATCTTTTGCAATAATTCCTGCAAAAGAGAACACCCTGTCAAGCAGCATGCTGGGAGAAAGCATATTAAAAATGCTCAGAGTACACAGCCCACCTTTTAATAGTGAAGAGTCTGTGTGGAATAAAACATATTTCAAAGGGGACCTTTTAGGATAAGGACTAAGACCCAGCCTTACCATTGGTATAGGGCTTATAGAGTTGGTGGTTCTTCTCTTTGGCTCCTCTCTCCATTCTCAAGGTTGCCCACTGCAGGGGGAAAACATAACAATTAAGAATGAAATCCTTTATTTCAGGGAACACCTCCATTTCCATTCTGTGAAAGCCCTGTCATCGAGATCAGACTGAAGCCAAGAAAGTACCCACTGCAAAAGCAAACGCAAAGCTCTCTCCTTCTAGAGTAGTTTCCCTCCTTGATAACCAAGACCAAGAATTAAGTCGCCTATAGGAAAGAGCTGGAAACTAAGGAGCATGGGTAAGTTTCTAGCTTCTCACTGCCTAACTCTCTATCTTCAGTTCCTTAAGGAACTCCCTACCTGACAATACATAGACTTCACATGTTCCTTCTTCACTACCAAACAGTAGCTATTCACAAACAGCAACAGCAAGCATCCTTTCAGCTACTGCCTGCCACAAAATGCTGCCTACCCCCCAAATTATTCCAAGAATTTAGTTTTCAAGTAGGTAAAAGGATTTAAATAAAATATACGCCTGAACTATCCATTTACCCTCTGAGTAACCTTTTAACAGGAGAACCTCACTTAATATAGAAAGGCCTGAGAGTGGCTCAGTGTTTAAAAAAAAAAAAGTCTTAGTACAGAAGACCACTATTTGGAGATTAAAAAAAAAAAATCTAGGTTCAAACCCCAAGTTTGACACCTATGTCCCTTAAGTAACTCATTCCAACACACTGAATTTTGGTCTTTTCCAGCTACAAAACAGAATGATAGTATGTCAACCCCCATCACGAGATCACTTAGACAAATGAAATTACATATGTGACAGAACTTGGGCAACTGCATAATACCCTAATTGTCCTCATTATTACTGAAATAATAATCAACTCTGGAAGAGATCTAGAAAAGTGACGCTTTTCCTAAAGCCTCCCTTTTCTTCATTAAAACCCTTTTAACTAAAGAAAGAGAGTCAGAGGCTGGGTCTCTCCCACTATCAAATAACGAGAAGTGAAATCATGAGCTCACGTATTACCTACAGGAATAAGTTGTCACCAAATAGAAAGTTATGTCCATGGCCATCAAAGAAATAGAATAGATATCTTAAAAGGTGTCTTTTCTTTTATTTTTAAAAAAAAAATTTTTTTTTCCTTTATTGATTTTAGAGAGAGAGGAAGTGAGAGGGAGAGAGAGATAGAAACATCGATGAGAGAGAACATCGATTGGCCGCCTCCTGCATGTCCCCCACTGGGGATCGGGCCCACAACCTGGGCATGTGTCCTGACCAGAAATCAAACCGGCAACCTCTTGGTGCATGGGTTGACGCTCAACCACTGAGCCACACTGGCTGGACTAAAAGGTGTCTTTTCAAACATGTTTCCAGTTATGCAAGATGGAGAAGAACCCCGTTCCATGACACAGCAAAGTCCACGCAGCCCAAAGCATTTGGTGTGGATTTTTCTGGCGGAGCCTGAAGTATCGCAAGACACTCTGCATGGTCTAGTAGAGCCAAAAGCAGGAAACAAGTTTAATCAGTGATCTGACCTCATCCAAAAATTCCTTCAAATTCCTGTCTAAAAAAACAGATGTCTTACAGAGTCACACATTCAAAGAATGCTCTAAGGCAAGAAACCTCATATAACCCATTTGCTATATTTCAGATATGTAACCATTGATGTCTTTTGGCTCTATGCATGGATGATCTTTTCTATAAGAAAATGTAAATATAACTCCTAAAATGGAGGAAGGTGAATTTCATCTAGGGAAGAGGTGAATAAGGGGCAAGAAAGGTTACAACAGCCTGGCATACAGACAGGTCATTCAACCAGAGTTTAAAGGGCTTTTCATTTTGCCCAAGACTTTGTATTAGTATTGTAAGCATAGTCAAAATCAGACAAATAGTACACAATGAGAATTAGTTCTGTACTGACAATTCTGATACCTAGATTAGGATGCAACAGACAGGTAATACATGACATCAGGTCTCCTGAGCACAGGAATTTGGGTCTGTAAGGACTGCTTCACTATGCAAAATTTAAGATGTCTGCAGTTCTTTGTTTTCATTGGAAAGGTACTGCTTAAATGAGATTCAACATCTCCTAACTCTGTAACAAAACTGTCATAAACATCCCCTTGCCCTCCTGCTTTGTACATTACAAAATGCTTCTGTATTTAGAAAAGACCTGTCCAGTCATAAGAATAGGGGAAAAGAGGGCAAGGTGGAGGACCCTGGTTATTAGCTGGGAACAGCCTGTGAAGGAATGGCTGGATTACGTCACCCTGGTGCAGAAGATAGAATGAAAGAGGTGCTACACATCAGCAGTGTCTGATAACTACACAACTGGCTTTTCTGTGCTGTCACTTTAAGAAGTACAGTGCTCAGATATCCAGAATAAAACTGAGAATCCTAGGTTCACATTTCATTTCCCTATAAACAGATGCCATTTACTGCACTGTCAGTATCAGATTACTAAATTATTCCCTTTTCAGCTTCTAACAGACAGAGACCATTTAAGGGCATTAACAATGCTGCACTCTTAGGTAACATTAAACCCAACACAGACCTGGCAGGTGAAATGCAGGCCCGGCCCTTAAAAATGCCGATGGTTCAACAGTGCACTTTTGCCAGTTATTCATTCTATTGGACACTACAATTTAGGAACTAATCATGTGAGTAAGGTCTAACAGTCTTAGCAACACTAATCTCAGCAGAAACCTTCCCCTCCTTTTCAGTCAGAATCCATTACATTTTCCCATGAACAAGCTAGATATACCCCAAAATTCAGACACTTAAAAAAATCCGGCTCCCATCATCAACTGCCTTCTAAGTCCCAAGCAAAGGCTACATCTTTTAACAACTCTTTTCTCTCCCTCCTTCAGCTATCATCTCTAAGTAGCTACTGCCTAATCTATGAGTCTTGACTTCACAAAAGTGCCAACCTCACATTTCCAATCACCTGTTGATCACTTCCCACACCAAGTTCATCCAGCAGGTTAAGAATTAAAGGCAGCATACCTCCTTCCAACCCAGTGCGTGCCCCTCCCTCTGGCCCTCCTCCTGTAGTACTAGGATCACTATCCCTCTGTCACCCAAGCTTTCAGGCTTCCCATCTGTCCGACTCCAATCAATCCTCCCCTGAAACGGCTGTCTTTCACAGCTGCCTCGGGTCATGCCACTAGCTTCTTCTCTTGCCTACACTACTAACGCAACAGCTCTTTAACTGCTCTTTCCTTCCTCCAATCCATCTGAACATATGCTGCCAGTCTGACCATGTCACTTCCTTGCTCAAAAACCTTCAGTGGCTTCTCCATGCCTAAGGAAATATTCAGCTTTATAGTCTACCTCATTCCCTCCGTGCACCCAACGATTTTGCTCTATAGAACTATGTACTGTTTCTAAACAAGACTATATTTTCTCATCTGCAATTCTAGAATAATTTTTGCTTCTTTTTATGACAAGAGTTTTTTAAATTGTTGACTGAGGTTTGCTTTTTAAGATCCAGTTCAGATGCCAACATCTTAAATGAAATGTTATCTACCCAATTCCTGAAGTCAGAATTAATCTTGGCCTGTGTATTTAAACTGGCATCACATTATGAATCAGTTATGTATGCATATATTTGTCATTTTGACTACACTATAAATCCCTTGAGGGGCAGGAGCCAGAACCTACCTGTATTTGTAATTCCAGCAGAATCTGATAAGAGTGCCTTGCACTCAGTATGCAGTCATTAAGGGCTGCATTTAATTAACCAACTCCCAATATTTCTTTTCAAGGTCCATATATGAAAATACAAAACTGAAATGATAAAACCTAAAACTACCTCCCATCACCTACCCCTTCACAAATACATTCTCATCTTCTTGATTTCGTCCTGTAAGCTACTCAAGTTTATGCCCCTTCTTACCAGGGTGGGGAGGACATATCTGATTAAAATTATCTCTTTCTCACAAATATCACATGATCTCACTTATTTGTGGAATAGAATGAACATAACAGTCTGAGGAACAGGGTAGACCCAGAAATGTGGAAGTAGGGTATAGAATGACACTCCTCAGAAGAGGGGGTGGGGGGTAAGGGAAGAGATAAACCACAGAACTTAAGCGCATATATGCATAACTGATGGACATGGACAGCAAAGCTGGGGACGGGTGAGGGGATGGGGAGGAGGGTGTCAATGGGGAAAAAAGGAGAAACATCTGTAACAAAAATAAATTAATAAAAAAATAAAAAAGAAAGAAAGAAATAAAATAATCTCTTTCTCTTATAATCATGTGAAGCAGGTATTACTATTCCCATTCTCTAGATGAGGAAGCAGAATGGAAAGTCTGATGACTTAGGTCAAGTTTAGGAGCTGGTAGGAAAAGTACTGGATTTAGAAACTCATGCCCATCCTACCACATCTCCACTAACTGTACAGTCTATTCAATTTCCTCATGGTTTCTACGACTCTCCACCAATCATTTTGGCTTTGGAGTTTAATGTCAATCAGATTACAACCCTCCCATCTTCTCTAACCTGACCTGATCAACCCTTTTCACATCAGGCAAGAAAACTCGGGTCATTTATTTTCATCATCTTTCTCCTTTATAACCAGGCTTTCGTCTCTCCTCCTTCCCAAATCATTCTCAACTCCGTTGAAAATTCACTCCTAGGAATTCTATCCCAAATAATACCATCACTACTATCTTGAGGGTAAATCTGAAGCACAAACATTTTAAGAAAACTAAACACTTTAAATAACATGCTGCCCCTCTGCACATGAAGATTTTCTGTGACTCAGCATTAACAGGACCTGCACTGAGTTAAGTCTTCCAGGAGAGAGAACAGAAAAGACATTGACCCACCCATATTCTCTCTATATTCCCTCCTTGGCAGGTATCATACCAAGGTTCTTTTGCATAGAAAAAGGAACTAATCATGGGAAACTAGTTAAGCTAGGGCTTACTTAGGTTCGCCAAAAGCACAGGTATATGGACTTTTAGATATTTAGTTTTAATAATCTTTATGAAGATTATCTGGTACAATGCAAAAATGGCCAATAAAAAGAAAACATAGATACGACATTTTATGTACATGATATCAACACAACCACAAAATGTGAATGTGTATTGCCAAAGACTAAAAGGTAATGCAAAAAAATGTTAAGGTTTTGTAAGCTGTAGAACATGAATGAATGTTTAAAATTCTTTAATATTATATTATTTGTCTGGTTATCTATTGCTACACATACAAAGCACCCCATAACTCTGGCTTAAAACTCTACCATCATTCATTTTGCTCAGGAATCTGCAAATTGCAAAGTCTGGCATCAGCTGGGTGGCTCAAAGACTGAGGGCTGGACCCCTCCGAAGGCTTGCTCACTGCTGCATCTGGTGTTGATGCTGGTTGTCAGAGCCCCTCTGGGGCTGTGAGCTGGAACACCTACGAGTGGCCTGGGCTTCCTCACAAGATGGTGTCTGGGTTCCAGGGGCAAGCGTCCCAAGAGTCAGACAGCAGTTCCAATGCCTTTTCTAACCTAATCTCACATGTTGCTCAGCGTCACATACACCACATTCTATTTGTGAGAAACAAGTTGTAAGAAGGAAGTCAATCAGACTCCATCTTTTGATGACAGACATCAGAATCACTTGGGGAGTTTTTATTTAATTTTTTTCTTTATTGATTTTAGAGAGAGAGGAAGGGAGAGGGAGATAGAAACATCGATGAGAGAGAACACCAATTGGCCGCCTCCTGCATGCCCTCCACTGGGGATTGGGCCCACAACCTGGGCATGTGCCCTGACCAGGAATCAAACTGGCAACCTCTTGGTGCATGGGTCGATACTCAACCACTGAGCCACACTGGCCGGGCTCACTTGGGGAGTTTTTAAAAATGCCCACCCAGATCAATTAAATCAGAATCTATGTGGAGATTCTAATGCTTTCAAGTACTTTTAAAATGCTTTCTCAGGCCCTGGCCGGTTTTGCTCAGTGGTTAGCACATCAGCCCACAGACCAATGATTCGCAGGTTTGATTCTGGTCAAGGGCACGTACCTTGGTTGCGGTTCATCCCTAGACCTGGCAGGGGTCATGTGGGAGGCAACCAGTAGATGTGTCTCTCTCATGTCAATGTTTCTCTCTCTCTCCCACTCTATTTGAAGATAAATAGAAAAATACTCTCGGGTGAGGATTAAAAAATAAATGAATAAATAAATAAAATAAAATGCTTTCTCAGGTGATTCAAATGTGTGGTTAGAGAGACCCACAAAATTAAGATGATTTCTGAGCTTTCTTCCCGCTGCAAAATTATATGTATCAATCCAATTTAGGAGGGGATGAAGAGGCTAAATAAAGGCAAAATAAAGATCTCTCCTTCATTAAAAAACACCCACAAGTATAGGTGTATTTTAGATGTATACAAGGATATACAGATGGGTGCTTTCAAAAATCTAAAATCAGTCTGGCCAAGTCCAACTTATATCTAATACTACTGCTGATAAAAAATGGCATTCAGTTCTTACAGCCCACTAAGATCAACTCAAAACAGTAACCCTTATTAGAGGGTGAGCTACCTATGCCCTTGGTACATTTCAGTTCTTCCTAGCCTACCCCTTTCTCTAGCTTATAGCCAAGTAGTAATCATCCATGATGTTCAACAGGACAGGGGCCATAGGGCCCGATGAATGTCTGATATACTTCTAGGAAATAAATCTAGTTCTTGAAATTCTAAATCTTGAGGTCAAAAATGGGTACATACATACATACACATGTACACACATTATTTCCATTATCAATTCTAAATCACTGTGCTCCAAACCAGTCATTTTCAAGATGTGGTCAGCAGTCTCTAATAGCATAAAATTACCTGTCCTATGGATTGGCCCAACAATATATATTTAATGAATTTTCCATTGTTAATTATAATCTACCCTAAAAGCCACAAGAATGTACATTTAAAAATATAGTCACAATAAGGATTTACTTGACTATGAACTTTAAAATATTAATTTTGGGGAATGTTTTCAAAATGGAATAGGGAACATACACAGATTCTAGGCTTTCTGTCCCTCCCAAAGTGGTCAATGTTAAAAATGTTTAGCTAACCCGGTCGACTGACCGTCGTCCAGTGAACTGAGATGTTCCAGTTCAATTCCTGGTGAGGGCACAGGCCCGGGTTTCAGGCTCAATCCCCAGTAGGGCGTGTGCAGGAGGCAGCCAATCAATGTTTCTCACACGGATGTCTCTCTCTCTGCCCCCCTTCCTCTCCTCTCTAAAAAAACCAATAAAAACATATTTTTTAAAAAAAATTAAGCTACTATAGAAGAACCCTAGGCTGATAATTCCTATTTCTGTTTTAAAAAATAAGAATTGTCATAGGTCTATGAATTAATCACTTGCTTATAACTTGAATAAAAGCTAGACATCACTCACTGTTGTATCCTAAAAGTCCATGAGCTGTTCTACTGATTCTATACTAGTATATGTTTGTTTTTTTCACAATGGCAAAAGGGCATGGGTAGTAAGTTATATGGTCCACAGGAACCCTGGGCTCTACTGAAGATTTTCTTGGACTGAAATTTAAGAAAATTAGATTTCCTGGTTAATTAAAATAAACACTATACATTAGCAAAGTAACTAGTCCAAAATCAGATTAAATTACCACTTCTCCAACTTTAATGTGCATATGAATCACTGGATTTTGTTGAAATGCAAAATATAATTCAGTAGGTCTGGAATGGGCCTGAGACCTCCATTTCTAACCAGCTCTTAAGTGATACTCATGCTGCTAGCCTCCAGACTCTCCATGAGTAGCAATGAACTAGATAACCCAGGAGACCATAAGTAGTGCTCAAAAATCATATTACTAAAAAAAGGTACTTAAACAAGTGCATGTATATACATAGTAGCACTACTGACAATAGCCAGAAGGTGGAAACAGTTCATCAATAGATAAACAAATTATGGTACAGACATGCAAAATATTATTTAGCCATTAAAAAAAGTACTGAAACATGTTACAATGTGGAAGAATCTCAAAAACTTTATGCTAAATGAATGAAGCCTATCAGGTACAAAAGAGCACAATTTATATGATTCTTTTTTTTTTTTTTACATTTAAAAAAATATGTTTGTATTGATTTTTTAGAGAGAGAAGGGAGAGAGATCAAAACATCAATGTGAGAGAGAAACATCAATCGGCTGTCTCCTGCATGCCCCCTAATGGGGATCAAGCATGCAACCCGGGCATGTGCCCTGACTGGGAATCGAGCCAGGACCTCTCAGTCCATGGGACAACGCTAAATCCACTGAGCCACACTGGCCTACCATATGATGCTATTTATTTGAAATATCCAGAATAAGTAAATCCAGAGACAGAACAGACTCTTTGCTGGTTGCCAGGAGCTGGGGGAGGGGAAAACGGGGGCAAATGCTTAATAAGTATCGGGTTTCCTTTGGAGTGATGAAAATGTGGAACTAGGTACAGTTTGTGGTTGTATAACATTGTAAATACAGTAAATGCCACTAGGTTGTTCACCTTAAAATGGTTAATTTTATGTCATTTTCACTTCATTTTTTTAAAATATAAAAAGAAATCATATTCTTATAGGAATATTGAATACCAAAAGACAGCACTCAACATTCAATGATACACATACAAAAATTTCCCACTGTAATATAAATTTCATCTATTTCCTCATTGATAAAATGTAGGTAACCCTGTCCACTGCAGAATTATAAGGAACCAAAGAAAAATTAATGAAATTATTCTGTAAACCAGTATTAGATACTACATGAACAAACAATACTATATTGTTTTTACTATCATGAGTGCATTTCTCAAATTATACATGGTATCAGTTGTGGGAAAGAATATATAAAGATTTGGTGACGAATGAAAATAGATATTGCTAATAAATTACCAAATCTTTGGATAGATACTGAAAGTCTTGGGCCCTGGCCAGGTAGCTCAGTTGGTTAGAGCGTCATCTCGATATGCCAAGGTTCCAGGTTCATTCCGTGGTCAGGGCACATACAAGAATTAACTAATGAATGCATAATAAGTGGAACAACAAATCAATGTTTCTCTCTCCTTTTCTCTCTCTAAAAATCAATCAATCAATTTTTAATAAAATAAAAATATAAGTCTTGGGGCATAGAACAGCTTTGAGGAAATACACTTCTCACCTATTTCTTTTACATTATGACCAGTTTGGTTCAGCTGTATAATTAGGTTCTGATATATGTTAAGGAATTTATTATCCATCTCCTCTATCTTTAACAAAATAAAACAATTCATCAAATGCCCTTTTCTGTTAATTATTTTGGTCTGAAATGCAAGAACTATATAAAAGTATGACGGAGAGAAAAAACTCTCCCATACTTATCAGTGAGGGAATATTTCAGCAGCAACTCTGTGTCTCGGTAACTGTTACATAAGAAGTGGATCTGGCAGGGATTTTTTCTTCAATTTTAAGTCCCTCTCTTTGAAATAAACACTGAACACGTAGTGTCATGGAACAGGTTCCTTTGCTGAGATGAATCAAACATACAAGTACATTTGCTCAAAAGAAAGACTGCTAAAGGCTTTCAAAGTATATATTTAGTTACTCTTTTTACTCAAAATGCCACTTCCCATTCTCCCAACTTTCTCCATATCCAATAAAAAGATAACAATAAACCAGAAAACAACTCTTTTCCTCCTCTATAAAGCAACCATTTGTAAACAGCACAACTTACCGCAAAAATTTTTAACAAAGTTTTCATGTAGAGCTTTCGAATACCAAAGGAGACTCCAAAAATAGCAGGTACTATGATGAAAACAAGAAGAAGGGTGAAGAGGACAGTCAGGGAGATGCCCAGAAGGTTGACAATCAGGCTATCAAAAGGCAGCAACAGGAACATGGTGGAGGATCCAGGCATGGCCAATGCCCTCCTCCCCAAGAACAAAGCACAGCCTTCAGATGGTCCTCTCAGACAGCACCAGCGTGGGAAAGGAACCAAGTTCCCAACAGAAAACAAACTCCATTTCAAAGTTCACATCATTCATTGGCCTCAGTAGAAAGCTTGGGAGTAGAATGGTAGTAAAAAGGGCCACAGGAGGCAGCCCGAATCCAATCTCCCTGGAACCGATGGACTTTGGAGGTGAATGAGACACGATCAATCTTCAGTGTGAGCATTCGAGTCCAGGCTGACTTTCTGTGGCAGTGAGCAGTGAGGGAGGGATCTCTGCTCTGCTATCCTTACACTGCTTCCAGAGTTGTACTTTTCTTCCTGCCCACAAGCATTTAGCAGATAAATCTGTCCTGAAGATCTGTCATTGCCAGAAGTACCAAGAAGAGTTCAATTTGGTGCCAGAAATATCCTGATAACTCCTGTGTGTGTGTGTGTGTGTGTGTGTGTGGGGGGGTGACTGCTGGCACTTCACACAGAAGGCTACTAAATTTGAATATGTGGAAATTAAATAACTGTTTTACTTAAAATTCCTTCATACGATGAAAATTGTGTTCATTGTAGAGAGTTCATATCTGGCCCCATTCTTCTTCTAGAGAGGCTCCTGGTGCGTGATGCTTCCAGGACCCTCCTACCTGGACAGCTACAGTCTTTGCCAGTAGAACAGAGATGCTGGCACAGAATGTCTCATGCTGCCTGTGGTGAGTGTAATTCCAGACGCTCCTGGCATTGGTTTCCTCTGGATATTCTTCTCCCTAAGGCTCCCTTCTCAGCAGTGACCTGGGTTCTTGGCAAGAAGTTGCTTACATGCTGCCAAAGCTGGAGGTGGAAACAGAAACACCGTCAGTCACACAAATCAAGAGGACAAAAATGTCAATATACTTTGGGGGTGGGGGAATGTTTTAGGGTAAGCCTAGAGTTAGTGCCAGCTTCTCAAGTTATCAAGGCCAAAGGGACTGGGCAGAGCAACAGGTGGCAGACACAAATGTGGGAGGAAAACACACAGATGTTTCATCCAGTTTTCAACTCCAATGATATAATATGTGGCCGCTCAAACTTTGTGAACACACAAATCTGTGGATGTAAGACACATCTGAAAAGATAAAGAGGGTATACAGTAAAAAGTAAATTTCTCTCCTACTTATCCCCCAGCTACCCAGAGTTCTTGTCTAGGTATATGTATTACTAGCTTCGTATTCTTCCCACTATTCTATGCTTATACAAGTAAATCATAACTTTTCTATTTCCCCCAATCTGGCAACAATAATGATGGCATATTATGAACATTGTTCTTCATCTTGCTTTTTGTTTCGTTTTTAGCTTAACTTATCATGGAAGAGTGTTCAATCAGCACATACATAGCTCCCACACTTTTTACAAGTACTATACATAGTTTTTGACTGTAAGAATTAGTTAACTCATTTAGGTTAACTGGTTTTCTGTAGTTGGACATCAATGTTTCCACTTTTATGCTGTTATAAATATTGTAATGAATAACCATGTGTATACATGATTTAGTACACAAAATGAACAAGCAAATATATTTTCAGAATAAATGTCTAGAAAGGGAACTGCAGGGGGAAAGGAAATATATAGTTTTAATTTTACAAGATATTGTCACATTTTCTACATAGAGATTAAACTGCTCTAGCCTATCTCCCCACACTGGCCATTCTTTTTTAAAGACCATTTTTAGAGCAGTTTTGGGTTCACAATAAAATTAAGAGGGAGGCACAGAGATTTCTCTTATACCCCCTTCCCGCGCACATGCAACAGTCTCCCCCATTATCAACATCCCCCACCAGACAGGTACATTTGTCACAACTGATGAACCTACATTAACACATCATAATCACCCAAAATCCATAGTTTCATTGTGATTCACTCTTGCTGCACATCCTATGGATTTGGACAAATGTATATTAACATGTGTATCCATCATTACAGTATCATACAGATTATTTTCACTGTCCTAAAAATCCTATGCTCTAATTATTTATCCTTCCCTGCCCTCAATCCCTGGCAATCAATAATTATTTTATTGTCTCCATAGTTTTGCCTTTTCCAGAATATAGTTGGAATCATACTGTACGTAGCCTTTTTAGATTGGCTTCTTTCACTTAATATAGCTACTCCTTTTAAAATTCCACTATTTCGAATATCTTACAAAAGTATTCCAGTTTTATATTACTCATCCCTAACCACAATTTACCAATGCAAGTCTTGAACTTGAGAGCATCTTATAAAGTCCCTTTACAAACATTTTGGCTTCACACCAATCACCTATGGACTCTACTCCAATACATTAAGAAGTTCAAGAATGAATAAACAGGTTACTGACTTTACCTTGAATTTTGTCCAGTGCTTTATAGAACTCAGCTGTTTCACATGTGATATTACCACCTGTGAACACATATTATTTCTATTTTACCAGTTATGAAACCAAGCAAGGTAGAAACAGATCCAATTCTTCTGACTCCTAACCCATTACTGTTCCCATTATATTCTCACACATCTAGTGATTAAAAGACATGGCAGTTCAGTGGCACCGAGTCACAAATACTAGTTCTTATATCTGGTCCTCAATATCTTCCATTTTCACATTACCATTATTAATGCTAACATTTATCGAATACTAACAACAGGACGTTAACTAATATAATAAGCATATTATATATACTATCCTCACTTAATTCTCACAACAACCCTATGATGGAGTTATCATCATTGCTATTTACAGGTGAGGAAACTGAGGCTTAGTGGATGAAGTAAGTTACCCAGGATCACATAGCTAGTAAGTGGCAGAAAAGAAATTTGGACAAGTATATCTGTCTCAGAGCCCATGCTCTTTAACTACTATGCTCTCCTATCTCCCAGACTACCTTGAAATAAATGAATACTTCCTTCATGCCGGTCCTGCTCTTTACAGAACTTCTTGTGATCAGAGAAAAACCACAAGGCAAATCTGGACTCATGTATCAGAATTTGGTGATGTTCTTAGAATCCAAGGTACAAACCTGCTCTTTCATTTTATAAACTAGCCAAACTGATTTTACATGCCAAATTATTAACTACCTCCCAACAGAGGTTCAGGAAATTAAATGTATTTCTGAGTTTAATCAACTTAATTTGCTGTCGGAGACACTGTATTCCTTAGACCTAATTCCAGCCTAATTCTAGGGTCACATCTCCGTTCTACTCTTCCATCCCAGTCACCCTTGCCCAGCACTGCATGGGAAAGAGGCAGCAAGATCCCTCTGTCCCACTGGTCAAGGTTACCTTGAGTTCCATGGACCCAAGGTGACTGAAAGTAGGGTCACTTTGACTTCCAATGCCAGAGTTTCTTTGGATCACAATCAACTGAGAATTTCAAAGGTTATGCTGAGTTCATGTTCCCAAAACATCAAAGTAAACATATTTAAGCAATCAACTAATTTCTTCACCTATTTCAGGGGTTGGCAAATTATCATCAGACTATGCGTCAAATCTGGCTATGGCCTGTTTTTATAAGGCTCATGACCTAGGATTTTTACATCTTTAAAACAAAAAAAATATGTGACAGAGACCAGGGCCCAAAAAGCCTAAAATATTTATTATCTGATCCTTTACAAAAGAAAGAGTTTGCTGACCCATGATCCAGCTGCTCTTCCTTCTGAGAGATAGTGAACTTCCCCTTACTGTCCTGCCCCACCGAGTTCTTATTTACCAGTGCCAAATTCCAGAACAGAGAAGAGTCAAACTAGCTAAACAGGTTATCTGACCAACACTAAACAATCCTCATATAAATTCTTAGAAGCAGAGAAAAAGCAAGCAAGCTACAGTTATCAAATAGGGTTCCAAAAGGATGTGCTGGATGAGCAAAGCAGTCATTAAAGCCAGAGAGGCCCCCTTAACAGACTTTGCTCTCCAGAAATATAAGAAAACTGCTCACATCAGAACTCGATCACACTACAATTTCTAGGTAACTGCTCATTTAGGAGAGGATATCACTCTGTCTCAAGTAAATACAATCATGACTCTTTAAGCATGAGGCAGGGGAAGCCATTAACTCTAAGGAATCTTGACTCATTCTCTTAACTTCCACAGCTTTCAGCCAAACTCACTGAGTCATTTGGACCAAAGTTCCCCCAAAAGCCCAAATGGTCCAGAGAAAAACATAAGAACCAACTAGTTCTGACTTTTTTAGGAGGGAAGATGGCTTCATTCTATTAATGTGACAGAGCCCACTACTAAGCTAACTAAACTCTTCAACTCTCTGAATGGCAAATCTGGGCTTTTAGGCCCCCAAATAACCCAATTTCCAGTGTGCCTCAGTTCTCAGACTAACTAGTTCATGCATTCAACAAATATTCACTGTTAGGTGTTAGATACTTAGTAGTGAACAAATATGCCTACAGACAAGTATTAAGCAACTAAGCATACATGAAGTAATAATTTCACACATGATTAACAACAAAGAGAGTCCTGGGTGTGTGTGTGTGGGGGGGGGGATCCTAGAAGAGAAAATAACAGAGGGAACTTACAAAATTAAATTGGGGCATCTAAACCAATTCTGACAAGGCCGGGACTATTAAGATTCCTAACTGCAGAATCAAATGCCTCTTTTTCAGTTAGCTCTCTCTAACACGTCCTACTTCAGGAGACTATGACTGTTACAGGCGAGATGAGGAGACCTCAGTTCTTGTCTTCTTGAAGGAAAGATTTCAATCAAGAGACAAAGTATAGAAAAGCAAGCAAGAATTTATTGACCACAGCAAAAATATACTTAGGACAGTGGAACAAGGAAGGGCACAGTAGAAGCCACAGGAGAGCACAGGCTGGGCTGCTTTGGCTCCCTGACATCAGACAAAAGGAGCCTTAGAGACAGGTTCAGGGGGTTAGCCCCGGACAAGCTGCCACTGCCCAATGCTCCCCCAGTTGCAAGTCTCTTGGGGTCCCTTAGAGGATAGGAGATGCATGTCTGTGGGGGGAGAAGGGAAGGGGCAGTGGAGGAGTAGGCGAGCTCCTAGGAAGGAGAGCTGCTGGGACTTTCATTTTCAAAGGTTTTAAAGGCTGGGCATTTGGGGGAGGGGTTCTAGGGGAAGATCAACAGAATATTCATCAGCTTTATAATGATGTACCAAAATGAGATTTATTCTCTTAATTTGTCTGTCCTTGGGTATGGCTGGCAAATGGCACTTAATTGGATTTCTGTTATCTGTCTCTCTGAGTAGGGTGATTTAAGCTATTTGCCCTCTGGTTGGAGAGGCGAAGTGCAAACCATTTCCTCTTAAGTGTCCTTGGTTTAGGGAGGATAGGATTTACTAGGCGGCTGCAAACTGCTGTTTATCTATCTTAGTTTCCCTATTCTGCTTGTCTTGGAATTTTCCTAGCTTCTTACTATCTTATAACATCATCACTAGACTGTCCAGAGAGACGCTACACACCAACTCAAAAGGAAAAAGATATAACATTTTATTACAAATAAATGCTTAGGTTACACAGCGATAATGCATTTTTAAAGCATACCAAGTACAATGTCTGTCTCAATAAATGGTATGTGTTACCATTTCATTATGACCAGAAGAAATCCAGAGTAATCTCTTCAGTTCCTGGTACCAGACTTTAAGAGGGTTAGAGAGGGAGGCACTTCAAAGTATGTCACAAAACCCACAAGCCAAAAAAAATACTACTACGTGCCTAGCAAGCACTAGTGCTCAATAAAAAGATTAGCTGTGAAGTATAGAAATATGAATTAAAACCACAGTAAGAGCCCTGGCTGGTTTGGCTCAGCAGTTAGAGCATCAGCCTGAAGACCAAAGGGTCTCGAGTTTGATTCCCAGTCAAGGGCACATACCTGGGTTGCTGGTTATATCCCCGGCCCCCAGGACTATGCGGGAGGCAAACAATCATGTGTCTCTCTCATATCAATGTTTCTCTCTCTCTCTCTGTCCCTCTCTCCCTTTCACTCTATCTAAAAATCAATGGAAAAATATCCTCGGGTGAGGATTAACCAAAAAATTAAATTAAATTTAATTTAATTTAAAAAATGTACAAGCCAGAATTTAAAACAACAGAGAGATGGCAGAAAATTTTTTTTTATAAACCACAGTATTGGTAAAAATGAGAAAATACCCTCAATTACTGCTAGTTGGAGTAAAACGGTACAACCTCTGTGGAGAACAATTTAACAATCGCCATCAGAATTTTAAATGCACATAAACTTAGTTCCAGTAATTCTACTTCTAAAACTTTAAACATCTGTAACAAAAATAAATTAAAAAAAAAAAAGATAAATTAGAACAGTGATTCTTAACCAGGGGCAATCCACCCCCTGCCCCCCCTCCCCGGGCCCCCTTTACTAATCCTTAATCCTTACCCAAGGATATTTTTCCATTGATTCTCTTAGAGAGTGGAAGGGAGGAAGGGCAGGGGAGCGTAAGAAACATGGATTGGTTGCCTCCCGCAGACCCTGACCAGGGCTGGGACCAAATCTGCAACCCAGGTATGTGCGCTTGACCATAACTGAATCCAAAATCCTTTGGTCTGAGGGCTGATGCTCTAACTGCTGAGACAAACTGGCCAGGACCCAGGGGCAATTTTTAACATTTGGTAATGTCTGCAGACATTTTTGTCACTGCTTGGGATAGGGGAGATACTGGCATGTAGTGCATAGAGGGCTGGGATGTGCTAAACATCCTATAATGTGCAGGCCAGCTCCTACAACAAAGAATTATCCAGACCCAAATATCAATAGTGCTGAGGACGAGACATCCTGTATTGAAGCATGTGTAAAATGATATAGGTGCAAGGTTACTGACTGAAGGAAGCATTGTTTGCAATATCAAAAGAAACATCAATATCCATTAATAGAGGATATAATGGAATACTATTCATCGTTAAAAAAGAGACACACATACACATATGCACCAAGAAACAATCTCCCAGTTAAATATAGAACAATGTCCACAATAAAGACCACTTGTAAGGGAGGGAGGAAAAGGAAAAATATACACAATTCATATGTACTCACAAAGATACATGTCTGGAAGGATACACAAGTGACTGGCTGTAGCAGCTGCCTCTAGGAGTGGAAGGGAGAGTTCACTATCTTTTTGATATCTTTAAAATTATATTCATCATTTTAAATGGGTAATAGTCTCATGGTTCAAAAATCAAAAGAAACACGCCAGCGTGTGAATCCTGATTTTATCAGTAACCAGTAGTGTGGGTGACTTCTGGTAAATTCCTTAATTTCTTTAAGCTTCTATTCAATAATACCCACTAAAAAGTAATGTTCAAGATTAGAAGATAACAAAAAAAAAGTACTTTCATACTGCCCAGAGCAAGGCAAATGCTCAAAACATATTAACTATTATTATTACTATTCTAAGTTCTTCTTACTAGGAAAAAGGAGGAGCATTTAAACGTTATTTCCCAAGAAGTCATGACATTCCACTAATGAGAGATCCAGTTTCAACTACTACCTGCCTAAGGTGTTTATAATCCCCTAAAATGGCTGGGTCATTCTGATCTCATTCAGAAACTGCATGTGGCCAGCCTGATAGGAAGGCAAATCAGCCAGAGCCAGTATTGCCAAACCACACTGAGGGGAAACAAGACCTGTAGAAATCAGGAAAAATGTTTCATGCTTAAAGATAGCATCCTGTGTGAGTGCTCCAGCAAAGACTAAGGCTGTTACAGTAATTTGGAGACAATAAAATAGATATACATGCCCAGATGGCTGGGATGTGAGCAGTGTGGGCCTTCAGAAGACCCAGCCAGAACCATTCCCATGGCCACTACTGACTGCACTGATTCTCTACCCAGGACACACATTTGGTTCGCCTAGGCCACAGCACAGATGAAATAAATAAGACTCTCTGTGGGTGAGACCTCGATTTGTTTTTAAGAGACTTGGGTGATTATAACATGTAGCCAAAGTTGCAAACTACTGGGTTAAGGGTTTTTACCAATTAAGTCAGCAAAGAACAACTGGAAACTGAGAAGACAACCCACTATCTATCTTTGATTACAATTATCCTTAAATAAGTAAAATGTACCTAGTTCTCTAACTTAAAAAGAGAACATAAAATGAAGTACATGTGTAAGAGAGTTGGTCAGGAGATCTAACTACATCATAAGACCATGAAACCATTTAGCATTAGAGAGCATTCAGAAGATTAAGCTGGCTGTCATCCAGAAAAAGCAGATTTGCTCTGGCCACCCTGAGACAAGAGAATTGCTATCTATTATGGTTGGCAGTTACAGGGGTGCACACTTTAACTTAATATTAAGAATCTAACCCTCACAATGCTAGTGGCAATGTGTGATGGTACAACCACCTTGGAAAATAGTCTGGTAGCTCTTTAAATGGTTAAACATAGCATTTTCCCTCCTAGGTATACAGTCAAGAGAACTTAAAAAAAAAAAACTGTTTCCACAAAAAACTGTGCCAATGTTTATAACAGTGTTATTCAGAATAGCCAGAAGGTAGAAACAATCCAAATGTCCAACAACTGAATGAATAAACAAAATGTGCTTTTTCCCAAGGTGTGGATAAAAAAGGGGGTTCTATGGAAAGTTACCTCACAAGGTGATCTGATCATGAATTTCTCACTGGGCAGGCCATGGTGGGTAGTCATGCCCCAGGCATATAACTTTAGTAAAAGGCGCATCTTTACCTTAAGCAGGCCCTGTCTATTGTTTCTGTGCATCTAGGTTGACATACCTTTTATTTATTTATTTTTTATTAATTTATTTTTGTTACAGATGTTTCTCCTTTTTTCCCCATTGACATCCTCCTCCCCATCCCCCCAACCCATCCTCAGCTTCGTTGTCCATGTCCATCAGTTATGCATACATGCGTATAAGTTCTGTGGTTTATCTCTTCCCTCCTCCCCTAACCCCTCTTCTGAGGGTTGTCAGTCTGTACCCTACTTTCACATCTCTGTGTCTACCCTGTTCCCCAGACTGTTATGTTTATTATATTCCACAAATGAGTGAGAAGGTTGACATACCTTTTAAACGCCCATCTTTCAAAACCTCCAAGAGGACATTAATTATCTCATATTCTGATCCCCACCTTGCTTTCTCCCACCGCATGTATTCTATTTTACGTACCCTCCCTAATCTCAAATGCATAAAAGAAACTGCAAACTGTTATTCTCTAAACCATTTTTCTTGCTTCCAAAAGTATCCTCTGTTTGACTCAAATAAATTTTCAAAAAATTTAGGGGAGTAGTGAAGTACAAGAAATTTGCTTGAATAGGTTTGTACGTTCTTACATTGACAAATGGAATATTATTCGGCCATAAAAAGAAATGAAATATTGACAGTTGCTACAATATGGATGACCCTTGAAAACATCATGCTAAGTGAAAGAAGCCAGTTATAAAAGACCACATAGTATGTGATTCCATAATATGAATTTAAATTTTTAGAGACAGAAGTAGATTAGTGGTAAGACTGGGGAGAATAGGAAGATAGAAAAGGGAGCAATAACTAAAAAGTGTAAGTTTTATTAATTCTTTTTGAGTTAATAAAAATATTCTAAAGTTGACTGTGGTGATGGTTACATATAACTGTGAATATAATAAAAACCTGAATTGTACCTTTCTGGCAGTGACTAACTCCCCAAACAACATGCTAAGGATCTCTGGAAGAGGAGAAGAGGAAACACAGCGCCTGGTACAGAGGCCCAATTCCTACTTCATGCATGTGAAATGCTCAGGATGCTATAAAATCACCACCGTCTTTAGCCCTGCACAAATGGTAGCTCTGTGTGTTGCTTGCTCCACTGTCCTCTGTCAGCCAACAGGAGGAAACGCAAGGCTTACAGAGGATGCTACTTCAGAAGGAAGCAGCACTAAAAGCACCTGAATCAAGATGAGTGGAGAACCATCCCAATAAACACATTTTGTATTTAAAAAACAAAACAAAAAAACACACCTGAACTGTACACTTTAAATGGGTGAATTTATACATAGTATATAAATTGTACCTCAATAAGGCTGTTAAAAACAAGAATCTCAGATGAGTTATTCAAATAGAATAGACTGTTTAGCCTGGCCAATGTGGCTCAGTTGGTTAGGCATTGTCCCGTGCACCGAAAGGTTGTCGGTTTGATTCCTAGTCAGGGCACATGCCTGGGTTTCTGGCTCAATCCCAGGTAGGGAGTGTGCAGGAGCCAGCTGATTGATGTTTCACTTTCACACTGACTTTCTCTCTCCCTTCCTCCCTCTCCCTTTTTCTCTCTCTAAAAATCAATTTAAAAATCTTAAAAAAAAAAAGGACTGTTCATGAAGATATTCACTCATATCTGAATTCTGCAGGGTGGTGGACACATTATGGTAGTTAGACCAGATGTTTTAAAATTCCTTTCCAATCCAAGATTTTTGACTATGTGTAGAATGTCAGAGAATCAGTAAAGCATGATGGTTCAACATACAGGGAATCAGACAAGCTGCATTCAAAACCAACCTCCAGCCCAGGCCAATTTGGCTCAGGGGTTAGAGCGTCGGCCCGCGGACCAGAGAGACCTGGGTTTGGTTCCCGCTAAGGGCACGTACCTTGGTTGCAGTTTGTCCCCAGCCCCGGTTGAGGTTGTGTGGGTGGTAACCACTCGATGTGTCTCTCTCACATCGATGTTTCTCTCTCTCTCTTCCCCTCTCTCTCCCTCCCGCTCTATCTGAAGATACATGCAAAAATGTCCTCCGATGAGGATTAAAATAAATAAATAAATAAATAAAAAACCAACCTCCATTACTTTCTAGTTGTGTGACCTCAGGAAAATAAGTCAACTCTCCATGCTTCAGTTTTCTCATCTGTAAAATGGGAATAATATGTATCCTGTGGTATTGCTGTGAAGACTGAACAGAATGCATTATCAAGTGATCAGTATAGGGCCTGACACAAAGTACTCAATAAACAGAAGTTAGTACTAAGTAACTGTCACTACAAAGCTGGAGGCAATAATAATAAAATGATAAACTGCGACTTTATTAGTCAATAATTTCTCAATTCTAGTCCAACTTCTTTTTTTATGGTTCAAATAACTGAGCCTTGGAAAGGTTAAATAACTGGGACAATTTAAAAAATTGTCCAATAACAGAGGCAGAACTAAAACTCAGATCTGCTCCAAGGCTGACCTCACATTTGCTTTGCGGTGCCACCCATTTTTCTTAGTGTACTGTCAAGACACAGACCCATCGAATGCCCCAATTCTGATGTGATGGTAAACAAACGTGTCCACAAACACAACAGAAATATGTGCAGTGGTAAATTTAACATCAAATGTAGCAGAGTGGTTGGAGTACTGTATAAGGTATTTGCTTGAATAGGATGCTGCTGCTTAGGAGGAAAGTGTATGTTTCCAAGGAAACAGGGCAGCACTTGGAGCTACTAGGTTAAAGTGAAGCTGAAGTGCTGAAAAACCAAGAATATACACACAGCTGACATCAATCCTGAATAAAATAAATGGTCCAAGAAAAAACCAGGATACGATAGGCTAAACTTCCAGGGGTGGCAGTCTGCGAAATCAATACCAGCTAACACCACACTTGCCTCATCAAATTGGCCTGACCAAACATAGCAGTATAAATTTTAAGTTGATAATTTTGTATGGCTCTCGAATTATGTTATAAATTTTCAAACAGCCCTTGGCAGAAAAAAAGTTCCCCACCCCTGGAGGATAACTCAACTCACTATGAAGAAGACAGGAATACAGTCAGTTTCAGGGTCTTGGTCTTAACTAAGGTCACTCTGACCTTAAGTATTTTCCCCTTGCCTAGAAAGGCTTGAGTTGGAACTGGGTAACAAGTAAAATGGTACCAACTTCACCCAAAAGCTACATAAGTCTTCAAAGCTGGTGTGGGGGGCAGTCGGGAGGGAGACAAAGGATATAGAATACTTTGACATTCTGAGGCCATCAGTTTAAAAACAAAGAAACTAATTTGCTGGAACTGTAAGATGCAAGACATCTCATTTACCAAATCGGAACACTGCTCTGACAGCTCAATTTCAAAACTGGTACTTTTACATTTGAGTACTGTATATGTAATTGGAAACAACTTCCTGGCCTTTTTCTTTTCTTCAAAAATCTTTTTTTTTCTGGTTTATTTCACTCAGCATAATTATTCTGAGAATCTTGCAAGTTGCTGCACATATTAACAGTTCATTCCTTTTCATTGCTACGCTGTATTGGCTCTACCACCATGTTTATCCATACACCTACTGATGGACATCTGGGTTGTTTCAGCTTGGGACTGTTGCAAATAAAGCTGCTATCTACAAGGCTTTTTATGGACATATGCTTTCATTTCTCTTGGGTAAATAACAAGGGGCGAATGACTGAGACTAAGGTAGGTGTATGTTCAGCTTTTTATGAAACTGCCAAATTGCTTTGTAAACAGGTTGTACCATTTTGCATTCTCACCAGCAGTGTATGCAAGTTCTACATCTTCACCAACACTTGACGTGATCAGTGTTTTAATTTTAGACATACTAATGGATGTGAGGTGATACCTCAAAGTTTTAATTTGCTTTTCCCTAATGATAAATGATACTGAGCATCTTTTCATGTGCTAATTTGCCATCTGTATATCTTCTCTGGTGACATGTTCAAATCTTCTGCCTATTTTTTATTAGGTTACTTTATTATTCAGTTTTGTTACTAGCCATTTTTAAAAAGTCAAGCTTTTTCTCCCCAATGACTAAGCAGTCTTATTTAAAATGAGAAAGCATTAGTACTGACCTGTACTTAAAAATGGTTATAAAATGGTTTTTAAAAATGAGTTTAATCCCACAGACACACACACACACACACACACACACACACAAAAGATGAGAAAGTGTTTTGTCACAAAGGCACAAAATTTATGAAACAGATTTCTTTGTTCAACTCACCACAAATTCGAAACCATCCTAATTGTGCAAAGAAAAATTACTAGAACATGAAAGGAAAAAAAAAACCAATAACCACAACCACAAACTCTAGCCACAGAACTGAATGTTACTAAGCAACAAAAAACACTCCTTCATCTTTATGTTGACAGTGATTTTGTGCTGTCCAACACAGCAGCCACTAACCACATGCAACTCCTGAGCACTTGAAATGTGGGTAGTCAGAACTGAAATGTGCTGTAAAGTACACGCTGGATTTCAATGATTTAGGATGAAAAAAATGAACGTTAAGGCCTCATTAATAATGCATATATTGATTGAAGTGATATTCTGGATAATTTGGGTTAAATAAAATATATTCTTAAAATTATTTTCACCTGTTTCTTTTTATCTTTCAAAAAAGTGGTCATTATATGGCTTATATTATATTTCTACTGGCTAGCACTGATCAAATACTTTTAAAGCAGACCCTGAAAATAATATATCTCTAACTAGTAAGGGGGGAAAAATGATACACACACACACACACACACACACACACACTCTTTTTCCCTGCCCACTCCTCCAAGGTGTGAATAAAATGGTACCATGGAAGGGATTTGCACCTGGAACTCAGGAGTTGTCTTAGGTTTGAGCCACAGCTCTGTTACTATCTGGTCTACTAGTCGTTCAGCTTCTCTGAATTTAAATTTCCTCATCAGTTTTTGTTTTTTAATTCAAAAAGGCAACAAAAATGTGCTCCTACTTTTTACAAAACATTATTCTAGTATTGTATATCTTGAGCTTATAGTTTAATAGGAGGTACAATCCAAACACACTAAACTATTATACGACACAAAATAAAAAGAGCCCCAAAAAGGAGACAAGCCCCTGTGATTGTGGCATGTGCACATGATGTGTATGTACGTGTTTTAAAGGAGAAAGAATACTTTACAGGAGTTAGAAAAAATTCCAAGAACTTAAAACTTTCCTAACTCTAAAATTCTGTGCTCTTGCAAAGCATTCATCATGCTACAGGAAGCATTATTATGTAGCTTAGTGATACATGGAACTGATAATATTTGGTCAAGTCCTCCCCATAAGCATAATGATACAGTAATATGTAAATGACATACCACAATGAGGCTCTTTTACTTGAAAAAACAATTCTGCAGTACAGTTCAAGCTTAACTCTCTGGCCTGTATCTCCAGAGATTTTTTCAAACAAATGGTAACCTTTTGCGATGTGCATACAGATGAGAGAAGTGGTTTATTCTTTAACAGAAAACAGCAAACTAGGCTAGAATCCTGATAGATTAAGCACAGCACTTTTTAACAACATAAACACAAACAACCACACAAAACACACAATTTCCTCCCACCCTCATGTCTTCAGGGGTGATGATATACCAAGTCACCCAGATGCTATTATTTCAGTGGTACATCCATAAACTAGATGTGCATGATAACTACTGTTATTTATCACAAACTCACAAAAGTCCGTCCTGAAAGAAAATTTATAAACAATTATGTCACGTTATATAAATTAAACTCAAAGAACTCTATATACAAAGATCCCCTTGGTCATAGCACTCCTTGGAGGTAGTATGTGCCCATATTAAGGGTAAGAAAACGGAGGCACAAGTACAAGTACTGAATTTACCTGTTTTTCTTGAGATAGGGAAATTTAATAGCATAAAGTGTGCTAGGAAATGCATAACATGGTTTTGCAAAAAAAAAACCTAACCCACAATTCATCCAGCCCAGGGTTCTTATGTGTTAATGGCAAGAAAGAATGTTATATGGGAGAGTGCTATTGTTCTCCCTGATATCAAGAGCAAAACCTCTGGGGTATATACTCCAAGTGCTATTAAATAGCTGTGAATGTTATCTAAATCTTTTAAAAGTTTGTTCTATCCTCAGTCTGGTATCCTAGTTCGAGCGTCACAATATTCCCATGATTCCAATAAGCTGTGATCAGACATTCGCCGCAAATATAGTTTAAGAAATAATTTAAGGTATATCCCCTAGTTGTATTACACCAGAATTTGGTGGAAAAGTTTTTCACATTTACCCATCCAAACCCTTCATTGTAAGAGTTTTCAGTCATACCTTCCACACATTTCTCTTTCCTGAAGATGACCTAAAGGCAAGCAGTAAGGCACAGTGGAAAGAGTGAGTGTGGAGCTGGGAGATGTCTCCTCAGCCTCTCATTCCCTGTAGATCTGGCCAAGTCACTGAACCTCTCTGGACCTTGAGGGCTCATCAAAAATGAAAAAGTTAGCCCTGACCAGTGTGGCTCAGCAGTTAGAGCGTTGGCCCGAGGACCAAGGGGTCATGGGTTTGATTCCCAGTAAAGGGCACATACCTGGGTTGCTGGTTTGATCCCCAGCTCCATGGGGGTCGTGCAGGAGGCAACTAGTCATGTGTCTCTCTCACTTCAATGTTTCTCTCTCTCCCTTCCACTCTATCTAAAAATCAATGGAAAAAATCCTTGAGGATTAACAAAAACAACAACAAAAAGGTCAGAGAAGATGACTCGGAAAATCTAAAAGACTTTGTTTTAATCTGCCCTCCAGCAGCTTGATCATTTTAGATACCCTTTTCTAGTCCTTCTCCAATGCTGTATGTTTCTTAGCTGAAGGATTTATAAATAGTAGACTGTGTCCCAATAAAAGTACATTATGATTATTTGACAGTAATACTTTTATTTTGAATCTCAAGCTACTTTTGACAACAAGGATTTATCCCAGAGATACAAGGGAAGGGGAAATGTATAAGGACATAGATAGGACAGGCTCAGCCACACAGTGAGTTGTTGAGGCTGGATGAAGGGTATCTACTGATTTGCTATTCAGACAAGGCACATTAGATGTAGCCGATTATATGATAAGCGGCATTATGTGACCAAGGAATAGTTTAATCAGAATCTCAGCTTTGGGTGCTGATGGTGAGGTGTAAGCTTCTTCCTTGAAGTCTTTGGGAGAATTACTGTTCTCCTTTTCTGGTTTACAAGACCGGGTAATAAATATACTACAGAGACTCTTCATTTTAGTAGATCATTTTCTATAAGGCTTGTTTTTGTCTGACTTTTTTATGTCTGAAATTCTCCATAATATAAAGTTGAGAAGAACGACATCACTGTCAAAGTGAGAAAAGAATACGAACTGGCATTATTACAGGACTCTCTTCTACAGTCTTTGGCATTAAGGATAATTGCTTTTCACTTCATTTCCCTTGGGTTGAGATAGAATCTACAAGACATGAAACTAAGCAGAGTTACTCAAAGTCCAGCCAAAATTAAGGAAAATGAACCAGAAAGGAAATTCTTCAACTGATCTCAAGGTTATCAATGAGAAGATCCACGGCACGGAGGACACGAGCAGGGAGAGGCACTAATACAGACAACAGTATGGAGCTTCCTTCCACAAAACTATGCTATTACGTCTCCTATGGTACAGGTCCCCTAACTTTTCAACTGCGAAAGTTAAAGCCCCATGTGAAACGGAAAATGAAGAAATAAACAAGACCTTTCGGTAGGAGGATGCCTCGGAGGGCGTGAAATCAAAACGGAAAGGCATGGGATTTCGGGGGTAAAGAAAGAAAAACATGGGGCTCCATTGGAGAACGAGAGAGGAGAACATACATCCCCGAAAGCCGAAGGACACACAGGAAGAGAAATTACAGGCGAAGGCACTTCCTCGTGATGTCTAAAACCCCTTCGGCGCTCGGGCAGGGAGCGCTCCGGGCCCGGGATTCGGGAGCACCGAGGAGTCCGCCGCGAGGGGCCGGTAGAGCGGGCAGGGCCGGGAGGAGGACCCGGCGCCGCGGGGGGACCAGGCTCCCGGCGCTGGGGCGGCGGAAGGGGTGCGGACTGTTCCACTGCGGCCGAGGGGCGGAACGCTCCGACCGGTCGGGCAACCCCAGGAAGCGACGATGGTGTCTCCTGACGCCGGCGCGGCGAAGGGAGGGAGTCCCCGGGCCGCAGGCCCCTCGCCCCGAACCCCGCGCTCCGCTGTCGGTTCCCTGGAGGCCAGTGACCTTCAGGAAGGAGCCGGCTCGGTCATACTCACCGACCGCGAGGCTCCGAGGCTCCAAATCCCTCTGGCGCTGGTCCCTCCCCCCTGGCCCGCCGCCGCCGCCGCCACCGCCTCCGCCGCCGCCGCCGCCCGAGGCGTGCGTAAAGACGTGCGCGCGCCCGCCCTTTGTCTACGCCGCTTTGACGTGACCCCTCGCGTCCCACCCCACCCCTCCGCCGTCTAATCTCACGCCCCGCACCCCCGCGCCGGGCGCGCGCCGGACCGAGTGGGGCGGGGGCTGCGGGGGCGGGGGCTCCGAGGGGCGTGGCGGGAGGCAGTGCTGCGTCATCTGCCCGGTGGGCGCGCTCTGGAACTGCCGAGTCGCCCCCTGGCGAGTGAGGGGGCGCTGCCCGGGGTGGGCCAGGGGCTGCACCGAGTGGGACTGTGCCCCCTAGGCCCTGGTCGCCTGACCCTCGCCGTGGCGTGTGCCCCCGGGATGCCTGCTCTGATCAGAGGAGGGCTTCCTAAATAGGGGTCTCCGTGGTTCAGAGCTGGGCCAGGGCCCGAATACTGGCTACTTCCCCAAGGTTGCGTAGCCTAAATTCTGAGGAGGGCGGTATCAGCCCTGATTAGCCAGAGGGGGCTTGAGTGACTAAATTACCCTGTCATCTTGGGGCTGTTGTGAGTATACAGTGAGGTGTATATGTATGTAAAGAACTTAGCTCGTGGTCTGGCAGTCTCAAGAAATGTTAGCTGCCATCACCAGCACCATCACCTGTGAATCTCATCTGCCTTACTAGCGAAGCTAAGGCGTTCAAGATGTTGGTGTACACGATCCCTCCCTGCTGCAACCTTCCTAAATTTGGAACTGATGTCTACTAAAGTCTAGCTGGTGCCTGCTGGAGTTTGCACGTGAATTTCTCACCATCTCTTCAGACTTCAGCCACCTAACACAAGTTTATCGTCTCCCCTAAAATCGGTCCTTCTTAAAAAGAGATAGCCCTTTTTCTTCCTGTTCTGAAAAGACATTTTTGCCTCCAGTACCAAGCCCTACCCCTCTCCCTGTTTATGCTACATATTGTTGTAATATTGTTATTCCATGCTAAATAATCTGATAATAATCTTGAGGGTATAGATCACATTCTTAGATCTCAAAATCTGACTATAAGAATGATGGCTCAGCTCCAAAACACTGGACCACTCATCCTCACACCAAATGTTACCACATTGGGACTTAGTAAATATTCGGAACTCAAGTATTTATCCATTCATTTAACAAACTTTCATTGAGCCCTCACAATGGCCAGTTTTTGCCAGATTCTCAATGATACAATGTTGAATAATGAATGCATGGCCATGTCTAATCTTCAACTAGATTAAGAAGAAACTGGATATAATATGTTTTTGTGTCCTCCCCAATGCTAGGGAGAGGGTTTTAAAGTGGCCACCACCATCTTAATGCTCTTTAGGTTCTTATATCTGGTCTTTGTTCCTGCCACAGAACCAGTCAAAACGTGTATTCATGTTTACTTTTGTCACAATTTTTACAATTGAGTATAATTCTTTGTATATAATAATTTTGAAATTTAAAAATATTTCAGGCATATTAGAGATTCAACAAAAACAGTGTTGATTGAGTCTTTGCCCAACCAAATAGTGGACTCAGTTATTGGGTACACACACATACACACACACACACACACACACACACACACACGGGAGTACGCAAACATTCACTGGCACATTCTCTAAACTTCTTTAGCACAGGAAGGCAATCAAACTTCCCTCTGAAGAGGAAACCAACAAAAACTGGCTTAATATATTCCCTTAGGCTTCAAAGTTTTGTTTGCAAAGGTCAATGGTCTGGGCAGATCTGTCATATTTGTTTTTAGGATGGAATAATACAAATGAGAAAGATAAAACAAGTAAGTAATGCTTGAAAAGCTAGACACAAAGCAGATTTATCTATAGAGAAAGCCTACTGCCTATAGCATGACCAGGCTTGTGTCCTACACTAAATTCCTTGTCACTGAATTTGGACTGTCTTTAGACTATTTTTGAAGGTGTTTTCATATTCTAGAATGAAAATACTCTTGTACTACTACAAAAACTATGTGAATAATTTTTAAAAACCTGATGTAAGTCCATTCAAAGAAGAGGATTGCACCCACTGGTGTGGCTCAGTGGATTGAGCATCGTCCCATGGACTGACAGGTCCCGGTTCAATTCCTGGTCAGGACACATGCCTGGGTTGCAGTAATCAAACCTACAGGAGACACTGATAAAAAGACAGGGCTTAGTTATTGATTTAGGTGGATAATGGAAAATACAAAATTAATTGGAATAATAGAATCCATAGATCAGCTTATACCTTTAGCAGTAGGAAAATCTACTTAGGAAACCAAATCAACATCAATAGATTGTTTGTTGACTATCAAGGTTTTTTTTTTCTTTCTTTTTAAAAATTTTTATTTATTTATTTTCTTTATTGATTTTAGACAGAGAGGAAGGGAGAGGGAGAGACAGATAGAAACATCGATGAGAGAGAACATCAATTGGCTGCCTCCTGCATGCCCCCCCACTGGGAATTTGGCCTACAACTTGGGCATGTGCTCTGACTGGGAATTGAACTGGCAACCTCTTGGTACATGGGTCAGCATTCAACAACTGAGCCACACTGGCTGAGCTATAAAGTTGGGGTTTTTTTTAAAGAAAAAAAGAAATGCATAACTCTAAGGGCTCTGGCAATTTGACATACCCACCAAAATTCTACTTACATAGGATTCTACCTGCCAATCAACCAAAAGAAAAACAAACAAACAAACAAAACCTGAGCTCAACAGAACATCTTCTTGGATGAACATGGTAGACTATTTTTCTTTGCTTATTTTCTAAAATTCACTTCCATCTGCCATTATCACCTCCATTAAAACAATAGTCACCTTCCTGGGATTCTCAAGGAAAGGGGAACTTCCAATTACTTTCATAGTAATTCAAAATCTCTAGTGGAAATCACATATATAAAAAAGGCCACTTAAGCTAACTAAAATGTTAATTTATTATTTTTTTATTGAGGTAACATTGGTTATCATGTTATATAAGTTTCAGGTGTACAACATTGTAATTTGACATCTGTATACACTATGGTTTCCATTCATCACCATATAATTGACCCCCTTTACCCATTTCATCCTCCCCCCATCCACTTCTCCTCTGGTGACTACCAATCTGTTGTCTGCATCTATGAGTTTGTTTTGTTTTGTTTGTTCTTTAAAAATATATATATATATATATATATATATATATATATATATACATATATTCCACATATGAGTGAAATCATATGGTATTTGTCTTTTTCCACCTGACTTATAAACTGTAATTTTTGGCAAACATTCACTCATCTTTTAGAAACACACTTCAGAGTTTAACTCCATCAGGAAGTTTTCTCTGATTTCCCCCTAGGGGCTTATTCTCCATATTTTCCTAACACTCTCCATGTGTCTTGAACATTATTTGTTTTTAGGGGTTACCTATTTGTATGTTTGGCTCCCCTCAATGGGCTATGACTTTTGTTTTATTCATTTTTGTATCCCCAATAGTTAACATGTCTGGCATATAGTGGTGGTTCAATAAATGTTTGTTGAATGAATGAAAACTCATGATGAAAACCAGAAACTTGACAAATTATGTATGTATTTAATAAAATCATGAAATGAACCAGTACTTAATGTATGAAATTAGGTAGACAATACATGAGATATATGGGGAAAATAGTAAAAGGGCTTCTTAAGAGCAAAAATTTATAAATAGGAAAGGATGTCATGAATTAGACCAGTTTATCTTAATCTGATGTTTCAGAGGTCAAGGGAGTCCTGGGCCACTTCTATCTTTTTGAGATTATTACTATAAAAAAAAAAAAAAAAAAAAAAGAATTACAGTGTGCTATATAGTACACATGTGTATTCCCCAAATTAACAATTTTAAGAGAAAAAGAGGCAATAAACACAGTGTGCTATTTACAAAATAAGGCTTTATACAAATATTAAATGTTACTTCAAAGTGCACTGTAGGCAATGAGACACAAATGTGAAATTCAAAGATGACTAATGAGCAGCATCCTTATTCAATCCTGTTAGCTATCTCTATGGTTGTACATGTAATTTCAATCACTGGAGATAATATCAAAAGTCTAGATTCCAGGTCCACTGTAACTGTGAGACCTGACCCACAGGTCTTCTAGGACTTTCCCTCCCCAGTGGTAGGCCCTGACCTGAGTGGCATTGTTTTCAGAGGCTCATCAATGAGATTTCAGAAACCCTAGTTTCATGAGAACTGTTACCACACATTCCAGGGGTAAGTCACCTTTATAGCTGGCTACTCACGTTTTCTGTTGATTTTTACCAGCCTTAATTTCAGAGAGCGACCCCCCCAATGCTGGCAGCATACCCTGTGGGGACTGCCCACCCTATTTATGATCATCCCTTAATGGAGTCAGGACTAGAAGGCTGGACAGGGAATGGGAGGAAACAGGGCGGTTTCAATAACATCCCTTATCAGATGAGGAAGCTGCCCTGTGTTCATACTGTCCCTGGAAGCAGGCCTGTTTGGCTTCATCTGTCTTTACCCCTGTTAACCATCTGGCAACACACAGGGAGTGTCTGGGGCAGGGAGAAAAAGAAAAAAAACAATGTTGCTTGCTTAACCACGATGACCACATTTATTTAGCTGCCACTGGCACAAACAAATGTAGCCCAAGAAGTGAAGGATTAGAAGAGAAAAAAATTTATTTTAAACAACACTTTTATTTTAAATTTGTCATCCATGATTTATAATCTGAGAAAATGAACAATCTTTGATAAGAGGTTAAAATCTTCCAAAGACAGCCCTGGCTGATATGGCTCAGTTGGATGGGTGTTGTCTCATGTACCCAAAGTTTGCCAGTTTGATTCCTGTCAGAGCACATGCCCGGGTTGTGGGCTTGATCTTTAGTAGGGGGCATGCAGGAGGCAGCCCACCGATGTTTTTCTCTCCCTTTATGTCCTTCTCTCTTTAAAAATCAATTTTTAAAAATCTAAAAAAAAAACTTCAAGCCCTGGCTGGTGTTCTCAGTGGTTAGAGCATCGACCCATGCACTGAAGGGTCTCGGGTTTGATTCCAGGTCAAGGGCATGTACCCTGGGTTGCAGGTTCGATCCTGACCCTAGCTGGGGCACGTGCGAGTGGCAACTTTTTCTAAGAATCAATGATTCTCAGTTGAAGATTAAAGAAAAATCTGCCAGAAACTGAAGATCCCAGAACACTAGAAATGGAAGCTAGAGGCATACTTGACACAAATACTCGTGTGTTATCCCAACCCATTAATTCTAGGTATCTCAGGCGTGGCCAGCCTAGAAGCCAGCAGTGCACATGGCAAGTCCTGTCCCAGCCTCCCCAGATCCTGAGGTAGGCAAATTGTTCAATATGCAGTTTCAATACGATGTGATATATACAATAGGGAAAGTGTGGGAAAAAAAGTTTTTGTTGTTCATAGGAACAAAAGTCTGACTTCTGGGTTTAGGTAAATTTACACTCCAAAAAATGTACTAAACTGCCATATAAATATATTTTATTTATTTATTTATTTATTTATTTATTTATTTATTTATTTATTTATTTTGAGGTAGACAGAGTTTTTCCAAACTCTTATCTGATAAAGAGGGGGGAAAGGTCAAGTTTTTACATGAACCACTGAAGATGCTTTAACAAACATTGCTTTTGGCAAAAGTTAAAGGCGAAAGATGACTTCAAGTAACCAGAAAACTAGCCCTTTCCAAACAGAGAGGAAAGAAAAAGAGAAATTTCTGTGCGGTCTTCCACACAGTCCTTACAGACACTCCCTGCCAGGCCTTTTAATCACATATAAAAGCTTTAGTTACATTTCTTCTGTTTCCACACTCCAAAGGCTTCCCTGCAAAAGGTCAAAGGCGCCATTCCCAGATTTCCTAGAGGAAATCTCACCCCGTTGGTTAGGAGGTGAGCCTGCCCTTGTAAGAGAAGAGTGCAAGGCGTTCAACGCCTTCTGGGTGCTGGGAGTTGCTGAATCCTTTCTCCCTACCATGCATTCGGGAGCAAGAAGAGTGTGAACAAAGTTCCAGGAGAGAGGATGGGCAAGGAATTCAAGCTTTGTTTGTGCAGCAAAAGTAACCCCGGAGGCTCACCCTATCTGTGGGCCCTCATAGAGTTCACTGTCATTCAGATGAGCAGGACTGTGAACTGGGCACAAGCAATAGCTTTGTCCTTGATTGTTCCCCCAAAGGTGCTTCTCTGAGCACACTAAAGAGAAGCAGAAGTGGAAGGTGCCCACCGGGCTTGGGGGACCTAGTGGTAACACAGCCTGGAGGGCGAAGCAGTCCGTCTCGCCTCCAAAAACCGCGCGTGGGAACACAGGGAACTTCTTTGAAGGAGCCTCAGGTATCAAAGGTGATGCGCATCTGCACTCGCTTCTAGAACCCAGTCCTTGCGCCCGCACTGTGCCTCGCAGGAAGGCCCCCTGCACCGCTGCTCCCTGCACGGCTCGGAGTCCGCTGAAACCTCGTGACCCGCGGAGTCCGGGCCGGGTGCAGGGAAGCCCAGAGTGTAGGTGGTTGGCTCTCGTGAGCGGGTGGGTGGCCGGGGTGTGCTGGGCGCGGGAAGTTGGACGCGGGACACGAGATCTCTTCATAGTCTCTGCCCACGGCATCTTCAAACCTGTGCACTGATGTCAACGCGAGCCCCTTCCTGTCTGCGAACACCACGTGCTTCTTGGGTCTCTCGGGTTCAGGAGGTCATGCCAGGCAGGAGGGAAAGGACGACTGGGGCTGCAGCTCCCCTCGTCCAGACCTCCAGACCGCAGGAGCTGCCCCAGGGGTGGGCTGTGGCTGAGGCAGAGGTGCATGGGGCAGTGCACAGAAGACACGCTGGCACCACTGGGACCTTTGACAAAACGGGAAGGAAGTTCTGGTGAAGGGCAGAAGGACCAGGCATTCTCAACTAAAGCCTGCGCCCTACGATGCTCTTCTGCCCTGCTCACAGGTGTCTAAAGAAACTGGGAAAAAGAAGCACAGGCAAAAAGTAGCAGTGGGTTGGCGCCAAGTGACAGCTGTCAGTTCCTGGAGACAGACACACTTACCTCTCTCCACTCGGGTCCAGGCAGCGGTCCGTGGCAGAGATGTCAGCTCCTCTAGCCTGAGACCAGTGTCCCCAAACAGGAACTATGTATGTGATCCTGACCCCCAGCAGCACCCAAGGCATCTTTTATGTCTTAAACACTGGTTGGGGAAATGAAAGGAATATGACAAGAAGTGTGACTCACACTTTGCCCCAGGCCACCAGCACTCCACCTTGATTAGAGTGTTAGGGGTCACTCCTGGGTTATCTATGGTGGGGAGTCTACCATCAGAAGAGGAAGGACAATGAGGAAATGGAAAACCCTTTCAGCTGTGAAACAGACCACCCTCGACGAATGAGAAGTTTCCCAGAATACTTTTCTCTGGCCGTCCTGTGAAGGAGTCTGCTTTGCTGCTTTTCCTCATACTATTACATGCTATCCACTTTCTGCCCTCCTATCTCCACCTGTGGGTTCTTCCCAGACTTCTGTTACTGCCTTCTAATTTTCTGTGTTGCTTTACTCCGTAGTGTGTGTGTGAGTGATCCGGAGAGAGAGGTCATTGGGTGTGGCACCCATCGACCAATATAGAGAGCTCCCATAGGTGCTTGGGCATGGATCTCTGGTTCAACCAGTTTGTGGCCAGAGTGACAGGGTCATAGGATACAAAGTCCATTCATAAGGAATCCCACCTGGTGTGAGTACCTGGATGGCACTCCTGGGCTCAGTAGCCTGTGTTGCACATGATCAGACTGTCTCAGAAGGTGGACAACTTTCCTGGTGTTCTTCCCTCTGGCATCTTTCTCCATCTCCTGTACAGACCCAGTTCTCTCTCTCTCTATCCCTTAAATCTTAATGCACCCCAAGTCCTCAGCCCTCTGCATTTTTCACTTTATACCTTTTCTTTGTAGGTGTTTATCTGATTTTGACGATTATTCAAGCACTTTCATATGCTAACTCCATGTCTACACCTTTAGCCTAGACTTTTCTCATGCGTTCCAGACTCCTATTTCTTGATCTGGGTGGTGGTAACACAGGTGTGTCCTCTGTGTAATTTTCTGTATGTGTGTTTGACTTCAATTAATCAAAAGTTTATTTAAAAAGAAACAGCAAGGAGGTAAAATTGTGAGTTATATAGTGATTTGGAGATTTGATTTTTTTTTTCCATTTTTTGTTCAGATAGAGTGGGAGGGAGAGAGGAAGAGAGAGAGAAAGAGAAAAACATCGATGTGAAAGGGACACATCGAGTGGCTGCCTCCTGCATGACCAACCAGGGCCCGGGACAAACTGCAACCGAGGTATGTGCCCCTAGTGGGAACCGAACCTGGGTCTCTCTGGACCATAGGCCGACATTCTAACCGCTGAGCCAAACCGGCCAGGGCGGAGATTTGATTCTTATAAAAATGACCTCAGAATATACATACGTACATTTATAGTACATTTTCACTTAATATATAGTAGACATATTTTCATATCAGTATATTATGGATATAGCTCATTTTTCATCATGGTGCATGGTATTCTGTCATATAAGTCCATCATACTCTACACACATTTATTTATTTATTTATTATCCTCACCTGAGGACATTTTTGCATTTATCTTCAGATAGAGCAGGAGGGAGAGAGGGAAGAAGAAAGAGAGAGAAAAAAAAATCAATGTGAGAGAGACACACCAAGTGGTCACCACCACACAACCCCAACCGGGGCCAGGGACAAACAGCAGCTGAGTTATGTGCCCTTAGCAGGAACCAAACCTGGGACTCTCCGGTCCACAGACTGATACTCTAACCACTGAACCAAACCAGCCAGGGCCTCTACACAGCCATTTAGATGGCTCTTAATTTTTTTGCTAGTAAAATAGTGCAAGTAACACTTTTTTTTTCAATTTTTATTAATTTATTTTTGTTACAAATGTTTGTCCTTTTCCCCCCTTAGATACCCTCCTCCCCATCCCCCACCCCTCCACCCCACCCCACTTCACCCCAGCATTGTTGTCTATGTCCACTGGTTACACATACATGCATATAAGTTCTTTGGTTTATCTCATCCATCTCCCCCACCCCCCTCTTCTGAGGTTTGTCAGTCTGAACCATATTCATTTCTATGTCTCTGGGTCTATTTTGTTCATCAGCTTATTTTGTTCATTATATTCCACAAATAAGTGGGATCATGTGGTATTTGTCTTTCTCTGATTGGCTTATTTTGTTTAGCATAATACTCTCCAGGTCCCTCCATGTCATCTCAAAGGATAACAGTTCTCTCTTTCTTATAGCTGCATAGTGTTCCATTGTGTATATGTACCACAGCTTTTTTATCCACTCATCTATTGATGGACACTTGGGCTGTTTCCAGATTTTAGCAATTGTAAATAGTGCGCAACTAACACTCTTACATACATACAATCAACTACTGCTTATTGGGATTTTTTGTCTATTTGCCTGATCAAGCGTGTTGTATTATCAAATCCTCTTTATCATTACTAAATTTGTGTGAAATATCTATCACTTTCTGAGAGTGATGCATTAAACAATAATAGAGCACCCATAGTGTTTATATTCTCCCTAAAAATGAACTGGCTGGGCCTGATGGATCACGAGTGATCTCTGGGTTGCCAGGATGAGAACATAATCCTGGCCAATGAATGACCCTTCACTCTCCCTTGCTGCCCAGGGTAACTTCTAGGCCCTTGTGGTTCTGAGAGTCCATGGTCTCAAACAATCACCAGGTTACACACTCAGCTGTGTTGTTACCAAGGAGATCTAAAGAGGAAGTTGAACCTGAACCCATAGAGCTTGTAGCCCATGGATGGCTGTGTTCTTTTCCACAGTGTTGTGCTATGGGCATGTGATGGAGGGGGTGGGGTGGGGAGTATCAGTATTAATTAAAATACTGAATGTTATCAATTTGGGTGAAAAACAGACACCGCTCTGAGTTCACCCCTAGTACCCACCCCATGATCAGGAGCTAAAAGTTTACCAACCGCATTTTGAATGTTATCTCTTGGAAATATCCTGTAAGAGCAAGGGCCAGATGAATTGCTTGGCACTTCTGAGTAAACTACCTCTTTTCTGACAGCTGCAAATGTCACCCAGCCACTCAACAGGTGGACTGTGCCAGGGAGGCCTTTTCAGGACAGTCAGAAGCTGAGGATAAATTCTGGTTCCTGGCAGCCTAGGCCCTTCCTGATACAGCATAGCCATCCAGGAAAGTAATTATCTAAAGTAAAGACAGCCCGGCCGGTATGGCTCGGTGGTTGAGCGTCGACCCATGCACCAAGAGGTCACAGGTTCGATTCTTGGTCAGGGCACGTGCCCAGGGGTTCTGGGCCCGATCCCCAGTTGGGGGGCATGCAGGAAGCAGCCAATCAATGTTCTCTGTCATAGATGTTTCTATTTCTTTCTCCCTCTCCCTTCTTCTCTCTCTAAAATCAATAAAGAAAAAAAAATTTTTTTTAATTAAAATTAAGACAGATAAGGCTTCCAGAAAGAGAATGGCCAATTCCCAGGGCTAGTCCAGGGCCAGGAGGAAGGCATGGGTGTTGATGGATTTCTCCTGCAGGACTATGAGGCTCCTGAGCCCCAAGCTTACATGTGGGAATATTTAATAAGTCTTGTGCCCACCATATGGTTGGGAGGGATAATTTATTGTATCTTTGGGTTTCTTTTTTTTTTTGGTACGTGCCCCTAGCGGGAACCGAACCCGGGACTCTCTGGTCCTCAGGCCGATGCGCCAACCACTGAGCCAAACTGGCCAGGGCTCTTTGGGTTTCTAATGGCCAAAAATGCACTGATAGTAAGAAGAGACCACACTTGCAGCAAGATTCTATCTCAGCAGTCTTTTTTTTTTTAACTTTTACTTTTCACTATATATATATAGTGCACTTAAACTTAAAACAGAATAGAGAAGAAATACTCATAACCATCAAATACATGTTTGCAGCTATTCACCTATTTTTTAAAAAATCCTCACCCGAGGATATTTTTTTCCATTTATCTTCAGAGAGATTGGGAGGGAGGGGGGAGAGAGAAAGAGAGAGTGGAGAGAGAGAGAGAGAGAGAGAGAGAGAGAGAGAGAGAGAGAGAGAAAGAGAGAGAGAAACACCGATGTGAGGGAGACACATCGACTGGTTGCCTCCTGCAGGGCTGGGGACAGAACCACAACCGAGGTACATGCCCTTGACTGGAATCGAACCCACGCCTCTTTGGTCACTAAGCCAAACCAGCCAGGGCTGCTGTTCACCTTTTCATAGCTGGTATTTATAGCTATTTTCTTCCATTTCCCATTTCATATGTCCTTTGTCCTCATCAAGCACCTTAGCAGTTTGTGGTTCTTTGCCTGGTTGGGGACTCTGAAGGGTCTGGGTCATTGGTCGGACTGTCTGGATTGTTTTGTTTTGTAGTTTTCTATTGATACTAATCACAGGGCATGGTGATACTAAGAAACACACTAAAGAATCTCCTGAATTCCAGACATAGTCTTCCTAACCTCCACTGCAGAGTAGCAGACGAAAGCCTGAGTCCCCAAGTAACATCAAGGCTATAAAGACAGTGTCTGCTTTAGATTTAAGGATAAATAAAACTCAGGGGAAAATAGACCTGTGGGAAAAACAATTCAGTCTCCCTTGCCCCACCACCTTTCTCTGCACTGAATCCAACTAGACATTTCTAGCAGAGGCTCCCCAACAAGAAGCCCAAAGCATTGCAGGCATCAGGTAGGCTGTGCTGTCCTACTTTGGGTGGGAATAGGCTGCACGATGTCTACTCAGAAGACCACAGCTGAAGATACCCAAGGGCTAAGAATTAAAATTACACTAATGCTACCCATTCACACATTTTTGGTGTGAGCTTCACATCCTCAGTCATTCTCTAAGAATGTTTTCTCTAAAGATTATAATAATGATAACAATAACTATCAATTTTGACTACTATCAGTTCTGACTACTAATATCTGCTAAGCAACATGATTGGCAAGCTCTGCACGCACATCTCAATTACACTCATCATCCTTGAGGGCTTTATTCCCATTTTATAGCTAAAAATATAGAGGCTCAGAAATATTAAGTAACTTAACAAGGAAGGAAAATTACTAAGAACCTAATTTAAATACCTAGCCAGACTATCTGTCAAAGAAAGAGATAAAGACATTTTTAGGCATACAGACATACTCAAAGTTGACCTCCCACAGGCCTTTAGGAAAAGAACCAGTAAAGAATGTACATCAGGAAGAAGAAATGTAAACCTAGAAAAATATAACAGGAATAATAAGGAAAAGAAGAAAATTAGTGTATCTAAATTAGTATTAATTTTAACATAAGACACTAAAACACATTCTAACTAAAATTCCAGATGATTACCACATGGGAGAATAGAAGAGAGAAGATTCAATTAAAAAATAGTTCATTTTTAGGGAAGATATAAATACTATGGATGCTCTAGTATTGTTTAATGCATCACTCTCAGAAAGTGATAGATATGTCACACAAATTTAGTAATGATAAAGAGGATTTGATAATACAACACTCTTGATCAGGCAAGTAGACAAATAAATCCCAACAAGCAGTAGCTTATTGTTAGATCAATGATGCTGGAAATAGCCTCTCTTGATATTGTGATGCCCCAAATGGCATGTCAATCCTTGTGAATTAAATTTCAAACACATATAAATTTAAAAAATGAAGGAAAGCCTGGCATTTCATTATATGCAACTCTGAATTGCCCTGGCCAGTTTTGCTCAGTGGTTAGAGCGTTGGCCTGCAGACCAATGAGTCTCGGGTTCGATTCCGTTCAAGGGCATGTACCTCGGTTGCGGTTCATCACTGGCCCTGGTCGGGTCATGCGGGAGGCAACCAGTCGATGTGGCTCTATCACATCAATGTTTCTTGCTGTCTCTCTCCCTCCCTCCCTCCCACTCTATCTAATAATAAGTAGAAAAATATCCTTAGGTGAGGAATAAAAAAGCAAAAACAAAAACAAAACTCTGAATTAACATGCAACAAAGGACAGAAAAATAAAGACCTAGTAGTAGATATTTTAGAACATAGATATAAAAATTAATAAAATATTATTTTGGAATCTGCTGGAATATTACACAAAAAGAACAATTTATTCCGACTAGGTAGATTTTACTCTGACTGTGAGGGCAAAACACTAAATAGTCCCATGACTTTGATAACTCTCTGTTGCCTTTAAAATACAAGTAAATAACATACATAGCAAAGGAAAATGAAAGTACAACATGAAAAGGAAAGATCTCCTTTCTCTCCTCACCTGAGACCCAATCTTTCACCTCAAAATGATCACTGTCTATATATTCTATGTTACATAAAGAAAAGTATTGGTATATTTTAAAGTTTCAAAAGCTCAAAGCAAGAAAACATTAGGGACACTGCAAAGAGACAAAAATAAAGTGTTGTGCTTCATTTCATCTGTACCATCTTCTCTTTTTTTCCCTAGTGTTCTTCAGGACATCCTTCTTGGTCCCTCGCTTTCTCTGCCTCGCTAGCAAGTCTGTCTGCAGTCAACGCTATTGCCAGTCTCTCTCTTGCCATCTTCATTTTCCTTTCCTGTTTACTGATATCTTTCTCAGTTACCAGAAATTGTTTGCAGGGGAGCTGTGGGATACCCAGACCAGCTCCTGGAATCATCTCTGCCAAGTGTGAGGAGCCGGCAGGATTGGACATGGAGCTGCAGTGAGGACCACCTGCGAGAACACCTGGCAGGGACTCACCTGTGCAACTGGGCACAAGTGTTTGCAAGGTTTTGGTAAGATCGAAAGGACTTAACAGTTGTCCCGTGCTGCTGCAGGCCTGGAGTCCTTGAAGTCTCTTCTGCCAGAAAACCTGTTGGGGCTTGTCCAAGGTTTCCTCCAAGTGATGGTATCTGACCTCATTGCCTGGGTGGGATGTGATTCTCGTAACTGGACTCTTGAATATGTAATTGGACATCCTCAAAGGGATGGAGATGCTTAAATCAGGCTTTGGTTTGGATTGGTCTGCCCAATCATGATGCTTCCTCTGTGAAGTCTTGACCATCATATCTCTTTTCCATTTACTCTATAAAAATAAATCGTGAAATTGTATCTACATGATAAATAAAACCTGTCTTCTTAGGACTTCAGCTGTCTTATAATTCTGCTCTCCCTCTGGGGATAGATCTGACCTGCATCCTGGGACATTATCAAGCAGACTTGTGTCAAGAACAGAAAACTCAAAGTCAAAACCCAGAACCTAGTCCAGATCATTTCTCCTCCAACATCTTATAAGACCCTCTCCTTTATGAGTATGATTTTATTCTTTTTGTCCTTGTCCTCTCAGCTGCACCTGATTGAATCTTGGTACTCTCTCATGATACACAGTCCCCAGTCTTTTTCTAAGTCCAAAATCCTACCATTCTTCTGTAAGTATTCCTTTGGTTAACCCATTGACCATATGGTTTTTAGAGCTAAAATCATTAGTGACATCACCAGCTGACCCACTTTTAGTGACTGACTCCCATATCCCAGAAGTTTGGTCACATTAGAAAATAAATAATTCAGAAAACATATTCACCCACTACAAATTTCTGATTTCCAATATTTTTTACACACTCATACCATACATACCTACCTGTTTCTCAAGATTGCAAGGTATGCCAGATCACTATATTCTTATCTTAATTTTTCCACTTCTGTTCTTATCAATATAGACATGGTTCTTTGGGAAAGACAATGATGCTGGGAAAAACAGAAGTAAGCAGGAAAAGAGGAAGAACAAACAGGAGATGGATTGACTCCACAAAAGCAGCCATAGACGTGAGTCTCCAGGAGCTGGGCAGGGCTGCTGAGGGCAGGACATGGTGGACATCACTCATTCATAGGGTTGCCAGGAGTCAGAGCTGACTCAAGGGCACATAACACACACATTCCTATCAGTCCTGGATTCCATGGACTATGATCTCAATAATTTCCTGGAATAATCCAAAATTCTTTACACTCATCATATCTGTCTTGTAAAACTTCAACTCCAAAGATCCTGATTATCTGCCATGCCATAGCTACCGCTGGTCTTAAGATACCTGTATGATATTTTGGTACCACTGTAAAAACAAAATCATCTACATCTATCGGGAAACACCCATAATACCTGAAAATTTTACTTTCTTTTAATGTGTTGGCATATTTACACCTTGATTTTTCCTAAAGCCTGTTTCAAATTTTATCCACTTTGTTATTTCATATATATTTGATATCCTTTAATTTGTCTGCTATTTCACAGAAAAAATTGTGAAATACTACTAGATGGAAATTTTACTGCTGTAGTTGCCAAATCTGCAAATATCTCTGATAAGCTTCCATTGCTTCCCAATTTCCCCTAATTATATTTATTATTATTATTATTTTTCATTCCTCACCTGAAGATATTTTTCTACTTATTATAAGATAGAGTGGGAGGGAGGGAGAGAGAGAGACAGAGAGACATCGATGTGATAGAGCCACATCAACTGGTTGCCTCCCGCGTGACCCGACCAGGGCTGGGAATAAACCACAATGGAGGTATGTGTCCTTGACCAGAATCGAACCCGCAACTCATTGGTCCGCAGGCCGAAGCTCTAACTGCTGAGCCAAACCGGCCAGGGCTCTAATTATAGTTAAAGAAATTTCTTTTATTCTCCAATGGTGATCTGGATCTCATCCCTTCTTCCTTCTTATTAAGCTCACCCCCCTCCCCTATATTCCCATATTGTCCCTGTTCTTTTTGTTGTTGTTATTAATTCTCACCTGAGGATATTTTTCCATTGATTTTTAGATATAGTGGAAGGGAGAGAGGAAGAGAGGGAGGGAGGGGGGGAGAGAGAGAGAGACATTGATGTGAGAGGGACACACTGACCGGCTGCCTCCTGCACGACACCGACCAGGACCGGGGACCGAATGGCAACTGAGGTACATGCCCTTGACCGGAATGGAACCCGAGACTCTCTGGGCCAAGGGCCGACGCTCTAACTGCTGAGCCAAACCGGCCAAGGCTGCCCCTCTACTTTTAACCTCTCTTTATGAACTGAATCCTTCCCTCAGCACTTACATAGCTGTACGTCTTTCCTAACTACACAGAAATCTCTCACCTGATCTCCCTGGACCCCTCTTCAACCACTGCTCTTTCTGCTCCCACCCTTCAGTTGTGAGAAAGGTCATCTACATCATGTGTCTCTGTGGCCTCACTTTCAGCCACCTCCTCAGACCATCCGCACTGCCATCCGTGTTCACCATTCTAGGGTAAGGTCACAATGACTCCTTTGTTACTGACCCAAGAGGAACTTTTCATTGTTCATCTGACATGATCTTTAAGTGGAAAACTTTTAAATATATTTGGACAACTTATTTATGTGAATATTATTTTACAGCTGTGAATCTTATAAAATCTGAGTACAGGGCAGGTATATGTCATAAAATACAACTCACAAAGCAAGAGTATGCTATAAATGGAAAGTACAGACTGGATTTCTGGACTCAATACAAAAAATGTAAGCTAACTCAATGTTTACATTGATGGCATTTAGAAATCAGACATCATAATATCTTGGCTCTAATGGGTTAAAATATACAACTAAAATTACTTTCACCTGTTTGTTTTTACTTTATTTAATGTGGCTACTAAAAAAATTATATTCCATAGTATAGAGTGCTTAATCCTACTACTGGACAAACCATGAGTGAAAATAAAGCCCGCGGAAAGTGGTCAGGGAAATTTTTTCCCAAGGCAAGAAGTCTATCCTGGCCCCTACTGCAGGGTGCAGCAAACACTCACACACACACACACACACACACACACACACACACACGCACATACACACACACTAACAAAACAAAACCAATATTGTCCCAGAGTGCCACCATTATTTCTCAAACGCCACGAGGTTACATTCCTACATAGTCCTAGTTGGACTCACCTTAAGTGAGAAGTCAGAAGTCAAGATAAGTTACCAGCCCGGCCGGTGTGGCTCAGTGGTTGAGCTTCGACCCATGCACCAAGAGGTCGCCGGTTTGATTCCCGGTCAGGGCACATGCCCAGGTTGTGGGGCCAATCCCCAGTGGGGGACATGCAGGAGGCAGCCAATCGATGTTCTCTCTCATCGATGTTTCTCTCTCTCCCTCTCCCTTTCTCTCTCTCTAAAAATCAATAAAGAAAAAAATTAAAAATAAATAAAAATCACTTTACCTTTACTATGTAAAAATATACATGATATGTAAAGAATAATTACTCTAGCTAATAAATGAAAAGGAGATGATAGAACATGAATATCATTATTACTAAATCACTACTGGATTAATGAATCAGTCAGGGGACGGATGACACTGGATTAATTAGGACCTCATTAGGCTGATTCTGATTAGAGTACCATATTGGTTTTGTACGCTAGGACCTCTGAAATGTCCTGGCCCCGGCTACTATTTAACTACCAAGGTTAACCAGGCAAGTCCTTGATGACAAATCCCCTGGCTCCACTCCTTCTGACAACACCTGAAGGATTTTCCAAAATCCCACTGTCGTGACACTTTTCTACCTGCCACAGGTCAGGAAAACATTTTCTCCAGGGTTCATGCTCTGTGGTGCCCGTTCTGGGGGTAACACCTCTCCCTCGGGTGAAGGAAAGATCAGGGCGCAGACCTAGTGAGCCGCAGGAATTAGCACAAAAACCGGGGTTTGCTGAGAGAGAGAAGAGAACCTTTAGTGTGCACAGCTACCAGGTCCACGAAGCCCCAGTGACTTCTAGGCAGCATCAAGGAGGAGGATGCAGGACAGAGCAGTTACCTTTGGGTGTGGCTGCTTGGCAATGCCTGTAGCATGACATCTGTGACGCTGGCAATGCATTCAACAGTGGTGTGCGTTGATTTATTCATCCTATGTTATGGAGTGCTTTCAACATACATTCCAGCACTACTACTCGCCCTTTAGAGCTTATAATATCAGAAAAAATTAAAAAAAAATTTTTTTCTTAATCCTCACCCGAGGATATTTTTCGATTTTTCTTCAGATAGAGTGGGAGGGAGGGAGAGAGAGACATTGATGTGAGAGAGACACGTCAATTGGTTGCCTCCTGTACGACCCAGAACAGGGCTGAGGACGAACTACAACCGAGGTACGTGCCCTTGACTGAAATCGAACCCGTGACTCATTGGTCCATGGGCCGGCTCTCTAACTGCTGAGCCAAACTGGCCAGGGTCAGAAAATTTTTAAATTTTATTTATAATATATAGACACAGCACCTGTGGAAGTAGCCAGTCAACAGAGAGAAAGGAAATTTTCTTTGTTGGCTATGTAAATAAATTTTCTTTAAAAAGGAAGTGTTTTCTCCACTTGTTGAAGTTCTCTCACTTGATCTTCAAATTCTCAGAAAGGAATATTCAAGTCTCCTATGATGGTTGTTTTTCTCAAATTCATATATTCTCTAACAGTTTATGCTTTATATTACAATACTGTCTTATTTGGTGTGTGAAGGCTGAATACTATTATATCTTCTTGGTGATTTTATCTTATATGAGTGGATGGTAAACCTCTTTATCCTAATCTTTTTGCCTTAAAGTCTATGTTGATAATTCTATTGATACCCCTATTCTGCTTTGTTGATATCAGTCTTATAGTTGTGTTTATTTCTCTATTATCTATTTTTCTGTTATTTTAAGTGTGAAGTTATTTTGGGGGAACAGAAAGTAGCTGGATTGTGTTTTTCTAGATTTCTTCTTTTTCTCTTGTTCTTGGTACTTCCAATTAGCTCTGGGTTTTCAATTGACCTACATTGTGTAAGAGTTTGTTTTCTTTATTTGTATTGGCTAAGGCGAAGCATCTAGTTCAGTGTGATTCTGGCACTGTGATCAAAGCTAATGCAGACTGAAAGAGCAATTTCTCAGGCAATTATCTAGACCTTTTGTCAGGATTGTGTGCATTTGTCCTGCACACCTAAACCTCCCAAATCTGTTAAACACAGAAACACATAGGTGCATGCACGCATATGCAAAAGTCTTAAAGACTCTAGAAGCTTTTCACCCATCAAGAGACCTGAGTCAGAAGAACATATTCAACCAAAGTTAGAACTGGAAAAGATCTCCCACAAACTAAGCAACTTTACTTCTTAACACAGTTGGAAACTGGGCAGTTGGGCAGGGATTGCGTGTGTAAGTGCCATCTGAAGGGTGCAAGGCCAGGACATATTTCTGCTTGACAAGCAGTGTGGGGTCAAGGAAAGATAACTGACTTTGAGTCAGAAGTGATAGGTTCCAATCTTGGCCAAATCACTTGCTGATGATTATGGAAAAGCGATGACTTACCTGCCAGTGGGACAGTGGTTTCTCTCTACATCAATGTATTGTGGAAGAAGACAATAATGAATTCATAATTTATATATGCAAATATTTTAGAATTCTCAAAATCCTTTCATACTTCATCTCATTTTTTCCTTGCAACAACCCTATTATATTGGTACTATTATTATCCTTATTTTACAGAAAATAAAGTAATTTCTGCAAGGTTCCTGAGTTAATAAAAACACAGATTCAGGACTTGAGTCTAGTTTTCTGATTTTAAATCCCAGGATCATTTTTGTACCCTGCTCCTTGTCAAAACATTCGAAAAACAGAAAGCACATAGCAAATGTAAGGAACTGGTGGTAATTTTCTGAAAGAGGCATGTGTGGGACTGCACACCAACTGCAGAACACTGCTGGGCTGCAGGCAGCCTGAAAACTGCAAGAAAATTCAAGAGCTTTTCTGGTCCAGTCTTTTGCATGTGTTAGGCAAGCAAGTGTTTACACCTTCAGGACAGAAAAATATGTTACTTTTTGGGGGCATTTCTAAGACCATATCTTCTACAGTCTTCTCTCGAACCCATTCCAGGGTTTTGTTATCTGGATAACAACAACAACAAAAAAAGCCTTTTCTTCACGATACAATACAGGTCTCTTTCCTCTTCATAAATACTTCTGGGTTTGGCCTTCTTTGTCACTTGTCACCTTTCTGACTCGTTCTTGCTACATGTTCCCGCATGTGCCAATTTCTGCTTTAGAAAAGCAGCTTGATTTTTGAGGCTCTCAGTTTCTTTCCCATTGCTGTCTTCCTACTAGTCATAATATTAGAAAATGTTGGTCTTTTAACGTTAAAAAATACTTGTTTAATTCCCTCCTTCTTCCTTTCAATTAAATAATTTCCTAACCATTTCCTCCTGAATTTTTTATTCCACAAAACTAATTAATCTTTTAAAAACCAGGATCAAATGGAGTCTAATTACTACATACAACGGGATGGTCTCATCATTGATCATCATGTCCAGACCCCTGGCTCTTATGGCTAATTCACTGAAATCAAGCAGTTTCATCTCAAAGGTCAATGAAGCTAAGGCATCTCGATGGACTGTGAATGACAAGCAGTAAGGGATGTCCAGCTTCCCATCTGATAGAGCGCAGAGCTACACCTTTCCCAGAGTCTGCCAGGGATGGAAATTCCACTGATCTCTTGATTGCTGTCTTATTTGGGGTACTCTAACAAAATCCCACAGACTGGGTGACTTAAACAACGGACATTTATTTCTCACAGTTCTGGCGGCTGGAAGTCGAAGATCAGGATGCCAGCACAGATGGTTTCTGGTGAGGACCTCTTCCTGGCTTGTAGATGGCTGCCTTCTTGCTGTATACTCACATGGTGGGAAGAGAGATGGCTTTGGTCACTTCCTCTTCTTATAAGGGCACTAATCCCATTATTGAGGTCTCATCCTCATTACCTCATCTAATCTAATTACCTCCGTAAGACCCCACCTCCAAATACCATCACTTTAGGGGTTGGAGGGATACAAATATTCAGTCTGTAACAATCGTCTCGTTCAATATTTTGTCTTCTAGGTAGTCCAGAGGCTGCCTCATGTTCAGAGCACATTTCTTTCTTTCTTTTTAATATGCTCTTACTGATTTTTTAGAGAGAGATAGAAACATTGATGTAAGAAACATTGATCAGCTGCCTCCTGCACGCCCCCCACTGTGGATTGTGCCCTGACCAGGAATCGAAATGGGGCCTCTCAGTCCATGGGACGATGCTCAATCCACTGAGTCACACTGGCCGGGTCAGAGCACATTTTTTTTTGACATAAGCAATTTTATTCTTGCTAGGTCTTTTTACAAAATGAACTACTGTTTAGCATTCTTCTAAAAATTCTTTATTCTTAAGAACATATTTTTTCTGTGCTCCCCATTTAAGCTAAAAAATTCCTTTTCTTATTAGGCCTGTTTTCTATACATTTTATAATTTTGCGCAATTATTTAACTGTAGCATCTAAAAGGAAGCATCCACACCAACATTTTATTCATGGTTATTTCAGAATGGTGAGATTTTAGGTCATTTTAATTTTTTTTCTCTGCTTTTCTTTTCTTTCCAAACTATTTACAATGACATATATTTTAGTAATTTAAACCAAGTTAAAATTAAAAGATATTGTAATAAAAAGTGTGGTTTGAGAACTAGAACACTTTAATAGACTAATAAATGATACTGGGACAATTGGTTATCCATATGGGAAAAAGTTTCAATTCCTACATTACATCATATCCCCAAATTATTTTTAGGTGGATTAAATACCTAAATGTGAAAAACAAAACTTGAAAGTTTTTGAAAGAAAATATTGGAAAATATATTTATGTCACTGGGATGAGAAAAGTCTCCTAAAGTGATAAGCACAAATCATAAAGAAAGTTGAGTATGTATCCAATTGACAAAGGACACAATAAGAAAAGCCAGAAGGCATCGCACAGACTCAGAGAATGTATCTGCAGTGTATATAACCAACAGAGGATTAGCATGCACAATAGAGAAGGTACTACAATCCTACTTATCCTACAGATATCCCTACACACAAATAAGATGACACAGATACAAGGCAATTCAATGCAGCAGCATTTGTCGTAGCAAAAAACGGAAAACAATCTAAGTAATCATCTCTGGGGGACTAGGTAAGTACACTATCTGTGCAGTGAGATCCTATATGACTGAAAAAGAGATCCAGGACCTTTTTTATGTATTGAAATGGAAAGATCTCTATGATGTACTATTAGGTAAAAAAAAAAAAGCTGTTATATTTTCTATGTATTTGAAATATTTTATAATAAAGATGAAGCTAAGATGTTATAAAAGATGGATTTTCTCTGCTGCACAAAGGTGCAACAAGTCCAGTGAGAGGGACGTGGCCCAGCACTGATGATCAAGTGGTGCAGGAAGCGGGCAAACAAAGGGGGTCCCCATGAGGCTCATGAGTTGTTCGATGACGGGAGAACTGCTTGGGAATTCTAGCCCCTTAGTTCCTATAAATGGTAGTAGGGTGGGGGGAAATCTAGTCCATTGAGATCCTGGGTTACTGGAGGAACTAGGTAATGATAACAACCATTCTCATTGATCTAACTTGATCAAAAAACTTTTTTTAAAACTCAAGCAGTACTCCTTAAGGCTGTAGGAGCTCTTGTCTCTATCTGCCCAGCCCTTTCTCCACTTGTGTTTCATATTCTATCCCCTATCCTGGTTGTATCAAACTTAATCATAGTGTCTAGTCTAAGGGGTGGGCACATGCCCCAAACTGGCCCAGTCACCGGGCTTTAAAACACAAAGCTGGGACTAAGATGCTATCATTCTATGCTAAGCTGGAGTGGGGTAACAATGAAGCTGCCTGCAGCTCTATTGCCTGCCATGAGGGGAAACTCCACCTCAGGAGAGAATAAGGCCAAAGTACATAGAAAACCAAGAGAAGAGACAGAGAGCAGGGCACACGCACATGCACGCACACACACACACACACACACATGCATCTCTCATAGTGATGGAATCTGTGGGTTTAGTTGGTCCTTGAAGGCTAATTGCCACCTGCAATTATAGAGCCAGTAAATCTTTTTCTTGAAGCTAATTCAGGTTGAGTTTCATCACTTGCAACCAGAATTCCTGATTAACAAGAACTCTCTTCACACCCTATACTCTACACTTCTCCCTTGGTTATCTAATCCACTTCCAGGATTTCAATTTCACGTGAGACTGAGAAATTCCGTGTTATACTCCTGACCAGACCGCCTTCCTGAGTTCCAGACATTCAGAGGCCTGCAGGAATTTCCACTTTCATGTCTCATGAATACATCAAGCTCAGTGATGTCCATGACATCATTTTCTTCAGTCCACTTCCACTAACAAAAATTTTCTACATTCTCTTGGACCAATTGATGTAATTATTGTTTCCACAGTTATCCAGATCAGATATTATTGTAGACTCCTCTCTCTTTTACTCTAATTCCCACTCACTTCAATCTAAATGGTCATCCCTTCCCTCAGACTTGCTCATAGCTAACATTCTTTTTCAAATCTGCACTGTTACTTCGGGCTGCTTCTAGTTCCTTGCTGAAACTTTGGAGTTAATCTTTTATTCCCATGAGCATGATTGTTTTACAGTTTGTGTCTTTTATTATAATATTTTTGGTTAATCATCACCCGAGGATATTTTTCCATTGATTTTTATAGAGTGGAAGGAAGGGAGGGAGGGAGAGAAACATCAATGTAAGAGAGACATATCCATTGGTTGCCTCCTGCACAACCTGAACTGGGCCTGGGGATTGAACCTGCAACCCAGATATGTTTCCTTGACCGGGAATCAAACCCGCCATCCTTCAGTCTGCAGGCCGATGCTCTAACCGTTGAGCCAAACCGGCCAGGGCCAGCAAATGTCTATTAAATCCACCATCTGGAGTACCTATTTCTGCTGCTTCTACTGGTTCTTATTCATATTATCTTTTTTAAAAATTTATTTAAGAGAGAGAGAAAGAGAGAGGGGCAGATATGCGGGGGGGGGGGGGGGGGCAGAGAGACACTGGTTTGTTGTTCCAGTTATTTATGCATTCATTGGTTCCTTCTTGAATGTGCCCTGGAGATCAAACCCACAACCTTGAGGTATTGGGACAATGAACGCTCTAACCAACTGAGCTACCTGGCCAGGGCCATATTATCTTTTAGTTGTAGATATTATTTGAGGCTTAGGATGTTATCTCTAGCTCTGCTAGGTGTCTGGTGGCTCCAGCAGTCTGGATAGCTTTAATCCAATTTATAAGTTTACGATTTTGAGGAACATCCGCATGATTCAAAGCTGGCCTAAAATGTTTGTGTGAGAGCTTGGTTTACTTCTAATTCACTTTTACTCCTAGAGCCCCGATCCTAAATGCAGGTGGTTTACCGGAACTCTCCCCCTTCAAAGGCACTGAACTCCAATTTTTGTCCTACAGGTCCCACTAGGCCAGGGGTACTTAACCTTTGGCAGTCTGATGAAGCTATAAACTCCTTTTCAGAACAATGTTTTTTTGTTTGTTTGTTTTAATGTTCTTATTGATTTTTCTAGAGAGAGAGGGAGAGATAGAAACATCAATGTAAGAGAGAAACATCGAAGTGAGAGAGAAACATCGATTGGCTGCCTCTGCACGCCCCCTACTGGGGATGAGCCTGCAACCCAGGCATGTGCCCTGACTGGGAATCGAACCAGGACCTCTCAGTCCATGGGACGATGCTCACTCAATCCACTGAGCCACACCAGCCGGGCACAATGTTTTTAAAAGCATCAAGGAAAATATATAGGATTACAAAGGAAACCTATTACTTTGAAATACAATTGTCAAAACATTTAAAAAATATTTTGTGATCTAGTAATACATGTGCTTCTTTATTAATGCATTAACCAGCAAGTTCTAGCAGCAGGTCTAATAGCTACTAGAGAAATATAAATGACATTTTGAGATATCTGCAACAACTGTAAATGTGGTACGCAAATATCTAATTTCTGTTGGTGACAGAGTCACAAGTAGTACTGTTAATATTACTATGGCTTGTGGCCTACATCCATAACAGAACGGAAGTCTAAGTTTCATTTAGAGGTTAGTGACAAGGAAGATGTCATTTTTTTCTTAACCAAGTTCACAGACCCCCCAAATTGAACAGTCTGTGAACCCCAGATTTAGGATCAGCATGTATTTGTTAGAAATGTTGCTCAGACTCTTGGCTGCCACTCTGCCTGGGCAAATTCTGGACTCATCACCTCTTGATCTGCCTTCTAGACCTTGGTGCAGCGATTCTTCACTTGCTCATCAGTTCTTCGATGTCTTTCGAAAAATGCTTTTTCTATTTCGTCCTGTTTTTAAATTGTTTCCATTATAAGAGTTGACCTAATTGCCTAGTCTACCATTACAGGAAGCAGAGGTGCCTGCATCTGTGATCTCTCCACCTTTACGTACACAAGTACTTATTTCTTTTCACCTGGATGGCTAGCATAGCCATTGGTTTCTAACCCACTAGTCTGGCCTCCATTCTGCAGTCACCAGAGAAAATTTTCTAGATGCAAATCAGATTTCTAAAATGCAAATCTGATCATATTAGACCTTAGCTTAAAGTCATTCAGAGGTCCCCAAATGTTTTAGTATAAATCCAAATTCTTGAGTAAACCAGACTCCTGTTAAGACTTATACATCATGTAAGTCTTCTATAAGACTTATAAAAGGGAGGCAATGGGGACATCTATAATATTATCAACAATAAAAAGAAAAAAGAGACTTATGAAAGACTCCTAAGCCCTTGCCGGTGGTGCTCAGTGGTTAGAGCGTCGGCCTGTGCACCGAAGGGTTGTGGGTTTGATTCCCAGTCAAGGGCATGTACCTGGGTTGCAGGTTTAATCCCCAGCCCAGTCAGGACATGAGAGGAAACCAATCGCTGTGTATCTCTCACATCAACGTCTCTCTCCCCGCCCTCCACCCCTTCTTCCCTTCCACTCTCTCTAAAAATCAATGGAAAAAAATCCTTGGGTGAGGATTAATACACACACACACACACACACACACACACACACACAGATGACAACTCCTAAAAGACAAGAAGTGGTTCCCTCTCACACCCAAACTCTCATCCTATGCTCTTGCCATGCCCAACTCCTTGGAGCGCCCAGAATGCCGTATGTGCCCAAAGCTTCTGTGCCTTTGCACATGGTATTTCTGCCCCAAACAGCCATCCCTCTTCCCTCCTTGGACTGGCTAGCTCCTCATTTTTAATTGTTATTTTCATGATTTTGGAAGTTAGATTGCCACTTTCTCTAAAGTAATGTGAATGGTAGCGGTTACTTTCTCTAAGGAGTCTGTTTAAAAGACTCAACCTCACTCCAGTGAAGCTATCATTGCACAAAACACGTTTGGATCTTCTTTCCTTCTGTGGTATTTACTTGCAGAATACTGCAAGGCAATCAAGAGGATTGGAGCTCTGGACTCACTGGGGTTTGCATCCCATCTCTACCTAGTAGCTATGTGGCCTTCAGTACCTTAGTCTATTTCTCATCTATAAAATGAGGATATCAATATTACTTACCTTGTAAATGTATAAAGATTAAAATGTATTTGTGGCCCTGGCCGGTTTGGCTCAGCGGTTAGAGCGTCCGCCCGCGGACCAGAGAGTCCCGGGTTCGGTTCCCGCTAAGGGCATGTACCTCGGTTGCAGTTTGTCCCCAGCCCCGGTTGGGGTCGTGAGGGTGGCAACCACTCGATGTGTCTCTCTCACATCGATGTTTCTCTCTCTCTCTTCCTCCCTCTCTCCTGCTTTATCTGAAGATAAATGCAAAAAAAAAAAAATGTCCTCGGGTGAGGATAAAAAAAAAAATGTATTTGTGAACACTTATATGGTAGGAACTGTTGACTCTCATGCAGATATAAAATGAACATGTGCCAAAGATTTTATTTAACTTACTATTTAATGAGAGAACCAGGAAAGTGTTAAAAGTGGTTCAAATGAAGTTTTGATTTTATTATTCTCTACAGGGCAATATTAATTTGCATTCCCATGGATAGGAATCATTTACATAGCAACAGGTAGAAAATATTCTCATTATTATCAGTTTTCTAGAAATTAACTTCTACCTCTATGGAGTTGTAAAATAGCCCATTCAAAGACATGAGCACATACCCTACAAGGATCAAGCATCCCACTGAGAGGATAATCCAGTAATCTTTTTTACTCATTCCAAGTCTTCAGTTTTTCCTTGCATAGGGCTGTTAAAAAGATTTAAAAATTTACTTAAAGTATAGAACAGTCGGATACATAGTAAACCTTAGACATTACTATTATTGCCTTCAGAATTTATAGTACATTCCTTTGAATACCTTTCAGCCATGGAAGGAATAGTCAATTTTTTGGAAACAGCTAAGTTATTTGAAATCAAGTCTGTTAAATAAGAATACTGATTTTGCTTTTTAAACAAGCCTTTTTTTTTTTTTAACAAGATGAGGGTACTTTCAGAGTGAGTTGATCAGATACATTTTTAAAAAATCAATTTTTAGAGGATTATCGGAAGACGGTGAAGTAGAAAGCACCAGGAATCTGTCTCTCCACCTAGACAATGCACTGGCAGAATTTGTCTGATATAACCATTTTGGAACTCTGGAGTCTGTTGAAGGCTTGCCACTTGCAGGGGAAGATCTGAATGGTAAACTGCAGCTAATTTTGGTCAACTTCAGCTCTTAGCACAGTAGCAGCTACCCATCCTCCATCCCTAGCCATATGGAAAGTGTTCCTGGAGCAGCTTGCACACAGCTTGAGGGAGCAAGGGTGGGCAAAAAGAACCCTGCTCTGATAGCTGATCACTGCTTCTAATCACAGAGGTGAAGACACAGAGGTGGGCAACCACTGTTGTTGTGCCTCCCCTCCTTGTTGCAAAGCCCTTCCCCTCTGCTTAAAGTGACTTACAAGGGATTTAAAGGGCTGGTGACCTTTCCTTTCACCTTTATTTTTTGCTTTTTTCCCATTCAGGAGTCAGATTCCAAGACTAGAACATTAAAGGAAACAACTGCAAATACAGAGAAAATTAGAGTGTGACTGCATGTGTTTAGGGAAAGGCTCAGGAAAGGCCCAAGAAGACATTTAGTTTACACTTAAGGCTGACCTTGGCACTAAGACAGCCTACAATAAAAAACAAACAAAAAACAAAAAAAACTCCACAATAACAAAAACAGCAAGCCCTGAAAAGTGGGAGAATCTGATTTCCAGAGTTACCATATTATTAGTTCAAATGTTCAGTGTTCAACACAAAATCACAAGACATGCAAAGAAATAGGAAAGTGTGACCCATTCAAAAGAAAAAAAATCAACAGAAACTGTCCTTGAAAAATACCTAATTGTAAAAAATACTAGACAAAGACTTTAAAACAACTATCTTAAGGATGTTCAAATAACTAAAGGAAGATGTGGAGAAAGTCAAGAAATGATGAATGATGTGTGGACAAAATGAAAATGTCAATAAAGACACATAATACCTAAAAAAAAGAAAAAAAAAAAGAAAGAAAAAGAAAAACATTCTGGAGCTGAAAATTTCAATAACTGAAATGAAAAATTTGCTACAGGAATTAAAGGCATATTTCAGCAGGCAGAAGCGAGATTCAATGAATTTGGTGATAGAGCAATGGAAATTATTAAGGCTGAGTAACTGAAAGAAAAAAGTTTGAAGTGAACAGAGCCTAAGGGACCTGTGGGATACAACACCACCAAAAGGCCCAAAATAGGCAGTGTGAGAGTCCCAGAAAGAGAAGAGAGATAGAAAGGGACAGAGAGAATAAAGAAATAATGGCTGAAAACTTTCCTAATTTGATGAAAGACAAACATCCAAGAAGCTCAACAAACTCCAAGTGAGATGAATTCAAAGACCCATATTGAGACACATTATAATCACACTTTCAAAAGCGAAGACAGAGAGTCTTGAAAGCAGAAAGACATGAATTATTACATAGGGATCCTCAATAAGACTATAAGCAGATTTCTCATCAGAAACTTTGGAGGCCAGAAGACAGCAAGGTGATATATGCAAACTACTAAAACAAAAAAACTGTTAACCAAGAATTCTATATCTAGCAAAACTGTCCATTAAAAGTGAAGGAGAAATTAAGAATTTTCCAGACAAATAAAAGTTGAGGGAGTTCGTGACCATTAGACTTGTCTTGCAAGAAATGCTCAAGGGAGTCCTGCAAGGTAAAGAGAAAAGACGCTAGACAGTAACTCTATACATGAATAATCTGGGGAAAAAATTACAAAAAGTTTCATTTATAGTAGCATTGAAAAGAATACTTAGGAATTAACTAAGGAGGTAAAAGACTTGTACAATAAAAACTATGAAACATTGCTGAGACATTTAAAAAGACCTAAATAAACATGGACCAAAAGACTTAATATTGTTAAAATGTCACTACTACCCCAAGCAATGTATACATGCAATCTCTATTAAAATCCCACTTTTTTTGCAGAAATAGGAAAAAACCCATCCTAAAATTCATATGGAATAACAAGAGACCCTAAATGGCCAAAACAATCTTGAAAAAGAACAAAACTAGAGAACTCACATTTCCTGACTTCAAAACCTAATACAAAGCTACAGTAATCAGAATAGTGATAAAGTGATAAAGACAGACATACAGACCAATGGAACAGAATAAAGAACTCAGAAATAGACCCTCATATATATGGTTGAATGATTTTTTAAAAATGTGTTTTTACCGAATTTTTAGAGAAGAAGGGAGAGAGATATAAACATTGATGTAAGAGAGATATATCAATTGGCTGCCTCCTATACACTTCCTACAGGGGATCGAGCCCGCAACCTGGGCACGTGCCCTGACTGGAAATCAAACTGGGACATCTCAGTCCATGGGTCAACGCTCAACCACTGAGTCACACCGGCCGGACAAGGTTGAATGATTTTTGACAAACATGCCAAGGGACCATTCAGTGGGGGAAAGAACAGTCTTTTCAACAAATGGTGCTGGGAAAATTGAATGTCCACATACAAAAGAATGAAGTTAAAACTTTACCTAATACCATCTACAAAATTTTACTCAAAATGGATCAAGAACCTAAATTTAAGACCCAAAACAATGAAATTCTTGGAAGAATACATACCACAAAAGCTTCACAACATTAGATTTGGCAATGATTTCTTGAATATAATATCAAAGACACAGGTGACAAAAGAAGAAAACTGACAAACTAAATGTTATGAAAATATAAAAATTTTTATGTATCAAAAAATGGGAGAAAATATTTGCAAATTATTGATCTGATAAGGGATTAATATCCAGAATATACAGAAAACTTCTAAAACTCAAGAACAAAAAACCTAATTTAAAAAATAGGCAAAGGACTTGAATAGACATTTCTCCAAAGACACAGGAATAGCCAACAAGCACATGAAGAGATGCTCAACATCACTAATCATTAGGGAAATGCATATCAAAACTACAATGAGATAACACCACATACCCATTAGGATGGCTACTATCAAAAATATTAGGGGGACCGGAAAGTAATGTTATTAAAGTAATGACATGTTAAGGGCAGAAGTGGAAGCAAATCCGTGTCAGACAGTCGAGGAACTGTCAAACACTCTTAAACTACCTTGGTCGACCATCCAAGAACATTTGCAGCAGATTGGTAAAGTAAGCAGAGCAGGTGTTTGGGTCCCACATAATCTGTCCGAAGAAAACAAAGCTAACCAGTCCACCACATGCAACTTATTGCTTCAGCAGCACAATGCAGAAGCGTTTTTTGATCACTTGATCACTGGAGCTGAAAAATGGGTCCTCTATCATAATCCAAAACGCAAAAGGCAGTGGCTCTCTTCGAAGGAATCGCCACAAAGTACAGCTAAGCCAGGTTTACACCCCAAAAAGGCACTTTTGTGTGTTTGGTGGAGTATTCATGGGGTCGTTCATTTTGAAGTGCTGAAACCTGGACAAACTGAATGCAGACCTTTACTGTGAACAATTGGATCGAGTAAATCAATCTTTAATTGAAAAGTGCCCAGCGATTGTCACCAGAAAAGGCGTTATTCTGCAACACGATAATGCAAGACTGCACTGTGCAAGACGAACCCTGGAAAAAGTTAATTGCGGTGGGAGGTATCACCCACCATACTCTACCAATATTGCGCCATCGGATTTCCATTTATTCCGATAGCTACAACATTTTCTAAGTGGCAAAAAATTTGAAAATTTGGATGATGTCCAAAATGCCATCTCCACATATTTTGCTCAAAAACCAATTGATTTTTATCGATCCGGCATTGAAAATTTGCACACTAGATGGCAAAAGGTTGTTGATAACGAGGGTGATTACATCACTGATTTAAAATAAAAACTTGTTAAAAATTTATCTGTTTGAAGTTAATGTAAAAAAACGACATTACTTTCCAGTCCCCCTAATAATAGAAAACAAGTGTAGGCAAGGAAGTCGAGAAACTGGAACCAGTGTGTACTGTTGGTGAGAATGTAAAATAGTATATAGCTGCTGTGAAAAACAGTATGGTAGTTCCTCAAAAAATTAAAACTAGAATTATCATATGATCCAGCAATTCCACTTCTGGGCACATACAATTGAAAACAGTTTAGAAAAAGTATTTGTATACCCATGTTTATAGTGGCACTACTCACAATAGACAAAAGGTGGAAGCAATCCATTTCCATCGACAGATGACTGGATACACAAATGTGGTGTATACACACCATGAAATATTTATTCAGCCTTAAAAAGGAAGGAAATTCTGACATATGCTACAACAGGGATGGACCTTGAGGACACTATGCTAAATGAAATAAACCAGTCACAAAAAGTGAAATACTACATATATGAGGCATTTGGAGTAGTCAAAATTATGAAGACAGAAAGTAGAATGGCTGTCTCCAGGGGCTGTGGGGAGGGGATCATGGGGAGTTATTGTTTAATAGGGATAGAGTTTAAGATTTACAAGATGAAAAGAGTTATGGACATGGATGGTGATGATGGTGTCCTCAGGGTCCATCCCTGTTGTAGCATATGTCAGAATTTCCTTCCTTTTTAAGGCTGAATACATATTTCATGGTATGTATATACCACATTTGTGTATCCAGTCATCTGTTGATGGAAATGGATTGCTTCCACCTTTTGTCTATTGTGAGTAGTGCTGCTATAAACATGGGTATACATTCACACAGGTGAATGTATTTAATAACACTGAACTGTACATTTAACAATGGTTAAGATGGCATTGTTACGTTACGTGTATTTTACCACCACCACCACCACCACCACCACCACACACACACACACACACACACACACACACACCAAAAAACAATCAATTCTTGAAGAATTCCAAATGTTTGGGATTTTTAGCCTCCCATGATAAATTACTTAAAAAAAAAAAAACATTATATGAAGAATTGAAAAATAATGTGCTTGCTTAACAATTCACTCCAAAGCTTTATAGTTGACCTCATGTACATCACAGAAGGAAGTTTGATGCACATGAGGATGGCATTAAACCCTGTTGCCTGCTGGGCCCCGGGCACTGAGTGTACAAAGCAAGGTCTTGTGGCAACGTCACAGCTGATACTTGACTGATGTGGCTGGGAAAACCTGCAAGCGTTTCTCAGAACAGCCATCTTGCTGGTGACAAGCGTATGACAATCAAGTATGATGCAATCATTTCACAAAAATGTCTGTCATGCTTCTAGTAATGAGTTTTTAACAATTAAGCAAAGCACCACAAACTGAAAAAGTTAAAAGTCAATGAACGTCACATTAAGCCACATCATCTCCCCTTTTACTTGGTTTTGAAATTTAACTTCTCCTTTGTTTTAAAACCAGTCTTTCTTATAAGAGTGACTAGGAAATGGAGCAATTTACTCTGTAGCTTTAGTAGAGATCTTCCACTCCTCCGTGCAGCCTTGCATGCACAAGACAGGAGTGGGAGACATGAAAATGTAGGTGCCACTCGAAGTGTGGTCCCTGGGTCAGCAGCACCTGCACAGCCTAGGATCTCCTCAGAACCCTGGGCCCCACCCCAGAACTCCTCAATCAGAACCTGCACCTGAACATGATCTCCAGGCAATTGGTGTGTATATTAAGAACAGCATAATAGCCCACGCTCTTCTCCTGGCTGCTTAGCACAATGGAGGCAATGGTGAGTGAGTGTGCATACTCATGACTAGGAGGAAGGACACTTAGGTTCTAGTCTCAGACTTATCACTGAACATCCGCTTTGTTTCCCACCTGTTACATACTATCAGCCCTGCCTACTTCTCAGGACAGCTGTGAGGGCCGAATGGGATGTCTGCTAACAAACCTGTAAGTGATCTGGGCCCACTCAGGCCTTGTCTTGCACCATTTTGCATATTGCCCAGTGTTGCAGCCACTGTAGGCAGAGCCTGTTTCCACTTCAGGGCCTTTGCACAAGCTGCATTCTCTGCCTGGAATGGCATTCCTTTTGATCTGCGTGTGTCCGGCTCCTTCTTGGTTATTCAGATCTCAGCTTATCACAGCGAGATTCACTGAATTCAGTGAGAACCTCTCTGACCACCCAATCTAGTCACTCTCCAGTGAGTCACCCTGTTCTAATTCTCTGCATGGCATTTATCATCATGTGAGCAGGGACAGTTCCTGCCTTATTCTAGGTTGGAGCCTCAGTGCTTGAACTGTGCCTGTCACACTAAATACTTAACACATGTTTGTTAAAATGGCTAGAGAAGGTAAAAACACTCTGGAAAAAATAAGCTACTACATGAAATATAAAATGCTTTATTTTATTTTTAATCTTTTTTTTTTTATCCTCACCCGAGGACATTTTTTCATTTTTTGTTCAGATAGAGTGGGAGGGAGAGAGGGGAAGAGAGAGAGAGAGAGAGAGAGAGAAACATTGACGTGAAAGGGACACATCGAGTGGCTGCCACCCGCACAACCAACCAGGGCCAGGGACAAACTGCAACCGAGGTACATGCCCTTAGGGGGAACCGAACCCGGGTCTCTCTGGACCACAGTCCAACACTCTAACCGCTGAGCCAAACCGGCCAGGGCTATTTTATCTTTAATCTTTACCCAAGGGTATGTTTTCATTGATTTTGAGAGAGAGAGAGAGAGAGAGATATCGATTGAGAGAAACATTGATTGGTTGCCTCACATATGCGCTGATTGGGCATCAAACCCACAACCTAGGTACATACTGGGAATCGAACCTGCAACCTTCTGGAGTATGGGATGATGCTCCAACCAACTGAGCCATCCAGCAGGGCTAAAATGCATTTATTAGTTAAACCTTCCTGCTTTCACTTAGTGATTTCTCTTGGAAATCATAGCAATATTACATTGATTACTCTATCAGCCTGTATCACATAAATAAAAATCTCCTGCCTTTTCATTAAGCAAGAAAAGACTGGAATGCAGGCTGCTTTTTATCATGTTTCAAGGAAAGACGATTCATTCGCTGTCCACATCCCTTCTTCAGGTATCATGGTGACAATCTCCATTCACATTAGTTTAATTTCATCCACTTCCCTTGAGAAAGTAAAGAGTTTAAAAAAGAAAATCTGCTTCTGAGGTCACCACAGAGAATATTAGTGTCACTCTGCTAACAGAGCCTTGGCCAAGGATGACCAGATGGCCTGGAGGCTGGCTTGGCGAAGCTGCCCAAGATTCAGGGAAGGCTGCAGGTCAGCAGCAGGGAGAACATACTGTGTCACGCTACAAGCCGAGAACTGTCCCGAGGCTCCTTCTGTCACAAAACTGAAACTTAATAATGATTTATTAGTTTAGTTGTGATTCTCAGTTAATCAAGACAGAAAATGGTTTTAGGTTCAATGTTAGAGGTTCCAAACGTTTATACAATTTAGAGACATAATGGAGAAGAAGGCCACAGCTGTTTTCTTTCATCTATTTACACTCTTTCTACCAGGAAGGTTAAATGAACTCTCCTGCTACTATCAGGTCAGTGCTAACTACAGTCTCCTAAACACAGGCAGTGATGCCTTTTTATGAATTACCTTTACCTCACTTTCCTTAGTTCAAAAAAGACCACAAAGGGAATAGGTGTGCGAAGTGAAAGTCACGTACTTGCCCAGTACGCAGACTGAACAGAGTGCTGGCCCCATCTGCCGATTCGAGCTAAAACGGCAGGAAGTCAGGATACGTGGCAAGTTAGCAATCCTGCCTTGAGTGCCTCCTGTGGTCCTTAGGCACAGAGCGATTTGTGGGGTTTCTAAATATTTTCTCTGAGGTTCCATGTCTTCATTCTTGTTTATTTATTTTTGGTTTTAGATGAGCTGTATGGCGCCAGAAGCAACTAGAGGTGCAATGGTTTTATATCGGATCAAGTGCTGCGAGCCTTCCTCCAAGTCAATCACGTAGTCCCTGAAAAAGGAGGAGAGATGTATGTGCAGGGCTCAGCTGGTGCTCTGTCGGGAGAAATATTTTCCACTGTCAAAATCACAGACATCACTCACCTCTGCTCATCTGTTTCTGGTTCTACCAGTATGTTTTCTTGTCGTTCTTTCACTCTCAGAAACACATATGAATCTAGATCCGGTTTGGGAACTGCCAGAGAAACAACAATGTAATCAGAAAACGCTCAGCTAACATAATCAGTGTTGGAAAAGTTGCTGTGATTAACTGTATCAAGCATTTTGGGGGTAGGATGCTTTGAAGAGATCTGGTTCCTTCTAGAAACAGCATACTCCCCCCCACCCCACGTGGTTCCACAGAGAAACCACTCATTCAACAAATATCGAGTACTTAAGACGTGCAGGGAACTCTCTACACCGAGGGGAGGGTACAAACATGCACGACACATGGTCTCTGGACAAGGAGGTAATAGCAGCACTGGGTGAAGCCTCAGGTGAGTGCCACAATTCCCTCAATGACGTGGGGAGAAAGAAGTCGATGTGTGCTTTGAAGGAAAGAGCAGGATTTAAAGAGGAAGCACGAGCCCTGAAGATAATGCCAAGGGCCATGGCAGAAATATGCATTACCTTTTGGGAGGACAGAGTGTATTAATCAGGTTGGAAAATACTTCTGTGTAAAGGAGTAGGAGGAGAGAGAATAGTTAAGTCCTCACTTAATGCCATTGATAGGTTCTGCGGCTCAGTGAAATAATGTGTAACAAAACCAATTTTACCATAGGCTAATTGACATAAACAAGAATTAGGTTCCTATAGCATTTCATCCACGTTATAATGAAAGGATATTGAACGACATGTTATTTGGGGACCTGCTATATTTGAAAGACTGGGTCATGTGGTGAGTCGTGAATGCTAGACTGAGTGGTCCCTCACTGGTTGATTACGGGTTAAGAAGCTGCTGCCATGCCCTCTCTTCAACCCCCAGCCTATATTTCAAGTAAGTGAGTGCCCCAAGCTGGGCTGCTCCTCGACAGCTCTTCACTTCCTAGTGCTCCATTTGTACCTGGAGATCCCATCAACTGCAGGGTCCAAATCCTACTGGATAACTCTGTTCTAAGAGCCCACCTCAGGTTTCACACTGCCCTTGATTCCCTCATTTGTGGGAGGGGTTCAGGATAACTGGCTCTAAAGGTCTAAGGAGGGTCCTTCTGGCTGTTCCAGGGTTCTGGGCCTGCCACGGAGACTCCAACTTCAGCGTCAGTTGACCCCACCGGGAAGCTACTGATGTCAGGAAACCCAGCTTAGATTTCAACATGCCTTCCCCAACCCTGCCATCGGGGTCTACAGTGCTCCAGAGGCCTGAGGGCAACTCACAGCATCTGGGCTCACCAAGCAAGACTCCAATTTCACTAGAGCAGCTCTCCCCGCCCCCTCCAGCTTCCAATTCCAAGACTGGCTCTAACCCTTGTAAGGAATCCAGGGCAGCAACGTGTTTTCGGAGGTGTCCACCAGCATCAAGCAGAAGCTGGGACAATGGCTTAGATCCAGTTCCAGGAATTCAGACGCATGCCCATCAGCAGTGCCGTGGCTGCTTTAATCAACTCGTCGCGACAGCAGTGAGTAAAGATTAGGGATGTGGTCCTTGCTCCATCCTGTTCTTCCAAGGTGCAGACAAACTGACTGAACTGGACATGGATTGGGCCTTCTGTTTTCCTTAGGCTTGGCTTGCTCCTGGTGTTACCGGCTACACTGTCCCCCACAAAGTTCATATGCTGAAGCTGTAACCCTCAGTACTTCAGAATGGAAATGTGTTTGGTACAGGGCCTTTAAAGAGGCATTTAAGTTAAAATGAGCCTGTTAGGGTGGGACCTAATCTAATCTGACTGGTGTCCTTATAAGAAGAGACACTGGGTGTATGTGCACAGAGGGGCAGCCATGTGAAGAGGCAGAGAGACAGTGGCCATCCGCAAGCCAAGGACAGAAGGCTCGGAGGAAACCAACCCTGCCAGCACCTTCATCATGGACTTCCGGCCTCCAGATCTGTGAGAAAACAAATGTCTGCTGTTTGAGCCCCTGAGTCCGCAGTACTTTGTTATCATAGCCTGAGCTGACTAAGACATCTGGTGAACTATGTCTCCACTTATCCTGTTCTAGCTTTTCCACCTGCCACAGGGGTCAGCGTGAACCAGCACAGGCTGGGTGGGACATAACCTCCCAGGGCTCAGCTGTACTTAAACGTGTGGCTTCAGCACACTAAGCTCAGTTTGTCAACAAGGTGGATTCTAGTCCCTGGACTATTGTTGGATTTGGTCTGGCAATTTTGCCTGATAAGGTCCTGCTCAGATGTGGCAAGCTATGAAAGATGGAGAGATACGGACTTTAACCTATACGCTAGGGGTCCCCAGTTAGTTGATCCAAGCCTAGGAGTTACTACCATACGTCCCTCCCCTCAGCTCAGAGCAGTTTTAAGGGGACTCTGTGAAGAGGGTGAGAAGTGGAGGTGTTGGCCATGCTTTACTTCCCCCAGCTGCCTCTCCTCTCCCTCCCCACCCCCACTCAATCTTGCTCCCCCTTTCTGTAATGAGAGAAACTCCTCACAACGAAAAGATCGGGAGCCTTTACTCTAGGTAACAAGGACTCACTGAAGGTTTCCTTAGCCTCCTACTTAAACCCTCCTTGGTAGCTGGACAGTCCCTGCCCAGCCTGGCACCTGTGAGGAAGAGACTGCTAGACCTTTGAGAGCAGAGACCCTGTACCTTCAGTGCCCAGAAGAGCACCGACGTGCAGATGCCCACAGATCACCAGAGGACTGCTGAAGGAATGAAGGGCTGCATGCATGAGCGAGTCTACGTTGATAACGGCAGTCACAGAATTCCAACCTAACCTGAAGAACACATGGCTACCCTTACGCTTGCTTTAAAGGACTTTACATGATTTTTTGGTTTGAACTCAAAACACTTCTTCTCTTTTCTTTCCAGGGTATCTACATATTTATTTGTCCATGTTTTAGAGAAAAGAGTAAAGGTAAACATCTTATTTTAAAGCACCTGAAGATACTTGAGATGTAACTTATGGCCCCTTGGGATGACTGAAGAGAGAATGTTCTTCTTACCTGCCCTCAAGAGGTCCACTTTCTGTAAATTAGGAGGCATATGCTTTAAGGCAACATTCTTTAGATAGGTCTCTGTGTTCGCCATGTACCTGAAATACATAAATTAAAATCACTATGGCAACCTGACTGGTAGGAGCCACCAGGTCTATCAGATAGACAACAAAGGCTCCGAGATCGGCTTCATGGATACAGCCACCAAAGCTCACGCTCACAAGCCCTGGAACGAAAGGCAGTTCCCACTCTCACTGCTGACTCACTCTTTGGCAAAGGCAAACTCTCCTGGAGAAAGGATAGATGGCTCCTCCTCACGGCGTGTTTTCTCCTTTTCAAGAAAGTGAGGAAAAAACTTCTCTATCTGTGAGGATAAATAAAATCATCGTGAAAACATCTGTCAAAGCTCAAGTGTCAAACATTCTAGTTTTCTGAAACAGGTTGAGGTTAATATAGAAATTGACTTCAACAATGGCAAGTCTCCGTGGTCAAGGCTGTTTTTAATAATAAGACCCATACTCTAGACTTCAAGGAGGCAGGTTTCAAAGAATTCAGAGAAAAGGTAAGGGCTCTAAAATAAATTAGACGCTTTTGTAAAAGATAATCTGAAAATGTAATTGTAAATGATATTTAAGAGGACAAGAAGGGGAGATTACGGAACATGTGTATGTAATTGTACGGGGTTTTCTTCTATCTCATAATATGAGATGAAACATATACAAAAGCTGGAAAGATACCTACAGAATACAAAAGCAGACAGAATAGTGACAATTATAAGAATATAAACAGCAAGCACAAAGCCCACAATGAGGTGAGGCTTGGAAAAAATGGTAAGAACTACAAGAAAATAAAAAGCTAAAACCTACAAAAACACAGAAAGGTGTGTGATTAGGAAACTGGCAGGGATCAGTCTGCTGCCTGAAGTCAATTACGTAAACAGGGGAATGACAACGGTCAGGAGGAACTGAAGGTCAAGATAAAAGAGCAGGTATTTATTTAAAGGAGTTTAAGTCCTTTGGCTTGGATCAATTATGTTCCAGGATAAATTAAATGAACATTTATATGAGGGTTAAGTACACAAACACGTTCTCCTGTTATATGTAAATTACTACTACTACTGTGTCTCTCAGTGTACTAACAACACATGTAGTTTCCTAATCTCAGAAGAATTCCTTCAAGCCCTGGCCAGTTTGGCTCAGCGGTTGGAGCATCGCCCCGCGAACCGGAGAGTCCCGGGTTCGGTTCCCACTGAGGGCACGGTTGTGGTTTGTCCCTGGCCCCGGTTGGGGTTGTGTGGGTGGCAGCCACTCGATGTGTCTCTCTCACATCAATGTTTCTCTCTCTCTCAAAACAAAAAAAAAGAAGAATTCCTTCAAAAGAGGTGTGAAAGATTAGAGCTAGGCAAATTTCCCAAGTTTTAAAAATACTGAAGGTGGAAATCACACTTAGATTAGCGTCCTTATCATTGATATGTGGCATTGTATTAGAAGAGATAATTTAAAAGATGGTTTGTGAATTCAAAGAAAAGTAAGCTGTTAACAAGAGGATTTATCCAAAAAACAACAGAAAAGAGAGTGACCTGATAGTTGAGGGTAGAGTGAAGAGGCATACTATGTGTCTCAATATTTTCAAAACATGATGTCTTTATGACACCTTTGGGGATAAACTGTCAACCTGGGGCTGGGTGACAGCACAGAGTGGGAGACTCATAAACAATTGAACAAAGAATACTGATTCAGCCCTGGCTGGTTTGGCTCAGCAGTTAGAGCGTCAGCCCACACACCAATGAGTTGTGGGTTCGATTCCGGTCAAGGGTACATACCTCGGTTGCAATTCATCCCTGGGCCTGATTGGGGTTGTGCGGGAGGCAACCAGTTGATGTCTCTCTTTCACATTGATGTTTCTCTCTCTCTCTCTCCCTCCCTCCCACTCTACCTGAGGATAAATAGAAAAATATCCTCGGGTGAGGATAAAAAAAAAAAGGATACTGATTCAAAGGACAGATATCAATCTGTAGGGAAGTCTCTGGTGGAATATTCTATCATTGGCCCAGAACTATTAAAGACTCAGGCAAGACCTTTGATGACATACTTATCAAACTCGCTGATGACAGTGTTAAGAGAGAGCAAATGTATTAGGTAACAAGATCAGGATCCAGAGACCAGGGAAATGGCTCAATTTAATAAGATAAAGCTTAAGAGGAATAAGTATCAAGCTCTACACTTAGGAGTCCAAAATCCAGTCATGCAAATACCAGACAGTGGCAGGAAGGGGTAATGATAGCTTAAAAACTTCAGATAAGGTTAAAGTTAACAATGAGTGCATATGAGCTTAGTGTGATGTGTCTGTCAAACATGCTAATGTAATACGAGGTACCAATACTACCATTTTAACATCCAGAACAAGGGAAATAATCATCCTGCTTTTCACAAACATGACCAAATTACAACTAGAATATTATATTCAAACTAGAACTTTGTAAGGAAGAGACCAGAAGAGTAAATGGAAAGAAATGGTTGAAATGTTTAGCTAAGATGGTTCCGATGAGACTCATGAGCTGTCTTGGGACATCTAAATCATTCCCACATAGGAGAATGTATTTGCTTTGTAATAACTAAGGGGCAAGCAGAGCCAGTGAGAAGAAACTTCAAGGCAGTAAGAACTTTCCAGGGTTACAATAGATATCGTTTGCCCTGGTCGGTGTGACTCAGTGGTTAGAGCGCCAACCCACTGAGGGTCGTGGGTTCGATTCCCAGTCAAGGGCACATCCCTGGGCTGCAGGTTTGATCCCCAGCCCTGGCTGGGGTGCATGCGGAAGGCAACCAATCAACGTGTCTCTCTCACATCGATGTCTCTCTGTTTCTCTCTCTCTCTCCGCCTACATTACTCCCTTCCAGTCTCCCTAAAAATCAATAGAAAAAATATCCTTGGGTGAGGATTAATAAAAAAAATATATATAATACAAAATAAGAACGTTTTGCAATTTCATTTTTATAAGTTAGATGGCCACAGAACTATAGTTAAATGTCAAGGCAGCACTGCCAGACTGTAACTCCAGGGGGCACCATTCACACAGCAAGCAAGTTGCCTAAAAATGTGTCCGCAGAGGTATGCAACACATATTCCACCTATGCTCCAGAATAATCTCTTGCCCTCCTTACTCTTTAGCTACCCTGATATTGTGTCTCAGCAGCATCTTCAGGGCCTGGACCCTCCCAGGCCCCAGCCTAACTTCTGCCCAAGGTGCTCAGTCTATATCATAGACTGCATTGCCTTAACGCCTACAGGTATCTCCGTGACAGACCTTCATGAGCCGACACCGCAAGTAGCTGCTAAGGACATAGCGGATCCTCTCCATCTCCATTCGATGGATACTGATCTTCAGATCCCCCTTCTTTGCTCTCCTGAGATTTTCTTCCTATTAAAAAGGAAAAAAAAGTTTATAAAAAACATAATATTCAAAGACTAAGAACCTTCTTTGTTTAATCTATACACAGCCCACAAGGACCATTGCCTAGCATTGGCAATGTTGAGGACTCAAATGCTACATTTAGGTCAAAGGAGAACAAAATACTCATAAGAGTTCTCATCTTCTTATAATTTAATTACATAAATAATATATATGACTGTAGTCTTATATAAAGTTCAAACAATACTCATTTACATGTACCTCAGATATATTGTGGGTTTTGTCCCAGACCACCGCAATAAAGTGGGTTACACTATTTTTACTGGTGGAGGGTCTTGCCTTCAATTTGTAAAAAAAAAAAAATGCAACATCTGTGAAGCGTTATAAAGTGAAGTGCAATACAATGGGGTATGCCGGTACTAGAACATGACCACTTAAGTAGAATCTGAATATGATTGGTCAGAAGAGCCTACAAGAACTCCAACCCAACTGTAATGGAGATAATACAGCAGACAGAAGGAATCTCTAAAGGGTCTAAAAAGTAGTGTTAAAATAGCAGCCGAGAAACTATAAAATATCAATGTTTTATTTTATTTTTTAAAAAATATGTTTTTATTGATTTTTTAGAGAGAGAGGAAGGGAAACATAGATAAAAACATCGATGAGAGAGAGAAACATCGATGAGAGAAACATTGACCAGATGCCTCCTGCACGCCCCCTACTGGGGATCGAGTTTGCAATCTGGGCATGTGCCCTGACCAGGAATCTAACCGGGACCTCTCAGTCCATGGGACAATGCTCAATCCACTGAACCACACCGGCCAGGCTAAAATATCAATGTTTTAAAGCTACTCTGAGGTTGATAAACATTTACGCCAAGATAAGGGCCACAAACTCAAATGTCTACCAGGACCAGACAAGTAAGATATATGAGAAAGGTGAGTAGTTAGGGACTATGGGGAACTGCAGAGCACACTGAAAAGGGGAGCCCCTGACCTTGCTTTGGTCAGCTGTTCTCGTATAAAAATGTGAGGCTGGGCGGAGCAGGGGTGCCGGGTGAACCCCCCACCGTGGGGGAACCCAGGTGGAGCGGGGGAGCCAGGAGACGCCCCCACCGCGGGGGAGCCCAGGCGGAGCGGGGGTGCCGGGCGACCCACCCCACCGTGGGGGAACCCAGGTGGAGCGGGGGAGCCAGGAGACGCTCCCACCGTGGGGGAGCCCAGGCGGAGCGGGGGTGCCGGGCGAACCCCCCACCGTGGGGGAACCCAGGTGGAGCGGGGGAGCCAGGAGACGCCCCCACCGCGGGGGAGCCCAGGCGGAGCGGGGGTGCCGGGCGACCCACTCCACCGCGGGGGAACCCAGGTGGAGCGGGGGAGCCAGGAGACGCCCCCACCGCGGGGGAGCCCAGGCAGAGCGGGGGTGCCGGGCGACCCACTCCACCGCGGGGGAACCCAGGCGGAGCGGGGGTGCCGGGCGACCCCCCCCACCGCGGGGGAACCCAGGCGGAACGGGGGTACCAGGAGACGCCCCCACCGCGGGGGAACCCAGGCGGAGTGGGGGAGTCGGGAGACGCCCCCACCACGGGGGAGCCCAGGAGGGGCGGGGGAGCCCGGCGACCCCCCCACCAACGGAGGAAGCAGGCAACACACAGGAGAACTGAGCAAACTGAACAACGAAATTGACCCAGAGACATGGAGGGTGGAGTACGGGATGACGGGCCTCAGAGGAGGGGGGGGAGGCGGGGGAAAGAGATAAATCACAGAGCCTATGTGCATGGGTGCATAACCAATGGACATGGACAACAGGGATGGGGAGGAGGAGAAGGGGAGGGGGAGGAGGGTGTCAATGGGGGGAAAAAAAGGAAAAACATCTGTAACAAAAACAAATTAATAATAAAATAAATTATAAAAAAAAAAAATGTCAGAAGTATGCTAGGAGATACTTTGGCAATGAACACTTTGACACTTATTTGCAAAGCATTTGGAATTGTTGGGCCTGGACTACTGCTCTGAAATAAAAAAATAAATAAATAAAAAATAAATAAAATAAAAATAAAAATGTGAGGCTGGTGAGGACAGGTTTTTAAACTTTTCATGGGAAGCTGATGTCAGGATATTCACAGGTACTCTCATGCTTTGTAAATGTAGATAACTAATTCAATATTTAAAAAACAAACTAGGCTGGACAAAACAAAAACAGATTTGCTATAGTGGCGAACCCTTTCTCTTCTTTTGTAACCCTGGGATAAGCAACTCTTACCATGTGGTCTAGCTGTTCCATGACACATTCTACAATTTCAGGCTTGCTTTCCAGCAGGTCAGGGGCAAACTTTTCATTCATCCAAGCCTAAAAAACAATGCCAAAAAAAAAAAAAAAAAAAATTACACATACACCCCACTCATAATGGAGCAAAACAACTCTGTAAGTCAGTACAAAGCCCATGAAAATCACGGCTGTCTCAGGCAAAGAAAACTGCCTACCAGTTGGAAATACTAAAAATGTGTTGAAGGCAAGCAGTTTAATAATAGCGTTTCCACTTCTTTTAGTAGGAAATTGTGTTTATAACCTATATTTAACCAACATTACAAAAAAATCACCGTTCACTTCAAAAGTGTTGTCAGAATACCTGTTGCTAAGAATAACACCACCTGGTGTTCAAACAGTATCTTCCACCAAGTAGCATCCACACATTTCTTTCACCTGCTATTTCCACCAGGGGGCACCAACACCTTTCTATTTGGGGAGATGAAGTAACACTACATAAATCTATACATCTCTTCATTCCTGAAGCTCAGAGCACTTTGCAAATACTTTTTCATCCATCATTAGAACATCTGAGAGGAAATGAATATATAGTTATTCTCATCTCATCGATGAGAAAACACAAATTATTTACTAACTGCCCAAGAGTATAAAGCATCGCAATAGAAGTGGATATTCATCTATTAAACAGAGTTGGAACAAGAGTTTAAATCCCTAATTTATGACTCAGGCTCAGATGCTTGGTACATTTCAGAAATTACCAAGGCTTAGAAAACAGAAATATCCATAGGTGATTGAAGAAAAGTATACTCATCTTTCAGTTAGAGGAAACTTAGTTTTAACAGATCAGAATTACAGGCCAATTAGGCTCAATTTATTCCTTCTGAGTTGTTCAGTCTCTGCTTCTCCAATTATCACCATCAAGACACATTATTAAGTACTGGACTATCATAAATTTTTTTCAGATGCTCAAGTTCCTGTACTAGTGTTGCAGAAATTAACCAGAAAGACAACCTGCATTATCAAGACGCATAATGAATGAGAGAAGAGCACACTGTCATAGAGAACTTAAAAAGCAGTTTTTCGTTTTAACTGATTTTATTAAATATTAGTAAGTACAGCCCTGGCCAGTTTGGCTCAGCAGTTAGAGCGTCAGCCTGCGGACTAAAGAGTTGAGGGTTCGATTCTGGTCAAGGGCACATAACTCAGTTGTGGTTCGGTCCCGGCCCTGGTCTGGGTCCTGTGGGAGGCAGGATGTCTCTCACATCGATGTTTCTCTCTCCCTCCCTCCCACTCTGACTGAAGATAAATGATGAGGATTAAAAAAAAATTAGTAAGTTCAAACATACTTATAAAATACATATGAACATGAAGAATAGTGATATAAATATTTGTGTACATATAACTTTATTAACAGTTAGTATTAATATTTTATATATTTTTTTATTTTGGTTAATCCTCGCCTGAGGATATTTTTTCCATTGATTTTTAGAGACAGTGGAAGGGAGGGAGGGGGAGAGAGAGACAAAAAGAGAGAAACATCAATGTGAGAGAAACATCGATTGGTTACCTCCTGCATGACCTTGACCAGGGCAGGGGACTGAACTGCAACCGAGGTACGAGCCCTTGACCAGAATCAAATCCGAGACTCTTTGGTCCGCAGGCTGATGCTCTAACTGCTGAGCCAAACCGGCCAGGGCAATAGTATCAATATTTTAAAAGTCTCTATGTGTCCCTATCTCCTCAGAGGTAATCATTAGCTTTAATTTAATGTTTAATTTTCTGTAGTTTTGCCCTGGCCCATGTGGTTCAGTTGGTTGGGCGTCGACCTGTGCACTGAGAGGTTGCTAGTTCAGTTTCTGGTCGGGGCACATGCCCAGTTGCAGGCTTGATCCCCAGTGTGGGATGTGTGTGAGGCAGCAGATCCACTGATGGTTCTCTCTCATCAATGTTTCTCTCTCTCCCTCTCCCTTCCCGTCTCTAAAATCAATTAAAAAAAACCAAAAACAAACATATTTTAATTTTCTGTAGTTTCACTATATTTGTTCTTCTCTCCACATAGTGCTTTCCAACCTTTACACGACAGGGCATTCAAAGAAAATGATAGCACTTGCATGGTACACTGGCGTAAAATGGAGTAGATTTGGGGGGATTTCTCATTTATATTACGAAATAATGATAAAATATAAAACAGGGGGAAACAGATTAGTATAAAACTTTACAATAAAATCTTTTTAAAAATTCTAGAGAGAAACCTGTTTAAATCCTTGGTCTTTTTTTAGTTAATCCTCACCCAAGGATATATTTCCATTGATTTTTTTAGATAGAATGGAAGGGAGGGAGGAGTAGAGACAGGGGAGAGAGAGAGAAACATTGATGTGAGAGAGACACACATCAACTAGTTGCCTCCCACATGACCCAAACCGGGGCTGGGGATAGAACCTGCAACCCAGGTACATGCCCTTGACTGGAAATTAAACCTGCAACCCTTCGATCCACAGGCCGATGCTCTAACCGTTGAGCCAAACCGGCCATGGCAAATCCATGGTCTTTTAAAGAATAATCATGTTCTATGTTTAAAATGGCTACATCTGGTTCCTAATAAAAAAAGGTTTTTTTTTTATTTTAAAATTTATTTATTGATTTTAGAGAGGAAGGGGAGGAAGGGAGGGACGAAGGGAGGGAACGAGAGAGAGAGTGAGAGAGTGAGAGAGAGAGAGAGAGAGAAAGAGAGAGAGAGAAACATTGATTTATTGTTCCACTTATTTATACATTATTAGTCGCTTCTTTTATGTACCCTCACTGGAGATTAAACCTGCAACCTTGGTGTATTGGGTCAACTCTCTAACTAACTGAGCTACCTGGCCCATGATCAAAATTTTTAATGACAATTTGTTCATCATGTTGTGGGCTAAGGTGTGTTTCCCTCCATCCCTCATTCATATGTTGAAGTCCTAACTCCCAGTACCTTAGAATATGACTGTATTTGGAGACTGGGTCTTTAAAGAGGTGATTAAGTTAAAATGAGGTCATTTAGGTGGACCCTGATCCAGTATGACTGGTGTCCTTTTAAGAGGGGTAAATTTGCACACACACACAGAGGGAAAATCATGTGAAGACACATGGAGAAGATGACCATCTACAAGCCCAGGAGGCAGGCCTCAGAAGAAACCAACTGCACCAGCACCTTGACTTTAGACTTCTAGCCTCCAGAGTTGAGAAGATAAATTTCTGTTCTTTAAGCCACCCAGTCTTTGGTACTTTGATATGGCCCTTGTCAGACTGCTCCTTAGGCCATGCTATGTAGTCCAAGTCTGTGTCCAGCTGCAACAGCTGTGCAGGTGGCAGACCAACTCCTTCGCTGCATTCAGGGCATTTCAAGAGAGCACCAGCCAGAGGTGCAACTCATGCTCACCCACAACCAAGCTGAGGCTGTGATGTCAGATGCCACTATCCTCAGGCTGCCTTCCAAGGAGACCCTGATGACACCCGCAGGAGGCAACCAGCCTGGGGGCTCTGGCTGCCCCAGAGGGTGAAGGGTCAACATCACATAGGCATCTGCAGCACGCCAGTGTTTGCCAGCCACATCACCCAAGCTGGCAAGCTCTTCCTTCACCAAGAGTTTTGCAAGTGTTAATATAGTTTCTTTAGCAACTTGTTTTTTGTTGTTCTACATTATGTTCCTGAGAGTTATCCATGCTGTTGCAGGAGTTAACTTTTGTTTTATCGGTTTTTCCTCATTGGGTGTATATGCCATAATTTTTTATGCATTCTATTGTTGGAAAGATATCTACTTGCAATTTTTAACTATTGCAAGCAATGCTATGAACATTTTGTGCATATCTCCTGGAGTACACATGAAAGTTTTAGAGTGACTGGGTCACAAGATATGTGTGCCTTCCACTGGACTAGACAATAACACATTATTTTCCAATATGACTGTATCAATTTCCATGTTCCCTGCAGTATACAAGTGTGCAAACTGCTTTAGATTCTTCCCAATACTTTATATTGTTCACTTTTTCATTTCTGCCAATCTGATGAATATAAAGTGATATTTCATTGGGATTTAAATTTTAATTTTTCTGACTACTAAAAAGATTGAACATCTTTTTATATAATTGTTGGCCATCTTGGTTTCTGCTTCTGGGAAATGCCCGTTAAGACTTCATTTTTCTGCCTTGGCCGGTTTGGCTCAGAGCTTAGAGAGTCGGCCCGTGGACCAAAGAGTCACGGGTTCGATTCTGGTCAAGGGCATGTATCTTGGTTGTGGTTCAGTCCCCAGCTCTGGTCAGGGTCGTGCAGGAGGCAACCAATCAATGTGTCTCTCTCACATTGATGTTTCTCTCTCTGTCTGTCTGTCTCTCTCCCCCTCCCTCCCTCCCTCCCACTCTATCTGAAAATAAATGGAAACATATCCTTGGGTGAGGATTGAAAAAAAAAAAAGACTTCATTTTTCTTCTGGTCAGTTTGTTTACATATTGCGGATACGAATTTTTGGTCAGTTATATATGTTGCAAATCTTTTCTCCCAGTTTTGTGGCATGTCTTTTTACTCTCATCAAGGTGTAAAAACAGAGTTCTTACTTTTAACGTAGTTGAATATATCAGTTTTTTCCTTTATGGTCTGTGATTTTTAATTTTTGTTCAATGAATCCTTTCCTAATAAAGCAGAGGCTCTTAACCTGGGTTCTGCAAACTAGGTGGGCAGATTTCAGGGTGTCTGTAAATCTCCCGAAATTAAATGCAGAATTCTACATGGGTATATCCATGTATTATTTAGGGAAGAAGAGCCAGAGTTTTCACTAGATTTTCAAAAAGGTCTGTGATATAAAAACAAATTAAAAATCGCTACTATATAATACGGATTAGCATATAAGATACAATTTTAAAGCTATGTCCCTTTTGTCACTCATGATGGCACGTATGGAAGGAAAGAATGAAGAATACTAAAGTGACAAACATGAGTGAGTTCTGGAAAGGGGCAGTTAAAGGGAGTAGACAAGAATAAGGCAGCAGGTGTAGTGGATTAAGAGCATGCGTTTTGTGGTCAAAGAGACCTGGTCATTTCCTGGCCTTGCTGCCACTGTGTGACCTTGGGCAAGTTACTTTACTTCTTTAAGTTTCAGTTTCCTCATCTATAAAATGGAGATATCAGCAATACCTGCCTCATTGGGTTGTTGTAAGAATTATTACTACTCACAGCTAACATTCAGTAAGTGCTTATTATGTGTCAGATATGCTAAGCACTTAATATATATGTGTTACCTCATTTAATCCCCACAACATTTCGGTGAGGCAGCCACTATTATTAACTCCATTAAACCTTCAAGGAAGTGCTTGAGACAAGCTATGTAACTTGTCTAAGGTCACATAATAGGCTAGCAGCATGGATTTATTTATTAAAAAAAATTTTTTTTTCTTTATTGATTTTTAGAGAGAGAGAGGAAGTGAGAGGGAGAGACAGATAGAAACATCGATGAGAGAGAACATCAATTGGCCGCCTTCTGCATTCCCCCCCACTGGGGATCGGGCCCACAACCTGGGCATGTGCCCTGACCGGGAATCGAACCGGCGACCTCTTAGTGCATGGGTTGACGCTCAACCACTGAATCACACTGGCTGGGCAGGACGGAGGAATTTAAATACAGATAGTCTGAACTCCTAACTACCATAGCTTCATAAGATAGTAATTGTAAATGACAGACTGGCACACAGGAAATAATCAAACCATAGCTATTATAACTAAAAGGAGAGATAGCCTTGAAATGATTTTAGATAAGCAGTGGAAATTTAGAGAACAGTTGGGGAAAAAAAAGTATATGGGAGGAAAAAGAAGACCAGTTTTCTCCTAAAAAAAAAAAAAAAAAAAAAGGTGTTTCAGCACTTTCCTGCTAACCTAGGCATTCTACAGGGAACCAACAGATGTTTGAAGGGACTACGTCATAAAATTTACAAGTCACCACAACACCTCTGTAGTCCCTGCAAATGCCAAGTAGCAAATTCTTGCTCTGTGAACTGTTCTAGTAAATGTACCCAAAGCTGTCACTTTCTGGCCCCACTTGAGGATTTTGTGTTTGACACAATGAGGTCTCTAACAGAGGCTGGCCTCCCTACTTTTAATTTCTGTGTCAATGGTAAGATCCAGTCCCTCTTCTCTTGAAATAAGCCTTGAATTCCATCTCTTCATTTACTGAGTCCTGACATTTGCACAGCTGGACTAAATAAAAAGGCTAAGATTGGAGCAAGGGGATTCTATTTGGGAAGCTTACCTGCTCCAGCTTTTCAATGAGCTCTGCAGGAGTTAGGACCACCTCCTCACTACCCCCATCAGAGTCCTGTCCCGTGAGATTCAGTTCCTCCTCCGTCATCTTCTCTGAAACCTGGAACCTACTGAGAATAAAAGAACCAATACTCTTCTACGTTTTCCACTTATTTGCAAGAAGACAACTAGGTATCTACAACTGCGGTTGTAGAGGCTCATTGGCAGTAGCTAGAGAATTCATAGGCTTTGCTTTTTCAATTCTTTGCCTCTTCCTTCACACAGGTATCAGTTTCCCAAAGAGGTCACTCCTTGTTTCCACATACATCTGGAATTGAGAACCTATCACACCATGCGATGATTATTTGTCGATATCCTCTCCTTAGCGTCAGTGTTCGCTTCAGTTCAAATATGAATCACGCATCTGCCCTGTGCCTAGCACTTCTAAGTACTGGGGACATAATTACCTGTGTAGTCCCTGAGCTTAGAACAGTGTTCAACTCACAGCAGGCACTTAAAATTGTTGGGAGAACTAATCAATGTCTAATTTCCTAGAGTCGCAAGGCCCAGCAACATCAGACCAGTGATCCTAAAGGCTTAAGCAGGTGGGTGGTGGGGACAAGAGGAAGTCCCCGGAGCCTCAGGGAAACTGCGAGCGTATACATTCCTCTCGTTCCTCTCCTATCTGGTGCCAAGAGCACAGAGAAACCCCCTCCCCCAACACACACACAACCAGAGGTCCCACTCGGATGCTCACCTGGGCACCTGACAGGCAGTCAGCGGCTAGGACGAGAAGCTCGTGGGAGAGGAGCCCCGGCTCTTCCAGGGAGCACCTGGCACCGGAACAATCTCTTCCAGCCCTTTCCTAACCCTACCGGACCCTCCACTTCCCAGTTCCCGCGCTCCTCTTAGAAACTTCCCTCCAAGGCACAACGTCACCTCTCACGGGAACGGCACTGACCAATCACGGTCGGTGGCCCGCTGGCCCCGCCCCAGGGGGGGTGGGAACTTGCGTCTCGCGGTTGGCTCTCCTAACCTCCAGTAAGGACGCAGAGAGAAGCTTGTCGGGTTAGCCCCGCCCACCTCGCCGGCACTTGTGTGCGGTCCCGGCTGACACCACTCAGGGATGGTCGGCAGGGGGCGCCTCTCCACCGCGCTGAGCAGCCGCGGCGGTGTCTGTCCTCCGGCCCGGCGCAATCCCCAGGGGATGTCCTGGTCTGTAGGGGAGCCCACAGAGAAATAGGCTCTGTTAAAATCAGGCCACTTCACAGTCCATGGATGTTTCTCTCACATCCATGTTTCTACCTCTTCCTTCCTCTCTCTCTAAAAACATCAATAAAAACAAAACAAAGAAAAAAATCAGGCCACTTAAAATTGGGTCCTTCTGCTTCCTTCATGTTTGCGGGGGCTTCAGCTATGGCCACTACTTCCAGGTCTAAAAACCTTTAGGCTAGAGGTTTAAAAAAAATTAATTTTAATTTTTCATCACCATTTATCCCCTCTATGCCCTCTTCCACTAGGGTAGTGTTTTTTTAAAATATGTTTTAATAGATTTTTTTAGAGAGAGAGGAAGAGAGAGAGAGAGAAACATCCATGTGAAAAACATGGATCAGCTGCCTCCTGCACGCCCCCTACTGGGGATGGAGCCCGCAACCTGGACACTTGCCCTGACCTGGTTGTATTGGGGGCCTCTCAGTTCATGGGCACTGAGCCACACCGCAGGGCTGGCTAGTGGATTTTAGAGCCCGATATCAGACCACCAGCAATAGCATGGTCTGAGAACCCTGAGAAATGCAGATTCAGGCCCCACCCAGACCTGCTGAGGCAGAAACTCAGAGAGGGGCGTGTGGTTCAACAGACTCTCCAGGTGAGTCTGGTGCAGGGGAAGTTGGAGAACCACTGCTTTAGGAAACACTTCCATCTCAGTGGCTTGACTCTAGGCTATTTTGACATTTACTGCTTGTGCCTTGTACCTTTAATGTAGGGGGAAAGTATATACTGTATATATATAATTTTTTCTTTGTGTGATGTCAGTTTTTCTTCTCTGAATTGCTGATGCTTTTTTTCTGCGCTCTCTGTTTTCTGTGCAGTGTCACTTCTGGCTCCCCTAGAAATGTGTCTTCTCTATCGATCTGAAGACTTTCCTTTGTGACGTTTCCTATGCCATATTGATTGATTAGGAAAACAAGTTTGGCTAACGGACAAGTCGATAGTACCTGCCTGATTGCAATCCTGTTATACAAATCATTACAGTAGAATACATGGAGTGGGAGAGTGGGCATATTTACCAAGGGCTATGGAAGCTGAGGGCCATCAAAGAAGGATTCCAAAAGGAATGGACGTTTGAGCTGTGTCTTGCAGAATGAGTTTTACTAATGACAAATAGATGGACTTTTCAAGGTTTGTTTCAGCTCTGTGGTTCACTGGTTTGGTAATACCGTGGCTTTTAGTTGTGGCAGATTGTATTTTCCAAAGACAGCTGCTCTGATACAGATCTCATCCTACCTACTCTTCTTACAATACGATGTTGACACTCCTCTGTGGAGAGGTGGGGGTCTATATTCTTGCTTTTTATATCTGGGAAAACCTTTGTAACTATGTTGACCAAGAGAATGTGGCCAAGGTGATGCTGTGTGGCTTCCAGAGATATGTCATAAAAGGTAGTGTAGCTTCCACCTTGCTCGCTTTCTTGAGCCACGTGCCTTAGGAGCAATGAGCTGATATGTAAGAAGTCTAGTGACCCTGCAGCTGCCATGCTGAAGAGTCTGTGTGGAAAAGTCACATAGAGATAGAGAGCGATGTCCAGGGAGCCCCAGCAGCCCTTGCTGTTCTGTCCCCCAGGTGTCTGAACTGAATGAGCCTTCAGATGATTCTAGCTCAGGCTTTGAGTGATCCCAGCTAACATGGAGGAAGTAGAGCTACCCCTGCAGAACTCTACCTAGATTGCAGAACTCTATCCAGATTGCAGATTTCTGAGCAAAATATTGTTGTTTTAAGCTCCTAAATTTTGGGGTGCTTTGGTATGCAGCATTAGGTGACTGGAACATTAGATCGCTGGACTATATTTGAACACAGTCTCATTCTTCCATAATTCTCATTACTACCTAGTTTTTCAATGGTCTTTATTAATATTCCTTAAGTGGTGTATATTTGAGTCCAAGCACCAATAATTTCTCCACACAATTACCAATTACTTAGTTTACTTACTCAGAGACTTCCGTTCTCTGGTGCCAACTGCCTTCTCCAATCTCCCACTGCAACTCTCTTGGGGAGGTGAAGCCTGGCTTCTGCTTCCTTACTTAATAGAGGTGTGATCTTAAACAAGTCACTTCTCTGGGCTTCAGTTGCTCTGCCTGATAAGTGAGAACATGTGTCTTCCTGAAGGCAAAGGGATAGATCAAAAATTGGGGGGAGGGAGCTTTCGCTTCTAAGATCTTTGATTTCAACTAACACTCATCAGAAAAAACCACTTCAGAGTAAAATGAGTTTGCAGAGAAAGATTTTTGCTATGTAAAGAAGAAGAATTTAAGAAGATGTCCAGAAAGAATATATGGAATTACCTACCTTGGGGGGGAGCAGCACAAACTTGCAATGAAACTATTGGTCAAATGGCACTGGAAAGTTCAGAAATGTGGGAGAAAAGACAGGCCATAAGTTACATTATGTAGAATGAAGAGAAACATCAGGAACACCTGATTGATGTGCACCTCGGTCAAGAACTTTTAAAAATAATTACGTACCCATATAAATGGAATGACATTCATTAAAATAATCCCATAAAAAAGAGAATTACATAGGTTATGATAGCAGGAGGATGAAATTTGATGCTGATAAATGAAACTGCAGGACAGAATTTGTAGGCAAGTTGTGATGATTAGAAGAGCAAAATGAACATGAATTCAGACAAGTAAAACATGGAGCTACAGACGAGCGAAGGGAAAAGGCTACTGACCAAAGTTGAAGAGGATGCAGAAAATAGCACCCCATGCATTTGAAGAAAGTGAGAAGTCAATGCAATGTCCAGATATTGCTCAACGAAGAAATTAGCTGCAGTTAAAGATGCAGCAAATAGAAACAGCCAAAATATTTGTGGATAGCTATGGAAATATACATGAATAAGGATGAACCTAATTCTTTTTGATCACCAAGGAGAAACGATAAAATATACACATCCATACAATATTGTGAGCCCTTTTACAGAAAGATTCTTTTGAAATACAAGGTAATATCATCATTATTGTTTTCATATCATCACTGCCCTTGCTCATTTGGTCAACAGCTGTTTCTCACTGTTCCCTTCCTTTGAATTTCATCACATTTTTAGTCTCACTTTCCTAAGAACCAGAGCATTAAGTTTGGGGGAGTGTATGACTTAAGCAAAGTTTAACCCCCAGTTGTTCTGAATAAATGAAGATTTGGACTAAAGAGGGTAACTTGGATTTTTAAAGAAGGCAGAGAAGTACTCTTAGAATATTTTCTTTTAGCCTCACAAGGAAAACTATTTGCCGGTGAATTTGCAAGTATTTTTCTGGCCAGTGGTAAAACCTCATATTTGCTTGTATGGCTAAGATGCTGAAAAACTCAGGAGGCCATGGCCAGGCTTGGATCTCCCTGACAAATGTAAAATCTGGGCAGTTCATGATATTTCTAATTCCTTTTCCCCTCAAACTTAGGTCCTCATCCCTTATTCAAATCCCATCTTGAGTTCAAGCACATTAAATTAACCCATACATATCCCCAATAAAGATGTACATTTTTCAAATCTAAGTTTTAACATCACAATTTCTAGAGTTTAATAGTTAAAGATGGATTATGTGGATTTGTAATATTGTTTAACTTAAAAAAGCATGTCCAAAGCTTCAATGCGATGTTCTCTATTTTTTCTACTCACTTCCTTAAAGGAACATGGTATGACTCTCCTTCCCTAATTTGGTCTTAATGTGTTCCTAGTTACTGGCACAGACCATAAGCCCTACCTCCACTTCTGCACTGTATTTCATGTCTTCTTGTGGTTAATAGATGGTTAATAAGAGGATTTTTTTTTCTCACGACTAAAGAATCAGTCTTAGGAATAACAAAAAAGAGTCAGTTTGCTATGGAAGGGTACTCATATCTTCTGAAAAGAAAGCTGACCCACACAGCTGGCTTCAAATTCAGCTCCAACAAAGGCTTCCCAAGCCTGGACAAAGACCTGCAGATGCCATGTCTCCTCTTTGCCTAACTTTGTCAATAAGGAAGCAGCGGCATTGATAGCTGTCAAAGGCTGCTGCCCTCTCACACAAAGAGGAAGATGAGAGCCTCATTACAGCATTACTGTGTTACACTCTTGAGACTTTTCTTGGCAGAGAGTAAACAGAACACCTGTAGGCTAGTCCCTCATTGACCTCAGGCTTAGACAGCTGCACCGAAGAGAAGGCTGTTGGAGGATGGAGTCAATTCCCCTGAAAGAAGCAGGGTGGCCATCAGATGCTGGTGTGATTTTAGTGACTCTGAAAACTGTGCTGCTGATTTTCTTATAGTTTGGGGTTTCCTCCTTTACACTCTGCTCCAGTCTTGTTGAACTTCTTTTTTTTTTTAAATCCTCACCCGAGGATATTTTTCCATTTTATTTTCAGACAGAGTGAGAGGGAGAGAGAGAGAGAGAGAAACATCAATGTGAGAGAGACACATCGATTGGTTGCCTCCTGGACGACCCTGATCAGGGCCAGGAACCTAACTGCAACTGTGGTACATGCCCTTGACCGGAATCGAACCCACGACTCTTTGGACCGAGAGCCGATGCTCTAACCACTGAATCAAACTGGCCAGGGCTTGTCGAACTTCTTAAGGACATGAGGTATTTCCTTTCCTTGCACATACTGTTCCCTCTTTCTAGGCTTCTTTCTCACGTTCCCTTTAACCACCTGATAAACTCCTATGCATCCTTTAAGACTCAGCAAAGTAACTCTTCCTCTGTGAAACTATCCCTAACATGCTGCCCCTTATTTTGGTCACCAATATACCCTATAGTGATATAACATTTATCATGCTGTATTGCAGTTTTAACTTGTCTGTTTCTCCTATTAGATTATGAATTCCCTGAAAGTGTCCCCCAAATCTATCACAGTACCTATCATTCATGTACGCATTTATTTCTTCATTCAACAAATACTTCTTGAGCATCTACTGCCAGACCCTGTGTAGGTGCTAAAGATAAAGCAGTGAGTAGGAAACACAGACCCTGTGATGGGAGATGGACAATAAACAGATAGCAATTCTTTATCAGGCGGTGATAAAATAAAGCTGGGTAACAGAGATTGTTGAGGTTGGGAAATTGAAATGGTGGGGGTAGGCATCTGTCTTAGTGCCTTTGGGCTGCTATAACAAAGTACCATAGATTTGGTGACTTAATAAATAACAGAAATGTATTCTTCTTTGTTTCTGTTCTGGAGGCTGGGATGTCCAAGATCATGGTGCTGACAGTCAGTGTCTGCTGAGGGCCCACGTCCCAGGTGGTCATCTTTCCACTTGAACATCACCTGATGGGAGGGGCAAGCGAGTTTTCTGGGCCACTTTTATAAGGGCACTAATCTCATTTATGAGGGCCCTGCCCTCATGAATTAATCACCTCCCAAAGGCCCCACCTCTTAATACCATCAACTTGGGGGGCAGTTAGGATTTTAATACTGTATGAATTTGGGAGGAACGCAAACATTCGTCCTGTAGCGGCCTCCCTGAGGAGGTGACATGTGACATAGTTTGCAGGTTCCAGCAGAGGTGGATGTGAAACACTGAGAAGATACAAAAACTGTACTCTCAGATGCTCATTGCAGAATACATGACCATGAATTTTGCTTTTTTATTTTGTTTGTTTTTTCTTTATTGATTTTAGAGAGAGAGGGAGGGAGAGGGAGAGAGAGATAGAAACATTAATGAGAGAGAACATCAATTGGCTGCCTCCTGCACGCCCCCCACTGGGGTTTGGCCCACAACCTGGGCATGTGCCCTGACCGGGAATCGAACCGGCAGCCTCTTGGTGCACGGGTCGATGCTCAACCACTGAGCCACACCGGCTGGGCAAATTTTGCTTTTTTAAAAATTAAATTTATTTTCTGAAAAACTATGGCCAATGCAACATTTAACAGGTTAAGTAAAACAATTTTCTTCATGATTTTTCTGGATAAGAGTCAAAGAGAAATGTGACCTTCCCATCAAGAAATCCATGTGTCTTTATTTCAAGGGCATGTGATGAAAAGCTCATGCCTACATTCTGGGCAGGTCTTCATGTTTATTAGGGTCCATGTGATTTACTCTAGGGAACTGTCTTTAGGACCAAATGAGAACCAGGCCAAACTAAGTATTTCTAAATGCTTACAGCTTAAGGCAATGCTGTTTTTTGTTATTAAATATATAGCCATAGGAAAAGGTTTGACTGTAGTCATAGGAAAAAGATAAAGAGCAGCCTTGCCCAAGAGTGTGCCCTGTATCAAAATTCTGCTCATTGTTTTCATTTTAATGCCTTAACCTTCTCTGTGTTAATGAATCATAGATATGGCCCCATTTTGAGAATGTCACATAACTAATAAAATGGGTCATTCTACTTCAGACTAAAGTTTATTGAAGCAATTTTCTGTGTAGGGACAACTTTTAGAATACAGTGGAGATTCATCTGTATATAGGTAATGGTGCCCTTGAGCTGATGATGATATACGGTAAGATTTATTTTAAAATTTTAAGTTCCAAACTTTCTAATTAGAGTACAAAGGTAGAATTGTATTTTAATTGTTACTATTTTGTTTTCATTTCTACATGAAGCATTTATAAATTATACAGCTCTTGAGGAGGTGTCTATACTTGAAGTAATAAAAGGCCTGGATTAATAAAAAATGTGAAATTTAAAACTTCTTTACATCTTAAGAACTTTTGGCATTATGTCTAGGTTTCTTCATTTGAAAACTTTTTTACAGGTTTCTCACTGGTGAAACTAAACATCTTTTATTTTTATTTTTATCGTCACCCGAGAATATTTTTCCATTGATTTTTAGATAGAGTGGAAGGGTGGAAGGGAGGGAGGGGGGGGGGGGAGAGAGAGAGAGAGAGAGAGAGAGAGAGAGAGAGAGAGAGAGGGAGCGAAAGAAACATAGATGTGTGAGAGACACATCAATTGGTTGCCTCCTGCACGACCCCAACCAGGGTCAGGGATCAAACCTGAAACCCAGGTACATGCCCTTGACTGGAATTGAACCCGGGACCCTTCGGTCTGCGGGAAGACGTCTAAACGCTGAGCCAAACTGGCCAGGGTGAAACAAAACATCTTAATTGAATTTAATATTCACCCTCTAGCAGAAGGCTAAAGAATGTGATGATTAATTATGTTCCATGTCACATGACATTATCTGGGTATTTTACTATTTATAATAATTCCTCCTTTAGAGGATCCCAAAATGATAGAAACGATTAGGTTTTTCAGTTTATGTTCCATTCAGTCGAAAATATTTTCAGCTGAAAATACTGAAAATTGGTCACAAAATTGTGTTAATTGTTGGTGTTTTTTGAACCAAGAACCAGGTGCCTTGGGTCATTTTGTCTGTCATTGCTGATTTTGCTGCAAGCAGCTGTCATTTTGAATTGCTAACTCATTAGAATCCGTAAGATTTGGAGGTGGCCCATGGAGCAGGGTGGAGGCTGATACTACTTTGGACTTTCCCCTGCTTGTGGGGAAATGAGGTCATAAGTTTCCCACCCATCCTCTCTTTGTTTCATCTTAGACATGTTCACTCTAAGTGAGAGATTCAGCTTGACCCTGAACTTTACCCTTGGTTATGTGCTGCTTCGAGGCTGGAAGTTTATTCATTTATTTTAGAGGTTTGCTCACATACCTGAAAGCAGTAAAAAGCCATTTATCCACATTTTTTCCTTTTTGTAAAATGAGAATAAGCAGAACTCAGAGGCTAGTGCCTCTTGACAATCAGTGAAACCAACTAGACCGAATAGGCCTGAAGCTTGGAGGAAATTGGAAATAGAGACCTGAGTGAAATTCCAGGGGGTGGTGGGAATTGTGTCCAAATTATCAAAGCCCATCATCATACCGAAGATATTAAGTGATGCGCATCATATTCAGATATGGGCATTTATATTGACAAATACATGTGGTTGTTTTTATAAAATTTTGGGGGGCATTTCAAAAAGTATAGAAACTACTAAACCATTTATTCACTCTAAGCTCTGTGCTCGTCTTTCTGACCCCATTCCTCTTCCCCCCTCTCTACAGGTAACCACAACTGGTGTTTACCGTGACCAGGCGTATTTATGTCTTATCACATAAGTATGTATCAATAATATATGAATTGTGTATGTATACGGTGTGTGTATATCAACTAGGATAACTCATGGAATGTAATCATAAGCAGCTTTATTTTTGTCTCCAGTTGTATTTTTGTCCCTTTTTAGATATACTGAGTATAATTCTTCCCCTGTCCCAGAATGAGAACTGGGGAAGGTCCAGATTACTCTTATCATTCTTTGGTTGAAAACAAAAAGTTCTATGTTCAGTAATTAAAATGTCCAGTTTTTTAAATAATCAAAACCCCCTCTGGAGAACAGTGCCATATTGGTTGGGAATTCTGGTTACTTATGTTTTCTATCCTGAAATAGTCCTTCCATGTCATTAGCTATTAAGATCTCTTTCTGCAATATAAAGATGCCCCAAACATGCTGTTAGTCCTTTCCTTTCCTAATTTTTACTGAAGCACTCTTCATTTTAAAATTAGACAATACCATCTAAACTAATGCTGCTTTTTCATGCACATAATCCTTCAAACATCTAAATTAGGAATTGGACTAAATAAAACACTTGTACTACTTTGTATGCGATGCACAAAGATGTGTAAAAGTCGTGTGCACTAATCTAATGGGTAAGAAAAGGTTACATTACATCTATGTTTCTGAGTCCTTGTATAATCACAGAATCTGACCTTCTAGTTATGTCATTTGGCGTTTGGTTATTACCAGAAGACTAATTGCCAAAACATTTTGAATACAAACTATTATGTTCATTTCCTGGCAATAAACAGGTCTGTGAAAATATGAAGTAGAATATATACATGAACAGGAACATTAAGATCAAGAACAGATCGGGCGCCCTGGCAGGGTGGCTCAGTTGGTTGGAGTGTTGTCCCGTACACCAAAAGGTGGCAGGTTCAATTCTCTATCAGGGCACATACCTAGGTTGTGGGTTCAATCCCCAGCCAGGGTGCGTATGGGAGGCAACTGATGGACGTTTCACTCTCACATAGATGTTTCTCTCTCTCTCCCTTTCTCTCAGTCTAAAACCAATAAACAGCCCAGCGGGTATGGCTCAGTGGTTGATCGTCGACCCATGCACCAAGAGGTCGCTGGTTCGATTCCCGGTCAGGGCACATGCCCAGGTTGTGGGCTCAATCCCCAGTCGGGGGCATGCAGGAGGTGGCCAATCGATGTTCTCTCTCATTGATGTTTCTAGCTCTCTCTCCTTCTCCCTTCCTCTCGCTCTAAAATCAATAAAGAAAAGAACCCAATAAACATATCCTTGGGTGAGGATAAAAAACACACAAACCATCTGGCAGCCAATAGACTGATCCTTAGCCTCTTCTCCCACCTTTTTTTTTTAAGAACTCTTTGTAAGTGAAACAAAAAGAAAAATTTCAAAGACAAGGTGATTTATTAATCTGAAGATTAAAGATTTCACTACCAAGACAGAAAGTGTCAGCACAAAGTTAAATAAGTTCTGACAAGGTCGATACTTATATTGCTCAGATACTATTTTTTTAAAAATCAGAAAATTCTGCTGGCGTAAACTTGTTTTAACTTGACAATGACTCTTAACCAAAAATCTTCGGTTGTGCCTGCTTTATAAAATTGTTTCAATATGTAAAATGGAGGCTTGAAAAAATTTTTTAAAAAATGTCTTTTTAAAATTCAATTTATTGGGGTGCTATTGGCTAATAAAACCATACAGGTTTCAAGTGTACAGCTCTGTAACACATCATCTACAACTGACTGCATCATGTGCTTTTAAAATAGGTGTTACGTTATTATAGGGCTTCCTAGTTTTAGGCAGAATTTCACAGAACTTCACATCTATACCATTTGAGGTCTATGGAAAGTACTTAGGGTACAATGCAGAAGAGCCACACCTTTATTTTGGCTATGTAATTGTATACTCATTTTGGAGCAAAAATACACATACCACTGTATTCCTAAACTGTCCTAGAACTTAGGTGGTTCAGAGCCCACATTTTGGCTTTCACATTTCATGACAAGACGTTAATCAGACATTTGCTATCTTCTCCACATTTCCAATTTTTGAGTACTGTGGAGTAATATTATTAAACCATTTACTCCATGTCTTGTGGGAGGAAGAATAAAACCCTTCACAGTTTACACGTTTGCAGATTAAAGTTGGTCACTGTGTAATGGGCATATTTATTGATGTTTATCCTCCAACCAAGCACCAGTGAGGGTGAGGATCATTTTGGCTTATTTCAGTTATTATCTATACTATGAAATAGTCTCTGGTAATCACCAGAGATCACAAGACTGATTCATTTTAGCTGCTAAATGAGTGACAAGCACATTTTTCAGTTTCTTTTAAATTTGTACATAGAGAAAAGGGCTTAAATGAATACAAAGTATCATTCACACTTTATTAGATCCTAGAGAATTTTGAAAAGTGAAACTTCCTAAATGTGAACTTTTATCTGAAGATTAAATAAAAGAATTAAGGAGAAATGTACTTTAAAATGTTGCCTAGCTTTAATCACAGCTAGATTTAACATCACACATCGGCAATATCCATGAATGATACACAGAATAATACAAGGACAAAGCATGAGTAGGAGGCTTATTTTTTATTTACCTCTTTTCCTTTCTTTGGGAATTTCTCATCTAGAGAAGAAAGGTCATTTGAATCCTCAAGAGTAATTATCTCTAAGCAAAAATCCACTCCAGTGAAGTTTGAGCCAGATTACCATCTCTTTCCAGTTTTAGACCAAGTCTTTAAAAGGGGAGTATACAAGTCACTCTTATCAAGCCAAATACCTTGCTAATCAAGATGTAATAAAGTAACTGTTACTGATCTGTCAATTTATGTCTCACCCATTTATTCACTTCACAAATATGGGAGTACTGCGTGTATGTAGCATTGTGTATGATAATGTTTGGAGTTAGGGATGGATGCATGGATAAGTAGAAACAATCTTTGCTCTTATGGAATTTACAATTTCCATTGTTGGGATGGGGAAGGAGGGAAGCATGGCAAGGGGAAGGGAAGATAAATATATAAATCAAATATAGCACTAATACTCTGACCTTCTTTATATGAAATCAAAACACATAAAACAAGAAACAAAGCATATTACACTTGAGAAACTATAATTTTAGCTTACACTAGGAGCCAGGGCCAAGTGGAATATGGAAGGAACTTAATATGGGTCTAATGACCTTTTGTTTTTGTTTTTTTTAACTACTGGCTACATATGAGTATTATTTACTATTCATTTATTGAGTAGGAAAAGAGAAGCTGAAAATCTTACAAAGAAAAAGTTGGATTATAGTATATTTTATAAACTGTTAATCTCTATAAATGCACCTCATTTTTGAAAAAAGGAAGTGCAGCCCAGCTGGTGTGGCTCAGTGGATTGAGCATCGTCCCATGGACTGAGAGGTCCTGGTTTGATTCTCGATCAGGGCACACGCCCGGGTTGGGTTGCGGGCTCAGTCCCTGGTGGGGAATGTGTAGGAGGCAGCCAATCAATGTTTCTCTCTCTCTCTAAAAAAATCGTATTTTTTTAAAAAAAGGAAGTGGTCAAATTATCCAAGAAAGTAACAATAACTGTGATACTTTTTTTCCTAATGAAACATTCCAATCTCTTATTTTTTAGTTGAATGCATTTTTGACTATTAGAGACTATTTCTTGGTTTTTATCTCTTTTGCTAACATATCTGCTCTTATGAGATCAAACATGTCAAAAACTGAAAAGTGTGACAAACTATATAAATGTTAAGATGTCTTCTTAAAAATGCAAAGCTACACCGTACCAGTGCTTCTAGTACGACAGTCTTGTCTACCTGCCCAATTTGATGCCACATCATTCATCATGGTATCAAATCACACCAAGCAAAACACAGAGACAATTTGTTTAAGAAAAGTTTTACTAATGTGTTAATATTTCAGCAAAGTTATTGCAACGGGTTTAAAAGGCAGACAAACACATTATTAGAGCCTATAAAGTAACAAAGGTGTTTTATACAATTAAAATGTTACACAGATCTATGGGATTTATTGAGTAACTAACAGATCCATAAAGGAAATTAAATCTGAAAGGGTAAATCCAGTATTAGCACCTACAATATCTCTGAAAGTAAAACTTGTTACTGTTTCATTCTCTCCTAATATATTTAACTCTATCCCAAATATGGTGCTCTCAAATCTCAAAGATGAATGAAAGGCATAAGAAGCCCGATACTAAACACATACAGCCAAAAGAACTAGAAATATTGACTCAGAGTTGAGTTTTAGTTGGAAATCACTTAACTTACTGTACTTGAACCCATCATAAGATTTCTGTGCAATGAATACTGTATATGAGGAAAGTCTATGAATCATAAGGTTTGCCAGTAGGGATAGTTAAAAATTAGCAATATACAGTATTATTCCTATCAAATTTTTTCTCATAAGTTATATTTATAACAAAACTATAATTAAAATATTTATTAAACTTGCTTATTACACTTTCAGGGACACAGCAGGGGCATTTATGTGTTTGATGGTTTAGCATCCACTGTATTGTGCTTACTTATTTATGTAAGGAACAGGCAACACATACCACATCTTTCCAACATTCACGGTAATGCACTGATAACAAAATTCTCCAAAGAAAAATACTGGAAATTGTATTAAATACTGCTTTATCAGAGATAATTGCTATAATAAAGACAAATAACATTATTTTTCCAGTGAACTTCGGTTTGAGAAACTCTTTAAGATCTGAGTCATGGAAAACTGATAGTTCTTTGAAATCTGGGAGATGCATTAGCAACGCCACAGACACAGCCTACCCTATAATAAAATCCTGAAGAAAAGCATTTTATTCATTTGGGGGAATAAGACTGAACTCTGGCTAAGATGTGACTTTGACGTCTGTAGCCACCTGGGAAGCTCACCTACGGAATTGGTATTGTTGGCAGATAAAACAAACTTTGCGTTGGGCTGACCAACTGCCTATTTCATTAATGGCTTTGAATAAAAAAAATGAAATGCTTCATTGTGTTTTCTCTGGAACTAATGAAAAGATTACACAGTCCTACACAATTTGGAGACACAAAGTGGATGCTGAGCGATTAGGGTCACTCCAGGTGTGGAATTTTAGAAAGTTAGTCCTTGGAGTAAACGGCACCGTGGCTCTGGCAGCAGATACAAAGGAATGACGCTCTGGAGAGGAGGTAGGGGGCGCTCTGCGATCGGCCAGTGGAGAGATGAGGGTCCCAGCTGGAGCTGGGATCTACAATTAGAGGGAAAAAGTAAAGGTTTTAGAAAAGGATGCTAAAAACCTCTAAAACATTTCTCTTATACCACCTGATATGAGTGCCAAATTTGAGGGTTATCTAACACTTGAATCTGTACTACATGCCTAAGTGAGTACACAGGTCAATAGTCCAGGAATCCAAGCCCTGTATATTTTGACCTCTGACCAATCATCTCACCAGAGGTAGTATAGCACAGGGTTAAGTGGCAAATCTCGGGCCAGGCTGCCTCGATTGCTACCTACTAGCTTTTAACCTTGGACAACTAATTTAAGTTCTTTGTGCCTGAGTTTCCTCATCTGAAAAATTGGGATAACAATATCTACCTCGTAGGGTTGTTGTGATGATTAAAATTAAGCGCTTATAATAGTGCAGGCACAAAATAAGTGTCAACAAATGTTAGCTATTTTTATTATCATGAATTCATTGTGATAGAATGATTCCTTCCATTTTTAAAAATAAAGACAATCTTAATCCAAAAAGACACCATTAGTATATTTAATAATAAAGATTTTGAAAAATTCAACTTAAAAAAGAGCAAAATATTTTTATTTAAAGATCTCTCTTAAAGGCCATCTCCATGATTTTTGTACTTTTTGTTAAATCATTAATTCCCATATAATGCTTCAACCTTGTAGACTTAAGAAAAATGGTAGAATTGAATTAATTATTCTTATAGTTTTTCCCCCTCCTCCAAAGCTTCAGCCTACACTGGATCTTGGGCCTGAGGAACACATAGCTCTTAAAACTAAATTGTGCTGAACAAAAATATTTGCATTCATGAAACTATCCAGAAGTTCCTAATGTAAATCTTTCCCATTGCAAAATTTTACAGTTGTTTGAATATTGATAGATTAGTCTCTGGTGTGTAATTGCTCAAAACCCCACACCACTTCAGAAAAACATTATATTTAGCAATAATAGCTGCAAAATGAGTCATGACAAATGGGTTGTGCCAAGTCAATGCAGCTGCAATTGATAAAAACAAACTTATTCCTATGGCACATAACAAAAACCACACATAAGGTTCCTGACTGCTCGTTTGAGAAGTATCAGTTTGGAAATTGTTCATGAGAAAGTGTATGGACAAATAACATTAAGTGTTTCAAAACAAAGCCTTTAAAAAAAAATTTTTTTTTTTTTAATCCTCACCCGAGGACATTCTTGCATTTATCTTGAGATAGAGCAGGAGGGAGAGAGAAACATCGATGTGAGAGAGACACATCGACTGGCTGCCACCCACACAACCCCAACCGGGGCCGGGGACAAACTGCAACCGAGGCACATGCCCCTAGCAGGAACCGAACCTGGGACTCTCCAGTCTGCGGGCTGATGCTCTAACCGCTGAGCCAAACCGGCCAGGGCAACAAAGCCTTTTTAAAGAAATAAAAGATATGGCAGATGATAACATCATTTAGGTCTTTGACTTTAAAGAATTCAGGTGACACATTCACTAGTGCTAAAAGAAGACAGCTTTGGAATGTTGGTTGGTCCGTAGGATTCAATAAATGGTACAGGAGCCGACAAAATGTATTTTTAAAAAGTACTGAAATAGAAAAGGGGACAAATACTTAGAATAATCTGATCAGCTCTTTCCTTTCTCCATATTCTTGCTGCTGCAAGTGCTTATGGGAAGTAATGATGTAACAAAACAGGTTTATGGCCAATCAGTGTGGCTTTGTTGTTTTTTTCTTTTTCTTTTAATCAGTGTGACTTTGAGAACATCGTTTAATCTGTTTGTACCTTGGTTTGTATATCTGTATAATGGGAAAATACTTGTCAGAATTCTTGTGAGAATTAGAAATACCATTTGTTTAATATCTGGCACATAGGAGGCACCCTCAAAATGGTAGCTATTATTATAGTTGTCCTGGGAAGGAACACGTTTGCTTTGATAGATCCTATCTCTGTGCTGCCTGTTAACTGGTGATAGGTACCTGTAAACATAGTTAATTAGGTAACACAGAAGCAGAATACTATCTGTAGAAAGAGTAAATGACTGAAATTGGCACAAACAGTGCAGTACAATTTTCTGTCACTTAGAAGACTATGTAATGTATTATGGCTTCTATACGACTTTGCCTATAGATTTCTATTAGTATTATCTAATTTGTTTCTCACTTACTCAAGGTCATTTTATGGATATATAAGAACGTAAACATTCTAAACAAAATAATTAAATTTAAGGTTCTAGCCCTGGCCAGTCTGGCTCAGTGGTGAGAGCGTTGGACCACGGACCAATGAGTCGCAGGTTCGATTCCGGTCAAGGGCATGTACCTCGGTTGCGGTTTGGTCCCCGGCTCTGGCTCTGGTCAGGGTTGTGTGGGAGGCAACCAATCGATGTGTCTCTCTCACATCGATGTTTCTCTCTCTCTCCTTCCCTCCCACTCTGTCTGAAGATAAATAGAAAAATATCCTCGGGTAAGGATTAAAGAAAAAAAAAAATTTATGGTTCTACCCACTAGAGGTAAGGTTTCTTTTACGGGGCTATGAAATACTCATACTCCTCCCCACCCCACCCGGAAATGCTTCTTTGGTTTTTAAAGCCATCTGTCATACAGGCAGGGAAATCTCTGAACTGATTCTTATAAGCAAAACGTAACTACTTAAATGCCTAGAATAGTTTGAAATATTAAAATAAAACAAGATCCCCCCTCCACCAAAAAACCAAAGTAACAACAACAACAACAACAACAACAAACAGTCTGAAAACAATACTGGGGGTAAAGAATCAGAATTAAATTCTGTATCACCAAACAGAACTTGGGTTAAACAGACATCTTAGCCCTGGCTGGTTTGGCTCAGTGGTTAGAGCGTCAGCCCGCAGACCAGAGTTGTAGGTTGGGTCCCCAGCCCTGGTCGGGGTCGTTCGGGAGGCAATCAATTGATGTGTCTCTCCCACATCGATGTTTCTCTCTCTTTCTCCCTCCCTCCCATTCTGCCTGAAAAAATAAAAATGGAAAAATATCCTCAGGCCCAGCCGGTGTGGCTCAGTGGTTGAGCATCGACCCACGCACCAAAAGGTCGCCGGTTCGATTCCTGGTCAGGGCACATGTCCAGCATGAGGGCCAAATTCCCAGTGGGGGGCATGCAGGAGGTGGCCAGTCAATGTTCTCTCTCATCAATGTCCCAGGAGGGTGGCCAGTCGATGTTCTCTCTCATGGATGTTTCTATCTCTCTCTCCCTCTCCCTTCCTCTCTCTAAAAATCAATAAAGAAAAAAATTTTTTTAAAAAAAAGAAAAATATCCTCGGGTGAAGATTAAAAAAAAACCAGACATCTTAACTATCAAGCCAATACAGAAAACATGCCACTATGTAAGAATTTATGTACCATGCAAGGAAGAGAATTCATCCATCCTACAAAATTACAATAACCATGTATAAATCATATAATTTCATATTTACCTTTAGTTCTCTGGTTTATCTTCCGCTGCTCATCCCTCTGTCTTCATAAATGGTAACTTCAATCTAAACAGCATGGCTGTTAAGAAAACCCACTACAGAATATAACATATAAAAGGGGACTATGGCAAGATGATATGTATGGTCTGCACAGACTTTTCTTCAATTTGATTTGCTTATTTTTAAATTACGAAAAATTTCTCCTACTTAAATATGATGCTTTCTCCACCTTGCTGAAAAATTTAAGAAATGTAATTGCTTATAGTACTCCCTAAGTAGTTCCTTCCCAAGCATTGATTATTTATTGAGAAAAGAAATCTGAAAAAGAATGCTTTATTATAGAACTAGGGGGTTTTTAACTGAGACTACATGGGGGTAATAAATTCAGGGGTTCAAAATGCCCTGAAACTACATGCAAACTTTTTCTTGGGAGAGGGTTCATGACCTCTAAAAGTTTAAGAATTATTGATGTAGAGTACAATAAAACTGCTGAAATTATTATCAGCAGGAAGGCCTGAGATTATCTGACCTAGGTTTTTAAAAAATTTATTTTATCCATTACTCCAGTTATCAAGCTATATTAGTTTTTTGCAATTTTATTTACCAAATTCACTTAGTGGTTTTCAAAGCTTACTGCCTCTAAAAATATGCACAGTATGTCAAAGGTAATGAAATTATACATCTGGCAGCTGCAACTGATTTCAACTAGTCAGATGAACCCATGGAACTGCAATTCATTTGGATGACAAGTCTCACCACACATTATGAGTTTATGCATTTCAAAGGAGCTTTAGGTTCAGAGTTTCTGCAGCTGAGATGCATTACTCATACCACCCCCATTATTACTACAAGATGCCCTCAGAACCACCAAGAAAGACAGTAACCAGAATACTAAACAACCCAGAGACCTGCACAATGCAAAGGAAAGAAAGACATACTTGAAGAAAAAATGCTGGAGATAGAAGGCTTATAGTAGGTACAATTCACAAAGACAATTCCTAGGGCAAATAAAAAGGAGTTAAATTATCTTTAGCCAATGCCAAATAGTACCACTGAAATTTTCTTTTAATAGATATTTAGATCTTATGATCTGGACTAAAAAGATACAACTCGAAGTCCTCTCTCGATGGGATCTGTCAGGAGGAGGCCTTGGGGAGCATATATCTTCTCATTCTGCTCTTGAATGTATTTGGAGACTTTCCTCAGAACCTGACAGAAAGAAACACCAAAGCTTTTTACAAATTTCATCAGATTTCCCTTTAAGTATCAGCTGGATCGCAAAATCTCAGGCAGTGGAATTAGTTTTCAAAGCATTCACATTTGGCTTACACCAGTTGCAAACAACATATAGCACAGCACGATGGACTCTTCAAGTCACAAATATCTTCAATGCAGTGTAGGTAGAAATGCATACAGAAGCATGAGACCTGATCTCCCTGCTTCTTACCTCCTAGTCACCTCAATCCTGGATGTAGAGAAACAGATGATTATACACACAACAGTTAGTTATGCTTTTCTCTTTCCCTACTCATAAACTGTGGTTAATGTGACATCTTCTAATATCAAGGGCACTTCTTGGCTTTCTCTCTTTTATTTTTTTATCTTCACCTGAGGACATTTTTGCATTTATCTTCAGATAGAGCGGGGGGTGGGGGCATTGATGTGAGAGAGACACATCGAGTGGTTGCCACCCACATGACCCCAACCAGGGCCGGGGACAAACTGCAACCGAGGTACGTGCCCTTAGCAGAAATCGAACCTGGGTCTCTCTGGTCCACAGGCCGACGCTCTAACCGCTTAGCCAAACCGGCCAGGGCTTGGCTTTCCCTTTTAACACTTAAAAACTGCTTCTTCTTTGTACATTGTTATCAATTTTAAGTAATGATACAAAGTTGGACTATAACAAAAGGTAGCCCAGCTAGTTTAAAACTGAACATTTTATTTCCTTTGTAAAGCACGTGGGGGTTGGCTGCCATGGAGTTTCTGATGACTACAAGTGTCTTACATCATTTCCATGACTGCATGTAGTGCTACTCTGTAGTTGCTCCTGTGTCCTAGACGGGAACCTCAATTTATAAGTTTAGTATTAAGGTTGTAAAAGTCAAAGCAAATGTAGACAAAAACCAGATAGGATACAAAGGAACTTCTGGAAATTGCCAAATCTCCAGCTTTAATAAGGGCAATTCTGAGACAGATAAGCTAGAAGAAAATAAATCTTAATAGCTATATACAAAATCAAAGAGTTACATGTTTTATTTCAGATTCAAAGACATCAGGACCCTTTTCTGGCTCTCATGTTCAAAGAGGCTTTGATCCAGTTCTTTAATTACAATATATTTTCTTAAATTCACACTATCAGCATATGATAAAGTCACAGATAAATGTGATCACAACTTAAAGAGGAAAAAGAACTGTATGAAAATAAAGTTGGAAATTAAGAAGTGATTTAAGAGTAGGGTCTGTACCAGGCCAAATGAATAATCAGGATACCACAATTTAGGTGCTTTAGTATAAACTGACTTAGAATTTAAAACTCTATTGTATAACAAATTTTCTTATTGCAGGAAAATAATTTAAATAGTTTATTCAGATTACATCTTTGGAAATAATACAATTTAATGCTTTATGCTTTTTTAAAAAGAGCATGATAGTACTAAAAGAGTAACCTTGTGAAATAAATTAAGAAATACTATTTCTAAAGAAAAGATTTTTTTCACCTAATTACCTAAAGTAATACATGTATCATTCTCCTATTTTCAACTCTCAAAGAATTTGAGCAGTGCTTGGTCTTTATGGACAAAAGGGAAAAAAAAAGTCTCAGGCACTATCTCTCTATCAGAGTTTGTCAATCATGCTAAAACAATGAATAGAAGGAAGTAGCCCCTAAAAGTACCCAACTTAGGACTCTCAATCTTCTCTCCGATTTCCCTCTCAGCTCACCTGCCAAAATTGGAAATTGGAGAGTTGGTCTCCCCTCTCAGAGGTCCATTAATACTGAGAGGACACTAAGAGAAATGCTTGCATGGCTGGTTTCAAAGAAAGGATTCCTTCAGAACAGCCTTCCTCCCTCTCTCCTTGGGCACAGGTTACCAGCAAAGAAACAGCATTCCTTTCCTTGATTCAAGCACAACTTTGTTGTGCAGGTTTTTACCTAAACTTTAATAACATTCATGTGCACTTGGGTATCAGTTTAGAAAGAAAATGGTCTTTATTTTATTTTATTTTTTGTATATGCTCCAAATCCTCTTACACTATTTTGGTGAAGGGAGTACTGTCCTAAACAAGATGCTTTTAAACTCTTAAGTTTCTCTAGCCATAGGAGGAAAGCATTAATATGGGTAAACTCATCCCAGACAGGACAAAGCACCCTCAAGAAACCTTATGTACATAGTTTACTCATATTTATACCTGTTATCTTCAAACCCTCAAAAAACCCCAATTTGTATAATATTTACAAAGCTAAACACAATCAAACCTAAGGAAAGACTATTATCCTCCTCGAGAAAATTAAACTGGAGAAAGCTTCCTAAACCCCTGAGAAAAAATACCCTCAGTGAGGCTAAGTGAGACACCAAGATCATAGCTATTATCAGAAAGTATCTAAGTTCCTTCTAACTGTTTTCCTTTTACAGATTACAGCACATAGGCAGAAGGGATCTTTTATAGTGGATGAACAAGGCAGACAGCTACTGAGGGAACCTCCACAATCCCGTTTGTTCCCCAATTATAAGGGGCAGCAACAATAGAGAAATAACACTAAAGTCTTTATTTTCATTTTAAATCAATAAAAAGCACATTACAGGAAAAAAATGCATGATTGTTCTAGTGAGTTTTAAAAGGCCTATTTACAGTTTCAAAAAATTTAACCCACATGACAAAGTGTAAGCACTAGGCTTACTGTTTATAGATTAGAAATTTTAGTATTTAAAACAATAGAGACTAAATGACTCAATCCTTTCCTTTCATAAAGCAAAAAATAGCACAAAAATTCCTAAGAGACAAACGAGGGAGAGGGTAGTTGTTCTTATACTTGTATCATTTTATCAAAAATACAAATACACATAAACGTTTTCTTTTAAAAGTATAAATACATTATATATTTTTTTCTTCTTTATTGATTTGAGAGAGAGAGAGAGAGAGAGAAACATCAATGAGAGAGAACACTGATTGGCCGCCTCCTGCATGCCCCTCACTGGGGATTGGGCCCACAAACTGGGCATGTGCCCCGACTGGGACTCGAACTGGCGACATCTTGGTGCACGGGTTGAGGCTCAACCACCGAGCCACACCGGCTGGGCGGTACATTATATCTTAATTATGACCATTCTAGTTATTCACTTTCCATGATTTAGTTATTCATATCTAGTTTCTAAAATAAATCACCTATTTATTGATTGATTGATTTTAGAGAGGAAGACAGGGATAGGGGGAGAAGGGGATAGGGGGAGAGGGAGACGGGGTGGGGGGGAGAGAACATTGATGTGAGAGAGAAACATGGATTGGTTGCCTCCAGTAGGAGCCCTGACTGGGGATCAAACCTGCTACGCCCTGACTGGGAATCAAACCCACAACCTTCTGGTGCACAGGACAATGCTCCAACCAACTGAGCCACACTGGCCAGGGCTAAAATCACCTATTTAAAAAATGTGGCCATGCCTTAAAATTTTGGTTTCTTGACTTATTTTATTTGGTCTTTACTTGTTTTACAAATAGTTACTCTGTAAAGAGACCTTGATTAGACTTATAAAGTAGTACCTTATATATTGCCTATGAACCCAATTTAAAACATATATTGGGATCAATCAATTTCCACTGTATTTTTGATACTGAGAACTGCCTTCCAAGATTATTAATCAAAATAATTTTAATTAAGAGCTGCTAAATGTTTTCATAGCTATATAAACTAGCAGCTGCTGGAAAAGATTACTTGTACTTGAAATTAAAAAATTGTATATGTCACTTCACAAATATCTGATTAAAACGTAGAGATATACTAACTTAATTTTTAAATTTATCTTAAGAAAACACTTTCTAAGCATCTACCATATGTGAGGCAATTAATGCTAAGACTCATTTTACAGTGGAAAGCATTCTGACTTAGAGAGTAATTGCTCTCTTTTTTAAAAAGTATATTTTTATTGATGTTAGAAAGAGTGGAAGGGAAAGGGGTGGGAGAGAAACACTGATCAGTTACCCAGACTGGGAACAAACCCACAACCTGGGCATGTGAACTGACTGGGAATCAAACTGGCAACCTTTCGGTGCCCAGGATGACACTCAACTAACTGAGCCACACAGGCCAGGGCGAGAGTAATCTCTCTTATCCATGGTCCCATAATTAGTAAATGACTTGGATGTCATTACCAATTACCAATTTCTTTTTATAACTGACATCAGAAGGAGCTACCTGTATCTATTTCAGCAAATGCACATGGATAAATAAGTTAATTAAAATCTTATTAACAAAATTAAAAGCTACAGTGAAATGGCAATTCAAGCATCTAATACTCCACTAAGCCTGAATAAAATTATATGGAAGATGTATTTCTAACTTAAATTGGCAGTATTCTATACTTTAAATGATCATCCTGAATGACCAAGCCTTTATCCATATGAATTCAGCCTTACCCTCCCCTTCTTCATTTAGCTCTTCATCAAGTCTTGGTTCTATCACCAACATATCCCTTTAATTTGTTCACCCCCTTCCGTAACTACTACCATTCCTTGTCCAAGCTATCATCATCTCTTGCCTGGACTTCTACAGAGCATCCCAACTGGTTTTCCTACTTTTATAACTTTTTTTCCACAGAGCAGGGAGATTTCTTTACAATGAAAACCTGATCATATCCTCTCTTGCTTAAAACCTTTGTAGGTTCCCCCTGCACTGAAAATAAAATCTAAACATCTCTCCATGGACTACACACTCCTGCATGATACAGCTCCTCCTTAACTCTCCAAATTCATCTCCAGCTATTTTCCCCCTACTCCTTTACTTTAATACCAACCTTCTGTCAGTTCCTGACTCAGGAAGCTCTCTGAGTCTTTGCACAAAGTACTGATCTCTCTGCCTAAATGGCTCCAGGCTTTTCATCCTTCATGTAGCAGCTTAAATGTCACCTCTTCAGAGGCCTTTCTGACCACACTATCTAAATTAGGTCTCTGCTATTATTTTCTATCACAGGAGAGTTTGTTTTCTTAAAGGCACTTATCACAATTTATAATTTAGTTGGTTTTGTTTCCTTAGTATTAGTTGTTACCACTTAATTATAAACTCCACAAGGTCAGCAACCATGTCTGCCCTATTCAGTTATATCCCCTGCCTACTGGTTAGCACATGGTAGGCTTTCATATTTATCAAATGAACAAATCCCTTTCCCTTCACTCAGCAAATGTATTATTAAAGAGAAGCTATGACAAAACAGACTGAAAGCTGACACTGATCCTTTATAACTTCTGATTTTGAATGCTAAACAGGAATGAAAGTTAGCTGCTTCTCTGTATGCTATGCAGAAGGACATAAACTACTCATTATTTAAATAAACCCTTTTTGTAACACTAGCTCAAAATATTTAGCTGCAATTGTATCTGCTCTCTACTGTGTCGAGTACTAGACAATCACAAGGACATTCCTATAGGTGGAGTATAACATAGATATCTGAATTTAATGATACATGAGGGGCTTACTGTGAGTAACCTAAATACATTTAACACACATTCTGTGAGTGCCTAATATACTCAAGGCATGGTGTGAGGTATGAAGAGGAATATAAAATGGTTAAGGCACTCTCCTTGACCTCAAGAAAAATACATACTTGATGGGCAAATAAGAATGTAAACTTCTGCCCTGGCCATTGTAGCTCAGTTGGTTGGGCATCATTCTGTGCTGTGCGCTGAAAGGTTGCCAGTTCAACTCCTGGGCAGGGCACATGACTGGGTTGTGGACTTTATCCCTGGCAGGTGGCATGCAGGAGGCAGCTCACTGATGTTTCTCTCTCACATCAATTTCTCTCTCTCTCTCTAAAAATCAATTTTAAAAAATCTTAAAAAAAAAAGAAAGAAAAAAGAATGTAAACTTCTATATTCCAATGTAGAGTGATAAGTGCTAGAAAACAGATACAAATAAAATGTTGTAGGGAGCCCTGGTTGGTGTGGCTCAGTTGGCTGAGCATCATCCTGTGCAATGAAGGGTCACTGGTTCAATTCCCGGTCAGGGCACATGCCAGGTTGTAGGTTTGATCCCTGGTTGGGATGCATGCATGCAGGAGGCAACCAACCGATGTTTCTCACCTCAGTGTCGATCTCAATCTCTCTCTCTCTCCCCCTCCCCCTCCCTCCCTCTTCCTTCCTCTCTCTAAAATCAATAAAAGAATATATAAAAAAAATGTTGTGGGGATACCAAGGAGAGAAAGACTACGATTAGAAGAGTAAGGAAAAGTTAGATGGAAGTGACATAAGGGAGTGAGATTTGAACATGGGAAGAGTGGCACTCTAGGTGGAGGAAAACCTTGGAGGATATGTTTGGTGACCAGTGAGTAATCAAATTTGGCTAAAAGATAAAGTGAGGACAGGGTGGGAGAGTGACTTGAAAAGGTAAGCTGGAGGTTAGTTTGAGAAGGGGCTTGAACTTTACTTGGTGGCAATAAATGGAAAGCCAGGGAAGGTCTCTGACTTAGCAGGAGTAGTAGGGTTAATAAGACTGTCTTTACGAAAACAGCAGTAGACAGGTTGGAAAGGTAAAAGAATGGAAGAAATGAGATTCATAAGGAGACTATGTCTACAGTCTAGGAAAGGGGTAATAGTGCATAAATTAGGACAGTATTAGAGGAAATCATAAAAAGTTAACAAATAGGAAAATAGAAGATATTTCCGTTTCTGACAACTGATAAATTTTTCTCTCTTCTTCATCCCCTCACCTAATGAGGGTACTAAAAAAGACAGGGCGCTATTAAACAAAACAGGGAGGAGTGAGGTTTGACTTTTGGTCTTCTAAGCTAAGAAGCCAGCAACTGGGTCTAGCGCAGTTGCAAGAGAGGACAAGAACTCAGGACAAGAAAGAAATCTGGGGAAATAAAGTAAAGGTAGCCTTACCTTCTCATAATGAGTTTCCATGCATAAGAAGATGGTGTATGCTGTTAAACAAGCCAAACAGCCTTCAAGATATGACTGACCCCCAAGCTTCTCTGCTTCTGCATAAAGGTTATTTAGAGTTCGAACTGTTTCTTCAAATTGTTGCCTATCAATCTGTACAGGAAAGAATTTAAAAATAAGTTTTGGAAAAAAAAGATTAGCTACTCACTAATGCTTGCTGTCACTATATTTTGCTGTTTTGTTGACACTCTTATCTAATAATTGGCGAATAACTTTTAGGCAATTAAATTTGGACCTAAGTTACTGACACTGCTTAGTGTTTGTTTAATTTTACCCCTATTATGAACACTGGATATCTTTAAGTCTCAATATGGTGTTTTTTTATTCTCTATTCTGAATTTCAAGTAAATTAAATTATATAATTCTTCAATCTTTCAATTCATTTATATTCACATTTACTGAGTACCTACCATTACATATTATGATAGGCCTTAGAGAGAGATGAATAAGACAGTCTCAGTCCTCGAGTTTACAGTCATATGAGCAGAACAAATAAGTAAACATAAAAATGCAATACATTGACAGAGTACTGTAACAGAAGCATATATAAAGTATGGTGGAGGAGACCTTCCGTTGATCTGGAAAGAGCAGGTAATCTTAAATTGAGTACCTAAACACAAGCATTTACTAGACAAAAAAGGGAAATAAGGACATTTTAAGCAGAAGGATCAAAAGATACAAGTTGTTTCCTGTTTACTCAATATCTCATCAATTTTAAAGTAACTATTTGGTACTAAAAGCTCACTATGAATAATGCAAAATCTCAAACTACTGCACAACTCCTCACACGTCATTCCTAGTGACACCATCATCTTACATTTACACCAATACTATTGCCATTCATTTTTCACTCTAATCATATGCTTTTACTTTCTTCTTCCAATATCACTTTATTTTCTTCTAATACTACTTTGTAGATTTTAACTCAATACTTTACCCTAGGGCTTTCAAGGCCCATTAGTACAGTATTTCATCTGATACTATGATTCTTGGTAACAAAGTACAATTAATCTGTCCTAACTTTAGGCCTTCTCTACCTCCCTTATTTCTAAAACTAATAACTACTTACATATGAATTCTCTTTTATGAAGTCTATATAGAAATAGACTCAGAAAAAAGTCAAAGAACTTCAATATACAGTTTGAGACAAAGTATTTCCAAGAACATACAGTCGTCCCTTGTCACTTCACGCTTCGACTTTTGTGGCTTCACTCTATCATGGTTTTTTCAAATATAGTGAAGCCGCGAAAGTCGAAGCGCAAAGTGGCGAGTGACGACTGTATATAAATAAAGAATCCTACTTCGTGGAAATTCATTTATCGTGGTAGAGTCTGGAATAAATGAGGGCCGACTGTAATTGTTTCTTTTTAATCCTCACCCGAGGACACTTTTGCATTTATTTTCAGATAGAGCAGGAGGGAGAAAGGGAGGAAGAGAGAGAGAGAAACATCACTGTGAGAGAGACACATCGACTGGTTGCCACCCACACGACCCCAACCGGGGGACAAACTGCAACCAAGGTACGTGCCCTTAGCGGAAACCAAACCCGGGTCTCTCTGGTCTGCGGGCCGATGCTCTAACCGCTGAGCCAAACCGGCCAGGGCCAAGAACAAAATTCTTTAAAGTATAAAACAATTTATGATTATCACCCTTTAGCTATTAAAATTGTTTAGGTTAGTGGGAGTTGTAACCATTGTTTTGTCCTTTGTGCGAAAAACTGTGGGGATACAATGAGCCAATAGCATGAAAAAGTTTAATGTAAACTTTAAAGTGGTGGTGGCTGTACCTGTTTTTCAAAAGGAACTACTTTAAATTTCCTAGAATATTAGAATTTCTGACAAGGGTTGGGTGGGTGGAGATGGTACTGAGACCAGGAAAGCGTTCTTTCACTGAGCCACCACTTGAAGATGTGGTTTGTCAAGAACGGTCATGTGTGAAACTTATGTCAGAGTTCTCATTCCCTGAAAACAGACTTAGGAAAACAGCTCAGTGAACAAATAGTAAAGGTAAAGTGTGATCTTCACCTAATTATGCCTAAGTTAATGCCTTCAGTCTGTCCATCAGTAAATCCGCAAAAGTCTAAATAATTTCCAACACTCACTTTTGATTTACCTACAATGTTATGATCTCATAAAAAATAGTTCTTTGAGGCTGGCCAGTTGCTCAGTGGTTAGAGCATCAACCTGAGGACTGAAGGGTAATGGGTTTGACTCCTGGTGGAGGGCACGTACCTAGGTTGCAGGTTCGATCCCGGCCCTGGTCGCAGTTGTGCTGGAGGGTCATGTGGGAGGCCACCGATCACTGTGACTCTCTCACATCGATGTTTATGTTTATCTCTCCCCCCTACCCCTCCCCCTTCCACTCTATTTAAAAATCAATGGGAAAATATCCTTGGGTGAGAATTAACAAAAAAAAAGAAAGTTCTTTGAATTATTTACATTTCTTTGGACATAATATGATTCAAAATCATGGAATACAAACCAGAAACATTTCTTTCAGATCAGAATCACTGATCATACTAGCAACACTGACTCTTAAAAGTTATTCCAAGATTGCAATGCGTTTGCAAGATGGAGGCAAATCATAGATCATTAAAAAACAAAAAACAAAACCAAACAACAACAACAACAAAACTAAAAGTGAAGGATTAAAAAAATGGTTAAGAAAAAAGAAATAAAGGTAAAACCAGTCAAGAATTTCTTTGGAAGGTTATTTAAAAAAGGGGGGTGGGGGTAAAAACCATGGTAAACAGCAGTAAAGGCAAAGGACATACTAAACATGCAAAGGCTCAACAGAACAAATGTGGGCATTTTCACCTCCTGTAGGTACTACGAACAGCCGTCAGTGTTCTCCCCTAGTTACTTGGACATTGATATAGAAGCTATATCAAATCTGGACATATGTGAAATTGAAATTGAATACAAATTTGGATCAATAAACATTGAAAGTCACAATGGAAACAGGAAGCAGGCTTGTTTCCCCAGAATTTTTGTTTCTTGAACGATGTGGTAGAAGGCATGGGACTGAAGCTTAAAGCAATCACAAGTTAAAGGTAATTTCTACTGATCAGATGTAGAGACATATTTTTATTATTTTAAATCCTCACCTGGGGATATTTTTTCCATTGATTTCTTTAGATAGAGTAGAAAGAAGGGGGGTGGAGAGAGAGGAAGAGAGAGGGAGAGAGGGAGAGGGAGGGAGAGAGAGGGAGGGAGGGGGGAGAGAGAGAAAGAGGGAGGGAGAGAGGAAGGGAGGGAGAGAGGGGGAGGGGGAGGGGGAGGGAGGGAGAGAGAGAGAGAGATATGTGAGAGAGACCCACGGATTGGTTGCCTCCCGAATCACCCCAACTAAGGCTGGAGATTGAGCCTGAAACTGAGGTATGTGCCTTGACTGGGAATCAAACTCTGGACTCTTTGGTCTGAGGGCTGATGCTCTAATCGCTGAGCCACACTGGCCAGGATGAGACATATTTTTAAAGGCATATAGGGGAACAAATGCCTCAATTATAGTTCACTCATTTCTCTTCTACCCAGATGAAGACTGCCTAAGATGTCTGTATTTTGGGTAAAGTGAGAATAAAGCTTCCTTTAAAGAACTGTCCTGGCAACAAAGCACTTAGGCATCAAAGTATTACATTCGAGTAGGCAATGGAGAAAGTAAACTTGTTAACAGACAGAACTTGTCCTCACTCCCAGATTAAAGGGCACAAATGTGTGTGTTTTAATGCTTTAAAGTAATACAAAACACTTGTGCATTAGCTTCTTCCTCAATGAGTCTGCCAAGTGTGATGTTCTCACAAAAGGAAAATCAGCCTCAGTGGCAGAGCAATCAGTACAATTTCTAGGGTTGGTTGAGAAACAGAGAGAGAAACCTTTCAATTTTCCATCAAACAAGCAAGGAAAATTTAAACCTGTAATTTAAATTGAATTTCAACACAGAAGAAAAAAAATCAAAGCTTTCCCAAGCAGTTTGAAATGTAAGCTAGTGTTCTAACCCAAACATTTAAAAAGAAAAAAAAGAAAAAAATCAAAGGCACAATTGAACAGCACCATTTAACATTCCATATAGTACTCAGAATCACAAGCAGTTCTGGGCCATATGCAGTCAAAGATGTGGACTCCAGAATTTAGAAACATCAATTTCCTGTAAGAACAGTGGAATACTGTGACTAGATTGAGATTCTGTATTCCAACTATAAAATAAAGGCTCTATCACACACAGTGGAAGACTAATGTCTGATTATGTATATATATATGGAGCTCAACTGTGAGTTCAAAGTTTGACAAAGGAATCTTGTAACATCCAAACAAGTGTGGTTAAAAAAAAGTTTACATTCTGATTTGAAAGTACATAAATAGTACAAGTCAGAGTTTCCAAAACAGGCTTAAAAATAAAACATTTGATCCATTTCACTAAGTCCTAACATGTAAAACATGCTAACTGTAACGTCAAATTATTTTAAAAACAACACCCAGTAGCCTTAGCCAGTAGGCAACTGGCTCCATTTCTACCTTTTCAAACCACTGTGGAAATGTCCACCTAGTGTCAGGCTGAGTTAACTCATAAATCATGACAACAAACTGCAGCATTCATATGGCATTTCACAAACAAGCTAATCTACAAAACATCTTTATGAGACATGTTTGATCTTTAATTTGCATTTAAAGAAACATACTTGGGCCACCAACCTGCCCAAGGTTATAAATCAAGGGAAGGACACTATACTTGACCACTGTTGATTTTCCAACCTTGGCAATCAGGTAGAACCACCTATCTTGCTACAAGCTGTTTTTAAGTGATTGCTACACATTTCTCTAGTACAGACTCATCTACACCCACTTATTCCATGACCAGCATTTCTTAGGCCCACACCCACAGCATGCCTAATCACTTCTCAGTTCCTCACCCTTCTTGTGGAAGAGGAAAGCAAAAAACTTGCTCCCATCTAACCAGAAATTGACTTCTAAAACAGTAAACAGATGTAAGGTAACATGGCTCAAGACCTCTTTGGGTGGGTGAACAGATGTGGGCACAAGGAAACATACACATCCAGACGGCTTACTTCATTTAAGATACAATGATTTTTTTTCTTCTTCTAAGTCTGAAGAAAGGGGAAACATCCCATTCTTGCATTTCTGTATGCTGGGTTGCCCAAAGGGCTGATGTCCTGATGACAATTTTGATATGCAAGCCAACACAACACAGGTGGCTCCCAGTATTTATAATGGGAAGTGACAAGTTTAAGGCCTTGTTCTTAATATTCCCCTGTCCAGGCCCATCTGATGCTCTACGTTTTTCAGGTTCCAAGAAGGCCTGTCTGCACTGCCTGGCACAGCACTTAATAAAAACAGTACGGCCAGCACAGTGGCCACAAATCCCAGTCACGAGAATGATGATGATTCCTCTTGCGTGGCGAGGTAGGAATACTTAGCTCACAACATGTTGAGCTAAGTGGCCTGGAGCCTCAAGAATTAGTTCCTCATCACTGTTGTCAATAACCCGGGGTGGGGGGTGTTGACAGCAGGCGAAGAAGACGGCTAGGTATTGATTCTCGGCACTAGGCATCACACCCGGGGGCTTGGCCTTTTTCCTCCTCCAAACATCAGGTCTTGCTGAAGGGCCCTCTTCGTACACCTGTGGCCAACGCCCCTTCTTTGACTGCCCCTACCGAGAGCCGCGAGACGCTCCGCGGCCCGGGTTTCAGCCCATACCCCGTCCCTTCCCTGAAGAGTCTCCCTCCCTCGCCCCAGAGTAGGTGCGAGGAGCCAGGCTGCGTACCCGGTTCTCCAGCTCCGCGGGGAACTTGGTCTGGAACTGGCAGCGTGTGCCACTGCTGTAGTCTCGCTGAATGAATACCTTTCCGAACACCGGTGCCTGCTGCGGCCTCATGGCGAGGACAAGACGGGCCGCGCTGCGGGTTCGGGGGACATCAACCACGGGTAAGATCCCCGGCCTGGACCCGACTCCAGCCCGTCAGCCCCTCAGCCCCACCCACTGCCCAGAGCAGCCCAAGACCCCCCCCCGCCCCACTCCCCTTCACCCATGCTGTCACTCCAGGCCTTAGGCGACAGCCCCGGCTCTAGGACCCGCGCCCCCCACAGCCCGGTTCGGACCGGGAAACACGAACCCGCCTCCTCCGCCCTCCAGGTGCTGTCGCGCCGCCTGCGCCGTCACTTACGACCTGCCGCAAAAAGCCTCTTTCCCCGCCCCGCAACTCGGCCTTCTACCTCAAGTCTAGGACCCACCCTCTTCTCCGGCCGTAAAGCGATTCTGCCGAGGCTGCGCGCAGCAGTGTGGGGACGCGCACCGTGGGCGGGGCCCGGGCTGACTCCGCTTCCCGCCCCGCCCCGCGGAACCTATCCGGAAGCAAAAGGCCGGGCGGGGCTGGAGGGCGTGGCGGGCGGGGCTGGAGGGCGTGGCGGGCGGGGCGGGGAACAACTGTGCGGACTGGATCCGATTATACTTTGCAGGCGTTTGAGGCTCGGGATTTCCCGGTTGCGTCATTTCCTTGCTGATGGCAGCAAGGTAATTTCTGAATACTGATTGTAAGGGGATATTTTCACTATTGATTAAATGTCGCAGCTTACACGTGGGACACCATCAAGCTCAATCTATACAAAATAAACTGTTCACACAAATTTAGAAATAGAAAGCCGGCTACTGGGGATCCATTTGACAACACGCCACAGTAAGGGAGGATGAAGAACTTTCCAGGGCTTCACTATCGAGCATCCCTCCTCCAACTTCTCTGAGGTGTTGTCTTTTCTCCTACCTTAAAGATTTTCATTCGGAACCCCAGCCTACACCCCTCAGCCGACCTTAGAGGACACGTAGTTCTGCCCCTCTCCATGGCCACCGGCGCCCTCACTTAACTCCGCATACCTTTGCAAGGCAGCCAAAGAATCCTGCACATCGATTGGTTGCCTCCCTTACGCCTTCCGCTCGTCCCTGTGGGGCCGGGAAACCTGCGACCCAGGCACTTGCCCTTGACCAGAATCAACCCTTGACTCTTTGGTCTGTGGGCGGAGGCTCTAACCACTGAGCGACCGGCCAGGGTTCTTTTCATTTTAAATTCTGTTTTTTTCTAATCAGAACAAAGTGAGCAGCTTTCCAGGCTGCAGTTTATTTCTTCTCTTCAGCTACTGCCCCTCCTAATTTTTGTTCTATTTGTGTCCAGTTACTTTCTCCCAGGTCCTTCACAAAGAACTGAACTGAATTGAAAGATGTACTTATACTAAAGACATTTAAACCTGTTCTTGGCCATGCTTGTGTTGCTCACCAAGCCCCCATTTCATCTAACATTGCTTTTTTGTTGTTGTCTCCTAAAGCAGGAGAAGATGGGAGATCAGATCAATTTTCTTAATTTTCATTTCTCGTTTATTGGGTGCACTTGCACAATGGACAGAACTCCAAGAATCATTGTCTCTTTGTTTTCATGCATATGTTGGTAATTTCAAGTGAACTTCTATTTCAGAAGCTTGTCCATCTTTATTGTATTTTGAGATAACATTACTAACATACCTGAGTTGACAGCATCTGTTCCTTCCCATTTAAAGTCCACCATCCAAAGCAACATGTGTCCCAGTTTTAGGAAACAGCCTGAACAGATGCCTAACAGTTGTACTGAACACTTTCCTCATGAAAGAGCTGCTCTTGCCTGCATTTTTGTTTCTTTCATTGTGGGGGTGAAGACTGGATTGAACAATGTCATTAATAGGGGTCCTTTGTCGTTATTATTGGGCTAGTATGGCAGATCTTTATATCTGAAATGGCTGGTGATAGCAGAAGGTTTGGAGATTTCGGATTCTCTCTTCACCAGCACAGTGCAGAATCATAGAGCTGGAAGCAAGGCTGGCTTTGTGGGCTTGAGGCCTGTGCGATTGCATGGGGCTCTGCACTTACAAGGACTCCATGCTTGGCTCAGTGTTCTGCTCTTGTCATCTTGAAATGCTTAATTTTTGAACATGGGGGTCCAATATTTTCATTTTGCACTGGGCCTCACATGTTATGTAACTAGTCATGGCTGAGAAGAATAAGAGGGCATCTGGTGGGAACACATTATCACTATCTCGGATAGATGGTTAAGCTTCCATATCTCTGTGGAACATGATTCAGTGTGAATTTTGACAAAAGTAAAAAAGAAAAAGAAAGATAATTTTCCTTAAAATTGTATGTATCTTTTTAGAGTTGGAAGAGCCTGGCAAGTATCTGTTTCAAGCATCCTTCTTAGAATAGGGCACTATTTAAACTATTTTTGTGACTTCTAGGGATGAAGGCGTCACACCTCTCCCAGGAGGTCCTTTCAAGTCCACTGCAGGTCAGGCCTGTTTTTCTTATAAAAGACAAATATCCGTCAGTCATGCAGGATTAATCACTACAGTATCTTTATAGTAATCTGCATTCAGGGCATTGGCAAAATGGGAATTGAAGCTGTCTGTATTACAATTTAAGACTTTTTTCCTCTGGAACTAGCATTGTTGAAGAAGTGAGGCACACTAGATCTCTGCTTTCTGAGGAGTAAATTACTCTCTTGACATTTGGCCTTAGAGATTTATTTAAAGAGAGGGGAGGAGTTGGACAACTTAGAGCTAGACAAGAATAAAGAGGAATGAATGAAGTGGAGAAGTTCCTGAAAAAAAAAAGAGAAGACAGAGCATATTATTTTAGGTTACATTAGTGGCCACAGACTCAGAACTCTGCCGAGAATGTTTTAGAATTCTCTCTGCTTTCTAAGCCATCCATCCACACATGTTATTGAACACTGTTCTGTATAAAGCACTGCATGCTTAACTCATCCTCTGAACCCCTCTTACCTTTCCTGCTGGGTGATGCTGAACCACGTGATCTCCACATTGTTTGTGGTATGTTTTTAGTTCATTAATGTAAGACTTGCATAATGTCCCTATTAAGCTCCATCTTACCCTTGAAAATCAATCTCATTTGTGCTGAGTCTAATTTAGTGACTCCCCTGCATTTAACCAGCAGGGTTTCTACTACTGTATCATTTAAGGCAGGTTCATTGAGTAATGGAAGTAAAAAAAAAAAAAGAAGTCACTATGTAACTGAAGAAATAGCCCAAGGCCCTCCTAACAAAAATACATTTCCACTATTACGTTTGCTTCTTTGATCTCAAAATTTCTCCTTAGGCATATTTACATTCATGAATGTGTTAGCCTAGACTGAATTTCTCTTTTTCCTAGAAGCCTAGAGGGCCTTGGAGGTTACAAGGATGTTTCTTTGGAGAAGTATGGAAGGAAATAGTTGGGGCACAGAGAATAACCCAAGGTGGCTCCCAGAGGGTTTCCTTAGGGTCCCCAGGCTGCCTAGAGTTCCTGGGAAAGGGCAGGAATAGGTGGAAGTGGATGCTTATCTGAGATGTCATCACACATTCAAATTTTGCTAAGAGCTAGTCAAGGACAAGATATTAGCCCTACTCTGTGTCTTTTGATTGGAGCATTTAATCCATTTACATTTAAGGTTATTATTGATATGTACTTATTTATTGGTATTTTAATTTATTATGGCTATGTTTCTGTATGTATATCATCTGCTTATTACAGCAGTCCTTTTAGTACTACTTACAGTGCTGGTTTGGTGCTAATATAGTCCCTTTGCCCTTTTTTGTCTGGGAAGCTCTTTATTTCACCTTCTATTTTGAATAATAGCCTTGCTGGATAGAGTAGTCTTGGATTCAGATCCTTGTTTTTCCTTTACTTGAATACTTCATGCCATTCCCTTCTAGCCTGTAGTGTTTTCTGTTGGGAAATCAGCTGATAACCTTATAGGGGCTCCTTTGTAGGTAACCTGTTGCTTTTCTCTTGCTACCTTTAAAATTCTCTCTTTGTCTTTAATTTTTGGCATTTTAATTATGATGTGTCTTGGTGTAGGCCTCTTTGGGTTCTTCTTACTTGGGTTGTCTGTGCTTCCTGAAGTTGTGTGCCTTTTTCTTTCATCAAGTTAGGGAAGTTTTCTGCCACTATTTCTTCAAATATATTCTCTATCCCTTGCTCACTTTCTTCTTCTTCTGGTACTCCTATGATGCAGATGTTGTTACATTTCATATTGTCTCACAGCTCTCTTAAACTGTCCTCCTGTTTTTCATTGTTTTTTTCTTTTTAGTTCTCTGATTGGATAATTTTTTTCTATCCTGTCTTCTAATTCACTGATCAATTCTTGGCTTCCTCTAATCTGTGGTTATTCCTTCCAATGTGTTCTTTATTTCTGCTATGTCATTCTTCATTTCTGCTTGGTGGTTTTTCATTTCCAATAGGTTGATTTTCATTGTTTCTATATCTTTACTAATGCTGTTGAGCTTAACTCATTTCATTTAGCCCTTCTTCTGTGGAATTCTCTTGTTCTTTCATTTGGGGTTTGTTTATTTTTTCACCATTTTGGCTGTCTCAGCAGGGTTTAGATCCTGCCCAATTTTCCATGTGAGTGTCTGTGTTTCACTGATTGTGGCTCCCTCTGCTGGGTTTGGATGAGTATGGAAGGGACCACACTAAACACCAATGTCTAGCCTTACTTTTCTGGGTAGAGTTGCAGGCCAAGCAAAGATTCAGTTATCCCAGAGCTTTCACCTGCTGGCTGACTATTAGTCGGTTACTTAATGAGCCTCAGGTTGTAACCCTCAGCTGAATGAAAAATCCCACAGGTGGGCAGGGTAAGAGGATTTCCAGCAGGTGGGGCAATTGCTTTCCCCTGGGCCAAAGTTGTGTTGAGAAGAAAATGGTTTCTACAGTGGGTGTTAATGGCTCATCACAGGGGCCCAGGTCTCCGCCTTCACAACTCAGTCCCCAGAGCCACAACACCCAACACTGAAAGCCAGGTCCAAGACTCAAAGCCTTCAGAATCTCATCTCTGCCTACTGGCTTACTGGTAGTCTCTGGTTGTTTATGAGCCTCAGGTTGCACTTCTCTGGGTGGGGTGGTGTTAAAATCTTGAGGGAGGGGCAGTTGCTTCTCCCTCAGGCTAAAGGTGCTCTGATAGGAAGGGGCTTCTTGATGAAGATGGCTACTGCCTTGTGGGGGAATGACTCAGCATAGAGCTCCTGATGGCCTCCTTCCCAGCTCTCTCCCCAGTTTCATGAACCCCTGACTCTTCTCACACAGTTCCAGTCCAGTCCACCTTCCCTCTGCTGGAGCCCAAGGTGAGTGGCTGTAGCTGTAATTTAGTACACTGGCCCTTCAGGGAAGTGCTGGTGTTCCCAGCGCCTGTCCCCGCTGGACAGAACCTCTGCTGTGGTGATTTTCTCAGCCAGGTGTTATGTGGGTGTCTTTCCCTCTTTTGCCACTCTGTGCTGGGGAGCCAGCTTGGGGTTTAAACCCCAACTTCTCAGAGGGAGCTTCTCACAGCTAAGATAGCCCTCAGCTGCTGCCTGTGGGAACCCAGCCAGCCCTCCCCTGCCTCCTCACCTCCTACCAGTCTCAATTTGGGGTCCTCATTACATCCCTGGTTATAAGGGTTCTCTCCAGCTGCACTTCAGTTGGTTTTTTAGATGTCTTGTCTTTATTTTAGTTGTAATTCCAGTTTGGTCCTGGGAGACGGTCTGTGTAGCTTCCATTCACTCCACTGCCATTTTCGGACACCTGGAGATAAAATCTTTACAAAGGTAATCAAGTTAAAATCAGATCATTATGGTAGCTCTAATCTAATATGACTGGTGTCCTTATAAAAGAGTGAATTGGACACAGGAAACAGACAGACAGACAGACAATGCCAAGTGAAGATTGGAGTTATGCTGCCACAAGCCAAGAAACTATCAGAAGCTAGGAGAGAGTCATGAGACAAATTCTTCCCTAGCATCTTTAGTGGGAGCATGGTCCTGCTGACTGACACCTTGATCTCAAACTTCTAGCTTCCAGAACTGTGAGACAATAAATTTCTGTTGTGTAAGCCTCCCAGTTTGTGGTACTTTGTTATGGCAACCCTAGCAAACTAATACCAAGCATCTTTGTCTCATCTTCCAGCACTTACTTCATTTATTCATGCAACAAATATTTGTTGAGAGCTGACAGTGTTCCAGGTACTGTACTAGATTTGAGAATGTAGCTGGAAATAAGGCAGGTGGCTCTTGCCTCATAGAACCTATGCTCTATCGAGGGCTTTGATAAGTGTCCAGGCCATCAGAATGAAGTGTGAGAAGTCTCTGATTAGCACAGTACAGAGTTCACAAAAGCAGAGCATTAAATCAGTACTTGGAAGGCTAGATAAAGCTTCCTGGAAGAAGTAACATTTAAGCTTGGTGTAGTAAAAGCTCCTCCTTTCCTCCTGCAAAATGTTTTATTTATTTATTTATTTCATCCTCACCCGAGGACATTTTTGCTTTTATCTTCAGATAGAGTGGGAGGGAGAGAGGGAGGAAGAGAGAGAAACATCAGTGTGAGAGAGACACATCGACTGGTTGCCACCCGCATGACCCCAACCAGGGCTGGGGACGAACTGCAACCGAGGTACGTGCCCTTAGCGGGAACCAAACCCAGGACTCTCTGGTCCGTGGGCCAACACTCTAACTGCTGAGCCAAACTGGCCAGGGCATCTCCTGCAAAATGTTTTAGATGAATTATGAAAAGAATGAGAAGAAGAGAAAAAAAATAAGGCAAATAGTACCAGCCATCCCTCTGAAACTTCTATATCCTCTCTGAAATTAATTTTCCTACATGGTGTGAGAAAGCTGTTTTAGTACTTTTACTCACACCTTGAGCATATATACTAGAACATTTATACTGAGACAGGAGTGTACTATATATTACTCTTCCCTTTTTCCCCTACTGGCCACCCTTCTATTATGCTCCCTTCAGGGGGTATGCTTTGTGATTTATTTTCCTCTTCAAAGTTGACCTTGTTCATTTTAACCAGATGTTGCCTATTTTAAAAATATGGTCAAGAGAATGAGAAGACAAGCTACAGATTGGGAGAAAATATTTTCAAAATATACATCTGATAAAGGACTGTTATCCAAAATATACAAAGAACTCTTAAAACTCAACAGTAAGAAAATGAACAACCTGATTTAAAAATGGGCAAAAGATCTGAATAGATACCTCTCTAAAGAAGACATACAGCTGGCAAGTGAGCATATGAAAAGATGTTCAACATCATATATCATTAGGGAATTGTGAATTAAAACAAGAAAATACCATTGTATCCCTATTAGAATGGCTAAAATCCAAAACACTGACAATACCAAATGCTGACGAGGATGTGGAATAATAGCATTCTCATTCATTGCTGGTGGGAATGCAAAATGGTATGGCCACCTCTGAAGACAGTTTAGACACACTCTCACCATATGATCCAGCAGTCACACTCCTTGATATTTACCCAAGTGAATTGAAAACGTATGTTTATACAAAAACCTGCACATGGATATTTATAGCAGCTTTATTCATAATAGCCAAAATTTGGAAGCAACTAAGATGTCCTTCAATAGGCCAATAGATAAGTAAACTATGTTACACCCAGACCATGGAATATTATTCAGAGCTAAAGAGATATGAGCTGTCAAGCCATAAAAAGACATGGAGGAAGCTTAAATGCACATTACTAAGTGAAAAAAAGCCCTTATGGCCCTGGATGGTTTTGCTCAGTGGTTAGAGTGTCAGCCTGCAGACCAAAGAGTCAAGGGCACGTATCTTGGTCACAGTTTGGTTCCTGGCCCTGGTCGGGGTCGTGCGGGAGGTAACCAATTGATGTGTCTCTCTCACATCAATGTCTTTCTCTCTCCCTCCCACTCTATCTGAAGATAAATGGAAAAATATCCTTGGGTGAGGATTAAAAAAAAAAAAAGCCCTTATGAAAAGGCTACATACTATATGATTCAAACTCTGTGACATACATCCTGGAAAAGTTGAACTATGGAAACAGTAAAAAGATCAGTGGTTGCCAGGGGTGAGTGGGGAGGGAGGTATGAATAGATGGAGCACAGAAGATTTTTAGGACAGTGAAACTAATCTCTATGATACTACAATGGTAGATACATGTCATTATATAGTTTTCAAAAACCCATACATTGTATAACACCAGGAGTGAACCCTAATGTAATCTATGGACTTTAGGTAATAATGATGTGTCAGTATAGGTTCATCATTCTGGTTTGAGATGTTGATAGTGGGAGAGGTTGTGCTTGTGTGGGGACAGAGGGCAGATAGGAACTCTGTATTTTCTGTTCAGTTTTGCTATGAACCTAAAACTACTCTAAAATAATAAAGTTTATTGATTCAAAAAACAAAACCCATGGGTAAATGTGAATTGTGGGTAGGAATTGTCATTTGCTTCAGGTTTTGTGCCTCTTCTCCCACTCCGCATCCCCGTGAATGACATTCCCAGCCATTTCTCCTATTTCACCTCTGGCTTCTGTTTTCTTATTTTCCTTAATTTCTTTTACTATGTTAGAGGCCATGGAATATCAATTTCCTATAATGATGTTTCTGCTAACATCCAATTTCCATTGAAAACAGTCTCTTATTTTTTTGATGCCCAATAAACTTTAACTCCCTCCCCAAGTCTCTGAAAGCATAGGCTTCCTGGTTCTCACCCGTCACTGGTTTAATTCTATTTAATTGGGTCTGTCCTTTATATATTGCCATATGGCTTCAATATGTGTGTTCTCAGTATCTCCTAATATGTTATCTCCTAGACCCAGAACATTTATAAAGATGTCTCAAATGGAATTTAATTAAAAACAGATGGATCCTCTTTGAACTGCTTCCTTATCAATTAACAATACCAGCTGTCTCACTAATGTGATCCCTGAGAAGAGAGAAACCATCTAATCTAACTCCCTCCTTTTGTAGATGAAGAAACTGGGGGCTAGAGGTGCTTCTGTAACTTTGCAAAGGTCACACAGTTAGATAGTGACAACACTGTGCTTTGAGTGAGAAGACCTGAGTTCTAGTCCCAGTTCAGCTTAGGCTGCTCTCCTCTGGTGGTTGATGTGCGTTTTCAGGGACCCCGTTGTCGAATGCTCCCCTTGTAGGGTGCTCCAGCCACTGAAGGCTTGCATGGAGGAAAGTTCATTCATTTCCTGCTGGTTTTCTGTTCCTTCATCATCTCTTCATTCTTCTTTTGTCAGATAGATAAGACTTACACATTTTTCAAGATTTCATAGTTTTTCCTTTTAAAAAATAAGAATAAGTCATTAGAACGACTTAAGAGGTCACTGAGTCTTACTCTGTGGTTTTACAAATGAGAGAGTTGAATGAACTTACCCCAAATCACAGAGAAGGAGATAAATCTGAAATTAGAACTAAACTTTGCAGATTTCCAATGGACTGAACCCTCAGTGTCCCAGCACAGCCCGATCATGCAGAACCCCTTTATTTAGCAAGCTGTGGGTGGGAGTGGGATCGGGAGCATCAAAGAAGGGGCACTTAGGAAAGATTTGAAAATACACCACTAATTAATTTTGTGTGAAGAGGATCCAATGCTTCTAAAAACATGTCCCTGGGTCAGAGATAGCACTGTTGCCCTTGACTGCTCAGAAGATGAAAAGCAGAAGTTTATATTGGCACAGTCATCTTCAGTCCACAAAAGAAAGAAAAATGTCTTGTGTGTGTGTGTGCAAAGACTATACAGATTGGCAATTTCATTGTGTTTTCCTAGGAATGTGAGACAGTGAGAACAGATTGGCCTTTACTCACACATTATTTCTCAGATTATTTTGCTGAGAAATATATTATCATTTCCAGGCCAATTAGCCTCTGACCTCCAGAATCGTGCCTTCAGAAGACACAAGCAAGGTCAAAGGTTATTTTGTTCAATGAAACATTAAGATGGTTGTTATTCCATCAACTCAGCTGCTTCAAAATGTGGTGCTTTGTTCCCTTTCCTATATCTATTTTTAAAAGTTCTTTTTTAAAAATCAAAACCCATTAGATTTTTGTAAAGACAGGCAATATTAATTATTTGTGAATTATAGCATTCTTTGATAATAAATTTAAACACAGATTAAGCCCTTGGGTTTAAAAATAGCATTTCTTAGAAACTTCATTGCATTAAAAACACAAAGGATATTTTGGACCTTAAAAAGCATTAAAAATAATTAATATTAAACTTGAAAGTTTAGTTTTTATTTCCTAATTACCTTGATTTTACTCTAAATCAAGTAGCAGCTCAGCACTTTGGAGTAGGGAGAGTGTTACGGACTGAACTGTGTCTCCCCCCAAATTCCTATGTTGAAGCCCTAATCCCAGTGCTTTAGATGGGACTGCATTTTAAGACTGGGTCTTTAATGTGGTAATTTAAAATGAGGTCCTTTTGGGGGGCCCTAATCCGCTATGACTGGTGGGTGTCTTATAAGAAGAGGAAAATAGGACAGCCACACACAGAGGAAGGGCCATGGGAGGATGCAGCAGGAAGTGGCCACTTACAAGCCAAGGAGAGAGGTCTCATCAGAAACTTGCCTTGCCAACACATTGATCTTCTAGCCTCCAGGACTGTGAGAGAATACACTTCTTTGTTTAAGCTGCCCGGTTCCTGACCCTTTGCTAACTCTAGCAAACTAATATGAAGAGGTTGCTCAGAGAGCACAGAAGGCCCTTCTTTCTCTCCCAGAAAGAGTAGGACATGCAGCTTCTCACTTACCTGATAGGGCTGTAAGAGGACCCAGTGTGATAATGTGTGACTTTGATTAGAAAGCTATAAATCACTGTCCAGCTGTGTGACCCTGGGCAAGTCTCTATTGTCTCTGGGAATCAGTCTCCTCTCCTGGAGAGTCCCTTGATACTCCTTGGACAGTGCCTCCAGGCTGTCGCTCAGTGCATCTCCTCCAGCTGGGGCCCAGGAAGCTTGGTAGAAGTAGATTTCCAGGCTCAGTACTACTGAACTAAAATCTCTCTAAGTGATACACAGGAATTTTTATTTTTATTTATTTATTTATGTTTTTTTGTTGTTAATTTCAGTTGAGGATATTTTTTCATTGATATTTAGATAGAGTGGAAGGGAGGGAGAAAGAGAGAGAGAGAGAGAGAAACATCAATATGAGATAGATACGTCGATTGGCTGCCTCCTACACGACCCCTGACCAGGCCGGGGATCAAACCTGAGACCCTTTGGTCCACGGGCCAACACTCTAACCGCTGAGCCAAACCAGCCAGGGCATAGGAATTTTTATTTATTTATTTATTTATTTATTTATTTATTTTTAATTTTTTTTTGTTTAATCCTCACCCAAGGATACTATTTCTCAAATATCTTCAGATAGAGTGGGAGGGGGAGAGAGAGAGAAAGAGAGACAGAGGGAGAGAGAAAGAGAGAGAGAGAGAGAAACATTGATGTGAGAGGGCACAATTGGTTGCCTCATGTACGACCCCAACCAGGGCCGGGGACAAACTACAACTGAGGTACATGCCCTTGGCTGGAATCGAGCCCACGACTCTTTGGTCTGCGGCCAGTGCTCTAACTGCTGAGCCAAACTGGCCGGAGCAGGAATTTATTTTATTTATTTATTTATTTATTTATTTATTTATTTATTTATTTATTCATTTCCTCACCCGAGGACATTTTTGCATTTATCTTCAGATAGAACGGGAGGGAGAGAGGAAGGAAGAGAGAGAAACATTGATGTGAGAGAGACACATCAAGTGGTTGCCACCCACATGTGCCCTTAGCGGGAACCGAACCCGAGTCTCTCTGGGCCGACACTCTAACTGCTGAGCCAAACTGGCCAGGGCAGGGATTTTTATTCTTAACAAACTTTTCAGCACAAAGGATATTTTGGACCTTAAGTCAGGAGTCCAATGGGAAGGCAGGTTTGGGAACCAATACATTAGGTCATCTCCAAGCTTTCTGCTTGATCTATCATTCTTTGCTTCTGTGCAAAAGGTTTTGATCCCTGTCCTTCAACAAGGAGGCTGGAACTTGGAAGAAAACGGGAGTGGAATCTTGTCATCTCCATCACACACTGATGATGGCCCCATTTTTTTTTTTTTTTTTTGCCTGCCACGTGTCCTGGCCAATCTCCAGAAGTTTTGAAGCTTCACAGGATAGCTTGGGTCATATGGGGAGCTGGGGGCAGGCTGTTGATGGTGCACAGAGTGAGCTTGGTTTGGGAGTTAGGTAGAGATCAGGACAAAGTGTGATGCTGGAAGGAAGGCACTGTGAGGCCCAGGGCCATGGTGGCACACAGCCCGATGGACTGAATTCTGTTCCCAGCTTTGTAATGTTCTACTGATGTGACCTTGGCCAGGACAGGCTGAGCCTCTGTTTATTCACTTGCAAAATGTATTTATTTTCTGCTCTGCCTATTGGGATGGTCAACTGAGATGATGACTATCAAACTGCCTTGAAAAATAGAAACCCTTTATGCTGTCTCTGGTTCTGTAGTTAGTATACAGCAGTAATCATGCACTAGTGCTAGATGGAGCTGAAGACAGGAGTGTGGCTGAGGCAAAGCCCAGGTCTTTGGAAAGCTAGAAAGATGAACTGGTTAGTTTTAAGCACATTTTCTGATATATATATGTAGTTAATCAAACTATGCAGCTTTGGATAATGCCTAGCCAAGACTTGTGATAAAACAAAACGACTGTGAATCTAACACAAGGAAAATGGGTTACTAATCCAGGTACTTGTTCAAAGGCTCCGAGACAAAAACGGAGCAGAATTAGAATATTCATTCAGGTCTCTGACCCTCCAATTCAATGCTCTTTCCCCACATCACGTGGCCTCTGTCTGAGGGTACATGTTGTGCCACTGGCAGGGGTCTCACTCCCTAGTCATAGCCTCTGAAGAGCAAGTTCCATAGAGAACCTCACAAGAGCCACCACTTGTATGAAACCCTTTGAACACCCACACCCCGATGTGTGGAAGACACATCCTAGTTTCTCTGCATACCTCAGGCATGTGTGGATATTTGCACATCTGATTTTCATAATGCTTTTCATCCTCACAATATTTACAGATGTTAACTGTTGAAGCCTCGGAGTTCCTCTGTGAGGCTGGCAATTCTCATTTCAATTTTATGAAAAGGGCAGCTGAGGAATGATGGGACTTCCTCCAAGCTTCTGTTAGAAGGGAGACCCAATTCTGGAATACTGATTATTTTAGCTCGGACTACACCAACTCATCTTTCTCTGGCATATCATCTATTCCCTTGTCACCTCTCAGGTGGCTTTGGATCATTTGGAGAGATCAGTTGAAGCAGTCGATTTATCCATTTTGTATTATTATTTTTCTTTCTGTGTGTGTGTAGATATACAGGGTGAGGCAAATAGGTTTATAGTTGTGAGTACATGAAATACAGTTTATTCTTTACTAATTATTGTGTTATTTTCCACATGAACAACTGTAAACCTACTTTTGCCCCACCCTATACACACACACACATACATATATATATAAATAAAACTTTTATACAAATATGTATTTTCCTAATTATCCCAATGACATATTTTATTGATTATTTCTAAACCAGGATTTAATAGAGATTAATATATTGCTTTTGGTTTTTATGTCTCTTTAGTCCTGGTTAATCTAGAATAATCCCACCTGGCTAGGTGGCTCCATTAGTTGAGTGTCATCCCCCACACCAAAAAGGTTGCAGGTTCAGTTCCCAGTCAGGACACATACCTGGGTTGGGAGGTAACCGATCAATGTGAACATCAATGTTCTCTCTCTCTGTCTCTGTCTCCCTCTCTCTCTCTCAAATCAATAAAAATATCCTTGGGTGAGGATTTAAAAAAAAAATCTGGAATAGTCCCATCCATACTTGCTCTTTTTTTCGTGCCATGACTTTTTCAGGAGTCTAGTTCAGGTATTTTATAGAATATGATACATTCTAGGTTTGTCTATCTTTTCATGGTGCTTTTAAACTGTTCCTCTATCCCCTGCATTTCTTGTAAAACGAGAATTAGGATCAAGGCTTGATTAGGTTCAGCCTAAATATTTTTGCAAGAATAAAACATAGGTGATGCTGTGTTCCTCATTTCGCACCACACCAGGAGACACACAGTAGCAGGTTGTCCCCCAGTAGTGATGTTGTGCATGATCACTTGTTTAAAGGTGGTGACTGAAAGATCTTGCGATTGTGAGGTACATTTCCACCCTTTCATTCCGAGGGGTGATATTTTGTCATCCTGTGCATCTCCTGTTCCCAATAGCATCTCACTGAGTAGTTTTAACATCTTTTAATGAGTCTTGCCTGACTCATAGATTACTGTGGAGGTTGCAGAGTGGTGATTTTCTAAGTATATTTCTTCATTATTATCTGGCCTTCTGTAAAGAAGAGCTTTCTTCTGAGGCCACCCTACCCCCTTCTCTCTCCTTCTTTGAGGCTCACTGTGGACTCATGCATTATATTTATTTAATATGTTACAATAAATTACAGTGGCTTTTGAAGCTTAAGTTTATCCAAATTTAGACAGTGGGAGTGCCTCCAGGTTGGCTACTGTGCCCTTCTGACCTGACCTGATGGTCTTGGACTGCTTTCCTTGTTCTGGCACATCATGGTGTCTCAGGTCCCCTTATTCTTTTCTTGCCCCAGACCTGAAATCAGCCATTTCTCAGAGAGCCCTGATTTCTTTTAACGGGGAATGGTATTAAAAACTAAGATCTGTCTGGCTGGTGTGGCTCAGTGGATTGAGCGTTGTCCCATGGACTGAGAGGTACCGGTTCCATTCCCGCTCAGGGCATATGCCCGGGTTGCGGTCTTGGTCCCCAATGGGGGGTCTTGTGGGGGGCAGCTGATTGATGTTTCTCTCTCACATTGATGTTTCTGTCTCTCTCTCCCTTCCTCTCTCTCTGAAAAAAAAATCAATAAAAAAAATCCAAAAAAAATAAAACGAGAGCAACAACAACAAAAAAACAAGATCTGACTTAATTGTATTGAACTATACAATTAAAAATGGTTAGGATGGTCAATGTTTTGCTACGCGTATTTTACCACGGTTAAAAATAAAAACCAACCAAGATTCGGGTGCTAGGTCGGTATGTTCATTGCTACTGTCGGAGTTTCTAGGGCCTTTCAGTGGACAGAGCTAGGAAAGAATATCTTTAAAAATGAGTTTGTTTTGCTATTTCCCAATCGAATCTAACTTTGTAGATTTTCTACATGGAGAAAAAATACATAGGTTTTATTCTTCACTTATTTTATGTAGGCATCTCTGCTCTCTTATTCTGAAAAATCTTAGTTTATAGAATAACTCATTTTCTTTATCTTGTAATATACATAAAATAGTTTCATGATTATAATCACAATATTCCTATTAATAATACATTTATCAAATAAGCTTAATATTTTCTTGCAGGATTTTTAAAATCCTCAGAATATAGTTTACAGAGAGAATAGAACCGTTGAAGATGTACAGAGTATGGTATTCAAAAGTTATTCAAAATAATAGTCTCTTATAATACAGTGATGTTGTTAATTTGATAACCAGTTAGGTTAATTTGTTTTTGTTTGTGTTCCACTTAAGATTGTAGGCCTTTTTTTCCTTTTTGATTTAATTTTAGCTTTTGAATATGTAAAATACTTCTAAAGTTTAAAGGTCAAAATAATGTAAAATTTATACTTGGAAAACCCTTGATCCCATCTCTACCTCCCCATTCCACATCCTAACCCCCAACCCCCTAGAGGCAGTTATTTTCATTTGTTTTAGTTTATATTTCCTTTTTTTTTTTTTTTTTAAATAATAGTTTATTGATTTTTAGAGAGAGAGAGAGAGAGAGAGAGGAAGGGAGAGAGAGAGAAACATCAATGTGAGAGTGCTCCTACACACCCCCTACCAGGGATCTAGCCCGCAACCTGGGCATGTGCCCTGACTGGGAATTGAACTGGCAACCTTTTGGTGCATGGAATGATACCCAACCAACTGAGCCACACTGGCCAGGGCTCCTTTGTTTCTTTTTGACCCAACAACAACATGGGTATATATCCCCCTTTATTTCACAAAAGGAAGTAAATTATCCTTTACCCCACTTTTTTTCTTTCATAAAAGGATGTATACTTTATGTACTAAGTATACCATTTGCATTATTTTTTATTTTTTCCTTATTAAAAATCTTGGAACTCATTCCATATCCATTCATTAGAGATCTTCATTTCTTTAAGGTTGTATAAAACTACACTGGGTAGATGTACCATAGTTTATTTAACCAGTCTCCTTTTGATGGACTGGATCATTTCCAGTCTTTTGCTATTATGGATTATTTCATACTGAGTAAATGCGTGTGTGTGTGTGTGTGTGTTGAGCTGTAAAAGCCTTTTGCTACCCTTTAGCTAATATCTGTTTCTTCCTTCAAGTGCTTAGTGTGTCAAAATCAAAGCATAAAGTAATATGGGATATAAGTAAGAGGGTTTTGAATAGTTATCAGTGAACATAGTAACAGAGCAAAGACTTTTTAATGTTAAACCCTGTATAAAAACTCACACTATCCAGCACTAACATTTGTAGACCTCATAGTTTGTATTTATGATTAAAATTATCTTAGACTACACATAGGAATTACAGTCCATTGCTGTTTTAATTCATATCTTTTGTTGTTGTTGGCCTGTGTTCTCTCCCAAAACTTAGGTCTTTGCCATTCTGTGTTCCTGAATTCTGAACATATCTTAGACACTGGACTTTATTAAATTTTTTTTTTTTTTTTTTACTCATAGTGGTTATACTTCATGCAAGCTCAGTTCTGCTGAATGGAGTATGAATTTTTACTAATCAGGCAACTCCCTTATTGTCCAGGGTCACTGCTCAGGCATTCAATCATGTACTCATGCCGACTTGACCTCTTGATAATTAAAATCCCTCTATGTAGATATGAGGACTCTTGAGCAATGTGGGGGTTAGGGACATTGACCCCCTGTGCAGTCAAACATCCACATATAACTTTTGACTGCCTCAAAACTTAACTACAGTCAGCCCTCGGTATCCATGGGGGATTGGTTCCAGAACCCCTGGCGGGTACCAAAATCTGCAGATGCTAAAGTCCCTTAAATAAAATGGCGTAGAACAATGCATACAGTTGGCCCTCCACATCCATGGATTCTCAGCTGCAGATCGAAAATACTATTTTCAATCCATGTTTGGTTGAATCTACAGGTTTAACCCACAGATAATGGAGGGCTGACTGCATTTATTGAAAAAAAAATCCGCACATAAATAGACACTTGAAGTTCAAACCCATGTTATTCAAGAGTTGACTACAATCCCTTTACTCACACGTATTAAGAATGTTCAGCCCAGCCAGTGTGGCTCATTGGTTAAGCATCAACCCACGCACCAAGAGGTCGCCGGTTCAATTCCCCATCAGGGCACATGCCTGGCTGGGTTGTGGGCCCAATCCCCAGTGGGGAGCATGCAGGAGGCGGCTAGTCGATGTTCCCGCTCATCGATGTTTCTCTCTCCCTTCCTCTCTCTCTAAAATCAATAAAGAAAAAAAAAGTTAAAGAAAAAGACCCTAACCAAGACCAAGGTTAGAAACTGTTGAACTCCTATCACACAACTTGTACATTCTGAAATAAAGTTTAACTTTATGCCACATTACTGATCCAGTCAATCTCTGAATCATGTAATTCTATAATTTTTATATCTTTTCCTTCCCTTCCCTCTCTGAACATTTGGTTTAGGGAAGAATGTGATTGATTCATCCATGGGGATCAAGTGAGTTGCTATTTCCTTTGTGCTTCCAAAGTGTTTTATACTTATGATTTATATCTCTTTTATAGCACTTAGACATGTGGACACAAAATGATGGCAGTGCAGTGCGATTTCCCCACTAGACTGAGCTCTTCAAGTGTACCTTGAGAGTAAAGTCTGCATCCTTATGCTGTCACAGCATGGGGGCATACATAAACGAACAGTAATAACTTAAACTCATTCCTCCTGGGCCCTTCGTACTTAACCACTGAGGCAAACTGTAACATTTCAGGATCCTCCAACAGAGAAGGGGACAATCAGAGGAATCCAATATGCATATTTGCGAGGAGGTTGCCATGGGGGGAAAGAGCAAACTGTCATTTTGATAAACATGGACTAAAGAAAGCATTCTAATCCAAATCATTAAGGGAATACTATGGAACCACAAGAGATGCAAAATGTAAACTAGCTATCTCTGTCTCATTTTCTGTATCTTTATAGTCTAGCTCACAAATGACCACAAACGAATCTTTGCTTAGGTCATCTCAAATGTCCCCAGTTATTCTAGCTTTCCAGGGTCATCTTTTCCTTTACTACCCATTAACGTGATGTGGCCAACAAGAAAATCTTTGGCTCCTACGGGAACCAAGTATACTAATTAAGCAAATGCCTTCTGTGAAGCTATCTAGGCCATCTTTCCTTTTGAAGTTATTCAGAGATGGCGTGTCCATTCCAGGATCCAGATGTCCTCCGTCTGGTTTGGAGAACAGAGCTGGCACTGGTGGAGCCTCATCTCTCACCTCATATGCAGGATAGGTTTAGACTCTGTGTATGCTCCCATTTGGGATGCTCAAACTCCACCCTTTGGGGAGGTTCTAGATAGCCCTGGGATATGCATCTAGACACTGAGGTTTCCTTGCAGCCCAGGATGCCAACTTCACTAAGAGAGCAATAGTGCAGAGAATAAGAAAGTGACTGGCCTGATGTGTGGGGGCCTTGGGATTGCCATTTGGGCTGAGACTTTGGAAACATTTAGATCTGGGAGAGACAAAAAAGAGAAGGAGACAGAGGTGCAGAGTGGGTCATACATAGGATTTCTGTTTCTCTCGCCCTTTCCCCAAGTACTTGGAGATTTGGAGAGAGAAACTGGCCAATTATAGGGGAGAAGAATTATATACCAAGGTTAACAGCAATACCAATTAGAGAGTTTTGCAGGAGAAAGCTGATTTCCATCAGCTGGGTTGGGGAGAAGGTCAGGAAATGCTATCTAAGCAGAAGTGACCTTGAACTAGGTTTTGTGGAAAGCAACACTTAGATAAGAGAGAAGCAGAGGACTGGCACGAGGTGCAGATTAGAAGACCGGAGGCGTACAGCACTTTCAGGGAGCTCGGAAGGGGAGGTCTCAGGTAGGTGACAGAAGGGAGGTGACTTTGGAGAGATAGGTTGAGGCTGGGTCACAGCATGTTTTGACTGTCCAGCTAAGGCAGAGGCAGATGCAAGTGTTTTGTTTTGGGGAGTCTCATTCTAAGATAAGAATACAAAATTATGAAAACAAAATTGCCAGGGTTCCTTGCAGGAAAACAGAATTGCAGGGGCCTATGAAAATGACAGGCCATGGAGCATTTGTTTCACTAGAAATAGGGAGCCGTTGAATGTTTTTGAGCAACGGGTACTCTCTGGGCTGCCATGCCTGGCAGGAACTGTATGGTTCAGGGCTGGATGCACACCATTTTTTGGAGTGCTCGTGTTGGTACTAGATGAGCTGGTAAGCTCGAGTGGGGCTGTATTCGTTTCCTAAGGCTGCTGGAACAAATCGCCACAAACTGAGTGGCTTAAAGTGACAGAACTGCTTTCTCTCACAGTTCAGGAGGCCAGAATTTTGAAATCAAGGTGTCTCAGGGTTGGTTCCTGCTGGAGGCTCTGAGGGAGACATGAACCCATGCCTCTCTCCTGGTTTCCGGTGGCTGTTGGCAATCCTTGGTGTTCCTTGGCTTATAAACATTTTACTCCATTCTCTGCCTCCATCTTCACATTGCCTTCTTCTCTGTGCCTTCTCCTCTCATAGGGTAGTCATTTGATTTAGGGCCCACTTTAAATCTAGGATAATTTCAAGATCTGTAAACACCTTATTTCTAATTAAGGTCATGTACCGGCAGGTTAGGACTTGGACATACATTTTGGGGGGACATTATTCAGCCCACTACAGACACTAACAAAAAATATTGCGCATTTTAGTGGTTGTGTCTCTTCCATGGATCTCAGATCTTCTGCTGTCATGTAGTCAAACCCAGTCTTAGTCTTGACTATGAGACCTTGGGTGACTCACTTAACTCCCCAGGCTTCAGTTTGTTTAGCAGAAAGAGAGGTGATTGGCCTAGATTCTCACATTTTGTTTTACATTAGAATTTAAAAATCCTGTTGTTCAGGCCACATCTCATCTCTTGGGGTGAAGGTTAGACATTAAGTTTTTAAAAATTTATCTTTATTGTTGAAAGTATTAAAGATGTCCCTTCCTCCTTCCCCCCCCATTGACTCCCCTCCTTCCCACTCCTGCCCCCCCCATCATCACCGCACTATTGTCAGTGTCCGTCCATTCGTTGTGCATATATGCACATAAGTTCTTTGGTTAATATCTACTGGCCCCTATACCCCCCCTTCCCTCTGAGGTTTGTTAGTCTGTTCCCCATTTCCATGTCTCTGGATCTATTTTGTCTGTCCGTTTATTTTTCATTAGATTCCACGTATGCGTGAAATCATATGGTACTTGTCTTTCTCTGACTGGCTTATTTTGCTTAGCATAATACTGTGCAGGTCCCTTCAAGCTGTCTCAAAGGGTAAGAGTCTATGGCCATACCACCCTAAATGTGCCTGATCTCGTCAACGGGTAAGAGATCCTTCTTTTTTATAGCTGCATAATATTCCATGGTGTAAATGTACCACAGCTTTTTTATCCACTCGTTTACTGATGGACACTTGGGCTGTTTCCAGATCTTAGCTATTGTAAATACCATTGCTATGAACATAGGGATACATATATTATTTCTGATTGGTGTTTCAGACTTCTTAGGGTATATTCCTAGCTGTGGCATCACTGGGTCAAATGGCAGTGCCATTTTTAATTTTTTGAGGAAACACCGTACTGTTTTCCATGGTGGCTGCACTAGTCTGCATTCCCACCAGCAGTGTACAAGAGTCCCCTCTCCACACCCTTGCTAGCACTTGTTGTTTGTTGATTTGTTGATTGCAGCCTTTCTGGCAAGTGTGAGGTGATACCTCATAGCCATTTTAATTTGCAGATTAAATTGATTAGTAATGTTTAGCTTTTTTTTTTTTAATGTCTCTTGGCCATTTTTTTTTAAATCCTCACCTGAAGATACCTTTTTTCCATGTATGTTCAGATAGAATGGGAGGGTGGAGAGAGAGAGAGAGAGAGAGAGAGAGAGAGAGAGAGAGAGAGAGAGAGAGAGAGAAACATCTATATGAGAGAGACACATTAATTGGCTGCCTCCGGCACGACCCCGACCAGGGCCGGGAACCAAACTGCAGCTGAGGTATGTGCCCTTGACTGGAATCGAACCTGAGAGTCTTTGGTCCACATGCTGATGCTCTAACTGCTGAGCCAAACTGGCCGGGGCCTTCTTATTTTTCTAGATGACCTTGGATCTCACTTTAAAAAAAAATGTTTTTATTGATTTTTTTAGAGAAAGAGGAAGGGAGAGAGAGAAACATTGATGTGAGAGAGAGACATTGATTGGCTGCCTCCTGCATGCCCCCTACTGGAGAGCGAGCCCACAACCCAGGCATGTGCCCTGGCCGGAAATCGAACCAGGATCTCTCAGTCCACTGAGCCACACCGGCTGGGCAGGTCTCACTTTTATGTATTCATAAGACACATGGTTTACCATTGTCCCTCAAAAATTGGATTTGTTACTCTAAATCTTTTTGCAATTTCAGGAGTTCCAGTTTCATAGTCACAGAAATCAGGCTTTAGTGTTGAAAGAGTCCTTGGAGGTCATCAGTCTCACCACTCTCTTCAAAGAAACCAACTGATAATGGTCAGATCACTAGGTGTCCATCACCTTATAAGGTGGCTGGTGCCATTTATAGTCAGTCCTTCAAGTAGTTATACTGAGAGTAAGTCTACTTTCATTAGAGATTTTTGAAATTGTGAAATATTCCAATCATACAAAAATGCAAAAAAAAAAAAAAAATGTAATGCTCATGTTCCTATCACATGTATTTACCAAATGTTAATAGTCTGTTATATTAGTTCTAGAAGCCTCTTTAAAAAATACATAGTTCTAATTACAGCTAATACAGCTGCTCTTCTTCAAGATTGTTATGACTATTGTAGGCCCTCTCATTTCCATATAAATTATAGAATAAAATTGACCTCTGATTTTTAAAGCTAATCCCCATTTTTGGACATTTTCCTCAATATTTCACTATTGTGAACCATGCTTTGATAAATATTTTGTACACAAATATTTATGCACATTCTTAATTTCTTAGTATAAATTTCTAGGAATTGGCTTATTGAATCAATAAAACTCAAACATATATAAAGGCTTTTCATACAAATTGTTAAACTGCCCACCTGAAATGTGTGAGATGTTGCATTCTTGACAACACTGGGTATTAGCTTTCATTTTTTTCAACAATAGAATAGATATAAAATACTAATTTATTATAGTTTTTCCTTTTAAATCTTTATTGTTAAAAGTATTACAGATGTCCGCTCTGTTTTTCCTCTTATTGCCCCCCTCTTTCTGGTTCCCATCCCCTCCAGGCCTTTACTGTACTGTTGTCTGTGTCCATGGGTTATGCATATATGCATGTAAGTTCTTTGGTTCATCTCTTCCCACCCCCTCCCCCCTTCCCTCTGAGATTCACCAGTCTGTTCCTTGTTTCCATGTCTCTGTTTCTATTTTATTTGCATTTTATTGACTGCTAAGGACACTGAAAATTTAAACATATGTTTATTGACCCTTGAGAGTGTTTTGTGAATTGCCAGGTAATATCCTTTGTTCATTTTTGTATTAGAATGTTAATATTTTGCTTTTGATTTCTAAGTGCTCTTTATTGTTATGTACATTGCAAATATTATTTGCATTTATTTCTTCTTCTTGTTTTAAAAACAGAAGTGTGTCCTGGCTGGGAGGCTCGGTTGGTTGGAGCATCTCCCATACACCAAAAGGTTGTGGGTTTGATTCCTGGTCGGGTCACATACCTAGATCAGGTACATAACAATGTTTCTCTCTCACATCAATGTTTCTCTCTCTCCCTCTCTTTTTAAATTTATTAAAAAGCATCCTTGGGTGAGGATTAAGAAAAAAACAATAACAAAAACACCCCACAAAACACAGTATTGTAAACATTTTATTTAGTCAAATCTATTGGTTTTCCACTTTGTGATTTTCACTTTTGGTTTAAGATTAGAAAAACTTATTTTATCTTAAGATCATATAAATCTATTATATAGTATTAACATTATTTTATAATAGATTATGTAAATCTATTTACTTCCACTTTTTTCTTCTAGTCATTATTACGTTTAACTTTAAATATACTTGAAATTTTGGATAAGTTATAAGGCAGAGCTCAAACTTTCTATTTTTACCCTCATGCTTTATTTAGCCATCACAATATTATTGGTCATTTATTTTCCCAGATGTCACCTTTATCTTATACCAAATACATATATTTTGATTTGTTTTGAGACTCACTGGTCTGTAACACTGATCTGTCCATTTATAGCATATCACATTAATGAACTAACGATTATAACTTTTTGATTATTTTAACTTCATTATATATTTTAATAACTGATGACATACCAATAATGTTTTAATTTTTAAAATTCCTATTGCATATTTTAAGTAGCTTTTATTCTAAGAATCAATACATAAGTATTTCATAATAAAAAATAAAAGCAATTACATGCTCATGGCCAATAGTTTCGATAACAAAGAAGGGTGTAAAATGAAAAGCAAAAGCCCTCTCTCCCTCTCTTCTCAGGTTTCCAGTTTACTGCCAACAGGCATCAAGTTGCTGTTTGAATATAACTGTCTTCTGCCTTGATTGAGCCATTGGAATTACTAACGAGATAAAGCTCTTGGAAGGTCTAGGCAACAGGCTGTACTTCAGACTCTTATTTTACTCTAGGCTATACCTGGCTCCATGCCATGACCCTCTCAGCTTAGCATCCCAGGAATTGCTGTTACACAGATACATTTTACATGTTGATCCAAATTGCTTGCAATAGCTTGAAGGTTGGCCACACACCACTGTGTCATAGTACACTGACCCAGAACCACTGCGCTGAACAACATATACATATATGTGCATACTCTGTAGAAATGATCAGTTCAGGATTAGGTTCTCTTTGGTTTCATAGTAAATCTATATTTTTTCTCATAAGCAGAACTGGACTTGAAGTTTTTAGCAAGTCTCTTCCTAACTCTGGAATTCAGGTTTCTTATCTTTAGAACCTGGGGATTGCCCTGCTGGTGTGGCTTGATTGGTTGAGCGTCGTCCCATGCACCAAAGGGTCACTGGTTCGATTCCTGGTCAAAGCATATGCCCAGGTTGTGAGTTTGGTCCCCAGTCAGGGTGTGTGCAGGAGGCAACCAATCGATGTTTCTCTCTCACACTGATATTTCTCTCTCTCTCTCCCTCTTCCTTCCTCTCTCTCTAAAAATAATCAATAAAAACATATTAAAAAAAAAAAAAAACCAAAAAACTGGGGACTAGCCCTGGCCAGTTTGGCTCAGCGGTTAGAGCCTCGGCCTGTGGTCCAGAGAGATCCGGGTTCGGTTCCCGCTAGGGGCACGTACCTCGGTTGCAGTTTGTCCCCGGCCCTGGTTGGGTTGTGCGAGAGGCAGCCACTCGATGTGTCCATTTCACGTCGATGTTTCTCTCTCTCTCTCTCTTCCTCTCTCTCCCTCCCACTCTATCTGAACAAAAAATGGAAAAATGTCCTCGGGTGAGGATAAAAAACAAAACAAAACAAAACAACAACTGGGGACTAAATCTCTGGGGTTTCTCTGCCCTCTGTGGTTATGATTTAAGATGAGAAAGTCTGGCCTCTTTAATAACAGTGTGAACTCCTTGAGATTAGAGATGCTAAATCATTTTTTAAGGCTTTTTCCTTTTATAATACCTTAGTGGTGGTCTGTTGCAGTTGAGTATGAGAGGAAGAAGGAGAATGTTTTCAACCTACCTCTTACTTTCCAGAATTAAAATACGTGTGTGTGTGTGTGTGTGTGTGTGTGTATGTGTGTGTATAAATATATTTCTCTCCTGATTGAAAACCACTAATCTAGCTCTTCTCTGGGACCGAAGGAATTGGTCAATAAGGTAGCCATTGATTAATTGATTGCCAGCATTTTTGCCCTGTGTACTCATATTATTTTGCACTGTATATGCCTTCAAAATTTTTTTTGATAACTTTTTGGTTGTGAGCTTTGGCTTTTTTTCTAGTTTGCATCAGAAAAATAGAGATCCCTGCCCCACCAAAAATCCTCATCCTTTATTCTCTCTGTCTTGGGACAGCCTGAAATGCTGGCAGATACCTCCCTTTCGGCAGCTGAGAATCTGGGATCCACTTAGGGCCCATTAGTGCACTGGCAGAAGAAAGTGGTCTAGCATGCTGGCCTCAGCCGCATCTGTTTAATTGCATAGGTATCAGAGGGATCGTGCCCCCTCTGGTAATTGCTGTGGAAGGGGTCAGCAGGGCAGAGGCTTCATTCTCCTTGGGCTCCCTCCCCCACCAAATTCCCTGCTGGTGAAGGCAAGTTAGCCAATCCCATGACACCCCATCTGTCTGACTCATCCTTCCTCCCTGCTCCCACATTGCTGCCCCATCCTGAGGGCATGGGCTCAATCAATCTCACCCGACACCAGGGCCAGGCAAAGAGATGGAAATCAGACAGAGGGACTAATGGCTTAGCTCCCCAAGCACCTGGACTGCCTCCAGGGCTCTAGACACATTCCATGATGGGGCTGTCCATCTCCTTCTGGGGTGCTTCTGCTAACCCAAACATCAGAGCACTAAAAAGATTCCTCTAGCCTCACTCCGAAAGACATAGACTAGCTGGGGCACTATTTCCACTTGGTAAGAGTTAGCTGGGAGCTGATGTGGGTGTGTAGGCAGCAGCGGAGAGGCAATGAAGGAGTCTTACATATTAGGGGGACCGGAAAGTAATGTCGTTAAAGTAATGACATGTTAAGGGCGGAAATGGAAGCAAATCCGTGTCAGAAAATCGAGGAACTGTCAAACACTCTTAACCAACCTTGGTCGACCATCCAAGAACACTTGCAGCAGATTGGTAAAGTAAGCAGAGCAGGTGTTTGGGTCCCACATAATCTATCCAAAGAAAACAAAGCTAACTGGTCCACCACATGGAACCTATTGCTTCAGCGGCACAATACAGAAGCGTTTTTTGATCGCTTGATCACTGGAGATGAAAAATGGGTCCTCTATGATAATCCAAAATGCAAAAGGCAGTGGCTCTCTCCGAATGAATTGCCACGAAGTACAGCTAAGCCAGGTTTACACCCCAAAAAAGCACTTTTGTGTGTTTGGTGGAGTATTCGCAGGGTCGTTCATTTTGAAGTGCTGAAACCTGGACAAACTGAATGCAGACCTTTACTGTGAACAATTGGATCGAGTAAATCAATCTTTTATTGAAAAGTGCCCAGCGATTGTCACCAGAAAAGGCGTTATTCTGCAACACGATAATGCAAGACCGCACTGCTCAAGACGAACCCTGGAAAAAATTAATGAATTGGGGTGGGAGGTATTGCCTCACCCATCATACTCGCCCGATATAGCGCCATCGGATTTCCATTTATTCCAATCGCTACAACATTTTCTAAATGGCAAAAAATTTGAAAATTTGGATGATGTCCAAAATGCCATCTCCACATATTTTGCTCAAAAACCAATTGATTTTTATCGATCCGGCATTGAAAATTTGCACACTAGATGGCAAAAGGTTGTGGATAATGAAGGTGATTACATAAGTGATTTAAAATAAAAACTTGTTAAAAATTTATCTGTTTGAATTTAATGTAAAAAAACGACATTCCTTTCCGGTCCCCCTAATATTTGGAAACTACTCTGTGTTGTCCGGCACCCTGACGAATCAGTTAAAGCACTTAGAGAAAACCTCCTTTAGTCTCAGAACTGTGCCCCCAACTCCAAATGTCCAATGTTTGCATCAAGCTCACTAAATATATACAACAAAGATATCATATATTGGGGATATAGGGAATTATTGGGAAGAATAGAAGGAGGCAGGTGGAATTTGGTGGAAAGAAGGGAATTTATAGTCCTTTCCCATGTCCCTTGACTGCAAGACCTTGTCTGGGTGCATCTTCTGCTTGGGAGGCCCTGGTTAGAAGGGCCAATGAAGCTGCAGAGTGTGTCTGGGAAGTGTGGGCTTCCTAGTAAGGCCTCCCTTCCTTCCTTTGTCTTCCCTTTCAAAGCTTACTCTGGCTTTGGGAGTACAAAACAAAGGACACATGCCCTGTCCTTAAGGAACTCACATTCTAAAAGGAAAGAAAAGAGCACAGCTAATGGAAACAAATGTGGGCTTTGGAATCAGAAAACTTAGGTTCTGAGTCAAGCTCTACCACTTACGAGCTTTGTGTCTTAGGGCACGTTACTTAACAGTTAACTTCTCTGATCTTTGTCCTTAGATAAATATTAGAGAACAAGAGTAATGTATGCAAATATAATATAGGAGTTCAACAGTGTTAGCTTTATTATTATGTCATTATATAATAATTCAAATACAAGCCAGACATGATAAAGAACATAAATGAAGTGCTGACAAAATGCTACATGGTCACTCAGCCAGAGAATGGTGAAGCTCAGAATCCCGCACGGACGGACTGCATCCTCAAGCTTGAGGGCTGTGGTCTGTATTCAGACATCCTGCTGGTCACTCTGATGGTTGATCTTCATTCCAAACAAGGTTCCTCCATTTATCTTTGGGAAAGTTGCTCTTGGAGGGTCTGTGGATCCATGAATCTGTTTGTATTCCTGACTATATTCTAAGCTTCTTTGCTGAAGGAATTCAAGGCGAGACTTTTGTGTTGATGCAGGGAACTGGGGCCCAAAGCAAGGAATTCAGGACAAAGCTTTGTTGTATGCTCTGGATACACACTGGGGGCAGGAGCACAGGCACCCAATGCTGACACCAGGACCAGGCTCCGGTCACCAAGACTACCTAGCCTCGACCTTGCTGGCTGGGGGCCCAGTGAGGTCCTGGTCAGAATGAATTCGGTGACTAGAAAAGGCCTTTGAACCTCTACTAAGCAAAGATGGAAAAGGAAGAGGCTAATATCCAGGGCATTTCACACATTCTGACCCTAATAAAATGACATTGAGGAGTTGGACCCTCGGAACACCAAAAGCAAGGTTAAGCCCAGTCTTCTCCTGCAGGCAGCAGCATTTGATACAGCTAGATTCTAAGATGCTGACAAAATGTAGACTGTCTCTTGGGGTTTCTTACCATAATATCCTCTTATGTTTTGCAGAACTTAATAATTAATAGAGCACTTTCACAGTCCTTATCGTTGAGTCCTTGTCATTAGCCCTGACTTTTCTGTGGGAGCAAAGTAGAGACAACATGATGAGGTAGAAATAGTCCAGGGGTTGAATCTTCCTTTTAGATTTAATAGCTATACCCTTGGTAAGTTACTAACTCTTCAAAGTCTCAATTTCCTTATCTGTACAACAGGGATTATCTCCAGGGAGGGATTGAATGACATCTGATACACCAATGCCCACACAGCACCTAGCATAATGCAGAGACTTCCTTCCTTTCTCTTCTTCCCATTTCATTCCTGCTGTCTGCTCTTTCAGCCAATACAGCCTGGTACCCCAACTAGGGGTGACTCATTGGCAGAGGTTTCTGCTTGTTCCTTTGTTTACAAGGCCGGACGTGGACCTCTGAGCGAGGCAATAGCAGAGGCTGTGGTGGGGGCCCCAGGTGAGCTCAGGTGGCAGCATCAGTCTCTGCCACTGTGTGTTTCTTTGAGGCACAATGAAGGGATACTCACAGTGTCCTATGGCGTAGGGACATGACGGCAGGCTCTGGAGACAAACTGGGGTCACCATCATCTGTGAACAGGGTGGTGGCAGTTACTCAGTGTGTCCCTTTGTGATTGGGATCTGGATCCACATTGCCTGGGCAGGGCATGGAGGTGGATGAGGACTTAACCTGCATGGGATGGTGGTGGAGAAATACAAGGCTTGGTTCTTGCTAGCCTCTGGTAACAATATTTTTGTCAACCAGCCAATATATCACTTTGTTTTATGTGTGCTTCTGTTCAAGGCCAGCTTATTTAATATATATCGTTGATTCATTAACACTGAACTCATGGCCAACAGTGCTGTAGCTCATACCTGACTGAAGCTGATCTAACACAAGTCTTTTTCTCTGCAACTCACACCACAGCCTTCTTGTGCGTAGGAACACTAGACAGCACTATGCTTGGGGGCCACAGTGAAATCGCCAACAAAAAGCTCAAAACATGTGGCACTAAAGGGCATTTGAAACAACTGTGAAAGAAGAAGGCAGGGTGTGGCCTTGTCAGTCTCACCTGGGAATGTGCACACAGGGCGACTCAGATCTTTCACCCCTGTGCACATGTTCCTGGATGACCACGAAAGAAAGCACTGTGCTGTGGATTTGGGGTTACAAATACATTTTAGTGAGTTGGCTGATTTGCAAATGTGGGATCTGTGAATAACGAGGAGCAACTTCTTTTCTTCTCCCTCCACCCTACCTCTCTCCTACGCCTTCCAACGCTGTTTACAGAACTGGAGCTTTAGGGAAGTTAACCCCAGAAAGACAGGATTCTTTCTCTTTAGAACTTGGCTGGTGACTTAGCACTTATTTGCCTCAACTTTCATTTTACTTTTGAATTGATGAATAACTCAAATCATTCTCTCTCTTCTGGTCTGAGTCCAAGGCGTATGAGGCCCTTTAAGACCTGACCCTCTGTCACCTTTCTTGTCCTGTCTTCCCCCAGGCCCTTAACAGTTGAGCTCCAGCCACACAGAACTCCGTGTAGTGTCTTCTTAGGCACATGTGTGTTTGCACATTCTGATCTCTGTGCCCGAGCCCTTTCCTGCCTGGTGGCTTCTCAAGCCTTACCTCCCTGTGAAGTTGGAGGCCCTTCTCTTTCTGTTCTCCTTGACATCCTAAGCATGCAACCCTATTTATCCCGTTTTACCTAATTATCTGTCTACCTGTTTGTTTTCCCCATAAAAATGTGAGCCCTTTGAGAGAAACGACCCTCTCTCATCTTTGTTTGCCAGTATTTGGCCTCATGAAAAGACAGTGAAGGAGGCAGACAGTATTCTCAGATGTTGAGATGACATTGCTCATGGTTGAAAACACTGCTGTATGCTGATTAGAAAGATCAGCGAGGGAAAGCAAGGGAGCTTATTTTTGTCTATATTTATGTAATGATGTCCCCAGGTTAGTAAATCTCCAATCCTTGTCACAAAGGTTGAAAAAATTATGAAGCAATTTTTGGAACTCATTGCATTCAGCCAAATGTGGTGTAAATTATAGACCCTTTGCTTCAAATTTCACATTTCTATAAAACATACCTGATGGATGGCTGAGAGCAATTAAACAGAAGTAGGAAGAGCACTAAACAGAGTCTAATAATATCCATCCTCTGCATCTTCTTTAGTAGTAGAACCAATTTTTAGCTGGGCTTATAAGTGCAAGGAATAAAGATTGCATTTCCAGCCTTCCTTAGAGATAGCTGTAGGCGTATGGTTAAATTTGGCCAATGGGATATAGGAGGAAGTAGCATCTATTACTTATCCGAAGTGTTCTTTTTTTTTATCCTCACCCGAGGACACTTTTTCATTTTTTGTTCTGATAGAGTGGGAGGGAGAGAGAGGAAGAGAGAGCGAGAGAAACATCGATGTGAAAGTGACACATCGAGTGGCTGCCACCTTCACGACCAACCAGGGCCAGGGACAAACTGCAACCGAAGTACATGCCCTTAGCGGGAACCGAACCCGGGTCTCTCTGGACCGCAGGCCGAGGCTCTAACCGCTGAGCCAAACCGGCCAGGGCTATCCGAAGTGTTCTTAAAGGAAGGGAGACAAGCCCTTTTTATTCCCTCCCTTTTTTATGCTGGTTGGAATACAGCCATATGAGACTATGAATTGGAAGTCACCTAGGGCAGAGAGCAAAACAGCAAAACGGAAGCTGTGGAGCAATCACTCATTCCTGGACTGCTTGCCTCTGGACTTTCTTGATATAAGAGAGGATACACTTGTTGTTTAAACAGTTGTCATTTTGAGTTTCTTTTTACTCGGCAGGCTAACCTGTTCCTAACTGACGGAGAGCTATTAGGGAAGAGAACCACTGGACTGGCGAGATGAGACGGGGAAGTGGAACCTTGCTACTACATGAATGAAGCCAACACGTTCGGAAGCAGGGTAAGAGATGAGAGTGCCTCAGTCCTGCTTATGTTGTTTAAGACACTGTATTTGGCTGTGTCAGAAGCCTATAGCCTTAACTTCTTTTTTTTTTTTTTTGCCTAAATCTTTTTTGGTGTGTGTAAATTGGGGACTCTGTCTTTTGCAATTAAAAGAGTACTATTTGCCTGGCCAGTGTGGCTCAGTGGATTGAACGTCATCCCGTAGACTGAGAGGTCCCGGTTCGATTCCTGGTTGGGGCACACACCCAGGTTGCAGGCTCGGTCCCCAGTAGGGGGCATGCAGGAGGCAGCCAACTGATGCATCTCTCACATCAATGTTTCTATTTCTCTCTCCCTTCCTCTTTCTCTAAAAAATCAATAAAAACATATTAAAAAATAAAAAATAAAAGCGTCCTATCCGATCCAAGCAGCAAAACCACTTCTTTAAACAAAGCTTACTCAGAAACCCGTCCTGTTCAATAGATGCAAGTGAAGCTGCGTCAGCTAGAGCAGGTCCCGAGATCTCTCTGGAATCGCTGTTCTCACAGCGCAGTTTGGAAACCACTCAACTAGATGGTTCTATGATTCTATGGAAGAACACAGCTAATTCTATAGCAAATATCTGCCCCTTTTCCAGAATCACTGCTAAGCCAGTGATTGTATCATTGCTATTTTTCAACACTTTTTGTCTCCTTTGTTAGTAACATTAATAAGCAAGAGGGCGCGTTAGTTGAGACAAACAAGCTCAGTCCTCCCTCGGCTATTACAGTACATTCAGTACCCTGATCTTGTGAGCTCATTCTTAATCAAGATTTGGCAGTCACGTCCGTTAGCCCTCAATCATTCATTTATATTTCAACTTGTGAGTCTTGGGCTTAGTGGGGTTAGTTAGACCCACAGGGATATTAACCTCTCTCTAGTTAATTCTGCCATCATTCAGATTCTTGGCATTTGGGATTGGTCCAGTTGGGTGCCCTTTGGAACCAAGTTTAATTTGTGCTTGATGAGATCTTGGAAGGAGGTCAGATTCCAAACTTAGATTTCCAGGTTTCACTGGAGAGACTCAGCATATGGAACCAAAAGCAGCCGAGGACCCCTCCTCTAAGGGTGCAGGCACCCTTACTAACCACATTGGATCCCCAGTTGGGGAAGGGAATTGTGTTCTCTCTCTGCCCAGCGAAGGGTGACTCAGACCACCATTGATCTATTGGAATGTCTAGTTGAACGATCATTTTCCTCTTGATGTGAGCATTGTTGACATTTTCATCAGCAGCTCAGGCTCTAAAAGCCACATCTTGGCAAGAGAAGAGGTAAAATTCTTCTCAAGCCTTTGCTCCAGGCGATCACTCTGGGATTCAGGGTTGAGTCTTTTCATCAGAGGCATAGAGGCACTGGGATAAAGGGACATAATTCTTTCCAGCTTTGGGGAAACTGTTTTCTTCCTTTTCCCAGAGCTTATGTATGCCCTAGCTGCTGATCCAGGGAATTTTCAGAATTATACTCTGATATCAGGTCAGAGGCTTGACAGAGTTTCCAGCTCCTCCCGTGAGAAAAGTGGCATCAATGTAACCATCTTAAAAGCTGCCTTGGAGTCTGACCTCACCTGGTGAAATTGCTGTTACTTTTTCAGGAGTTGATGTTACATAAAGACGGTGAGTGCCTCAGCCAAAACTGGTCAGTCTGAAAAGGAACAGGGTTAGACCAGCACAAATGTTCCTCTCCCCGAAGGCAGAAAGATAAAGTTTGCATTTATAATAGCCCTTGAGCTGACAGGCGCAGGTACCCTTTTTATTCTTGTAAATTTTTTCAATTAATCAATAAACTATTCAAGTATTCATTGAGCACCTGTTTTGTGCCATAGGCATGCTTGGTACTAAGGAAGTGCAGAGAAAGATGGAGGTGTGGTCTCTGCCATCAGAGATCCCATGGAGTGGAATGTCTTTGCTACCTGGAATGGAGACACTGACATACTGTGAGCCCCAGACCACAGTGGACATGGGAAAGAAAGCAGAGCATTTGGTTGCTCGAGGGGACAAGCAGTAAAGTGAGATTCACAATATCTCAAAGTTTTATTCTAAATTGTACACCCTAGGTATCATTCCATCTCTGAATGATTTGCCAAACTTTCCAGCAGGAATTTCAATTTCAGGAGAACAGGGTCTTTATTGGGCTTCTTTACAGTTTTGTGTCCAGTGAAATGCCCGAGAAGTGGTAGACACTTGATAAGAATTTGCTAAATGAAAAATTAATAGAGGCTGAGGTGGACACTGGTACATGCTCTCCTACTTTCCCATGGATTGTCTTTGCAGTTGTTTCTGAACACGTTTTGGGGAAAGGATGACTTTTTTTCTGCCATGTCTCTAGGAACTGGGTGAAGGTTCCAGGGATGAGTAAAATGTGTCCCAGCATCTGGAAATGGATTGCCAGACACGCTTCCCTCAGATGCTCATCAGAGGGGCCTTCTGAGAGCTTTCCAGAAAACTTATTAGACAAGTCCAGCGTCCGCTTATCTCTGGGAGGCATATGAATTCCCCTTTGCTGTTTCTAATGGTTATTATCTGAAAACTGTCTAGACTTTAGATTCCAACTGGGTTAAGGAGAATGAGAATGAAATACTTCTTCACTTGGGGGTGGGGGTGGACACGATGAAATATCCCCATTCCTGACCTCTGGGGCTGACTCCCTGTACAGTCAGCTAGAGGCCCCACAACTCGGGGAATGGGATTTGTCAGTGTCTAAGTGATGTCCCATCACACGGAAACTATATATTGCTTGGCTTGCACAAAAAGTTTTTGCAATAAACTTTTCCATTTGGGTGGAAAGGGAGCAGGAAAAGCCTTTAATCTTGTCTTTTGTATGGTATCTGTGATGGGGTTAGGGTGATTGCTCCTGACTGCTTAGAGAGTATTTTGGTGGGATGGTGGGAGGTGGATTCCAGCCCCCTTTTGGATTCATTTCTAACTTTCTTTTAAAAAATCCCCTTTTATCCCAAAGCTCATCATGTCAAAAGTACGTTTTTTTGCAGTTTATTAAACATGTTGCCTCTTAGATCTTATATTAAAATCTATTTCCATTCTGTAGGGGACAAGTTGAAACCAGAAAAATTGCCTTGTAATGTTTCCACTTTGATTCTGCTGTTTGCAAAGAGCACCTCCAGTTCTCCAGTTTCGGTTAACTCTAGATTTGCTGCCCCACTGGGTGGGGGGAACGGGGGGAGCCCTGGCTTTCCTCACTGCCTGATGGGCCAGGCTCCTCCTTACTGCTCAGCTTTGACGTGGCCTCAGCAGAGTGAGTTAGGGGAGCGTGTCACTGTGAAAATTAAGTGAAATCAAACTTTTCTTTAATCGATCCCACAATCAAATAGAAACTGCTGTTGTCTGTTATTATAGACTCTAAGGGGATCTTGCCCCTCTTTGGGGTCTTCCAGCCTCCAGCGATATCTCCTTTGATTTCTTGAAGCATTTGTCTGATAGCAACAAACGCTTCAAGGGCAGAGGGACTTAATACCCTGCCTGAGCCTGGAGATTTCTCTCCAGCTCATTTTCTCCCAAGACAGCCTGCCCCATTACAGGCCTCTCTCATTGTTAAGAAGTTCTTTCTTTTTAATTTTTTTTTCTTTATTGATTTTAGAGAGAGAGAGAGAAAGGGAGAGGGAGAGAGAGATAGAAACATCGATGAGAGAGAACATCGATTGGCCACCTCCTGCATGCCCCCCTGGGGATCTGGCCCACAACCTGGGCATGTGCCCTGACCGGGAATTGAACTGGCGACCTCTTGGTGCATGGGTCAACGCTCAACCACTGAGCCACACCAGCCGGGCAGTTCTTTCTTTCTTTCTAAGATTTTTTATTGATTTTTAGAGAGAGAGGAAGGGAGAAAGAGAGAGAGAGAAACATCGATTGGCCGCCTCCTGCATGCTCCCTGCTGGGGATCAAGCCTGACAGCCGGGCACGTGCCCTGACCAGGGGTCCAAATGCCTACCTTTCAGTGCATGGGACAACACTCAACCAACTGAGCTACACCAGCAGGGCAAGATGTTCTTTCTTAAATTAAGTTGAAGTTTGTCCTGCTCCCATGCACTGGTCTTTGCCCTGACAGCTGAGAACCTTGTTTAATCTAAATCAGTCTCCCATGAGGAAGAGTGGGGACAATGGCCTGAGACCCCAGGATAGGAGCTGTGAGCTCAGATGCTCTCAAGGGCCTGGGTGGAGTAAGCTGGGCTGATGGTTAGTGGCCCATGACAGACTTAGAGACACGAGAGTGAGATGTTCCATTTCCAAAGGGACAGCCACTCCTGCTAATCATTGCTGTGTGGAAATGTGGCCACAGCTTGCAGTTTTTCAAGAGAAGCTCGAAATTCAGATTTTTTATGTGAAATCTCTCACTTTCTAAATCCTGGCAATTAATTAAAGAAAATTAGCATAGCACAGCAAAACCAAACAAATCAAGCTTCAGGCCAGGAACAGCCCTTGGGTCTTCACTTTATGATGGAAAAACGAAGATCAGGGACTGTAGGCATGAGAACCAAGTATAGTTCTGAAAGTTTTAGGACCTCCACCTCCCCAACCCCCAACCACCACTGTTACTTTTGCTATTTGTTCTCTGTTTCCCAGGAATGATTAGCGAGTAGTCCTTAAATGGTCACATTCAAGGATGGCAAGAAAAGGGAGAGAGACTGTGTCCCAGCTAAAATGTGGTCGTGGGGAAGGCAGCTTCCAGCGACAGTGTGGGTGCAGGGCCGGTAGAGGGAGAGAAAGTGGGGAGAAGAAGGAACTGACAGAGCCTGCCCGGCTGGAGAAGAGAGCAGTCCCTGACATTTCTGGTGCCAAGACTCCTGGGTCCCTCCAGAATCTCATGAGAATAGCATTCCCCTAGGAAAGGGAAAAGTAGCTTAACTTGTTGGGCTGGGTGAACAGGAGCTAACTGGGCAGCTCTGGAGTAAGAATCAAGAGGTAGGCTTCTTGGACAGGAGGTGGGGGTCGAATGGCCTGAAAGGGGAGCGGGGAGGGCGCTAACACCGCTGGCTTCAATGACTGCAGGGCTGAAGCAGCTGGCCACCATGGGGGCTTGGGAGGCTTCATTTTTGCTTCTTTGCTGGTACCTTGGTTAAAATCTCTCTTTTTCTCTATTTCTCTCTATTATATGGATGTGTAGGCCTTTCTACTTTATCTCTGTACACTCTGCACTAGTAAGCCCTTATTGAATGTTTGATGAATGAATACTGTGTTTGTATTTATGTGTAAGACATGTAGCTTTGGTCATGGAAGAGGCCTGCACACCCGCCTCAGGAAACTTGTGACGTCAACTCAGGCTCCCAGGAGCTCAGCTTTCGTGAGCATGCAGGGACCCCTGGGGGGCAGTCAGAACTGTCAGTTCAGCCTTGAAGGTCTTGGGCTTAACAACTTCTAAACATACAGGAGAAGCTGTCCTTCCTGCACTTCAGCAGGGAGAAAGTAGGCAGGTAGGAGGAAGCTTTTGGAAAGTCATGGCTTGGATACCACCTTTGGAAGGAGCTGAAAGGCATGGTAAATACTTGAAGGCCATAGTGGGGACAGGGTAGAATTAGCCCAATCTCTGGGCAATTTTCTGAAGTTCCTAAAGAGTATGGAGAAGTGAAGAGAAAGTCCTGACTGTCTCAGTGGGCTGAAAGCATTGCGATCAGAAAGGCAGGACAGAGGTGGAGAGGGAGAGGACAATTGCAGCAGGAGGGAAGGCAGGAATGATGGATGCTGCTGGGAGCAGGCCATTCTGCTGCCCAGGTAGCCAGCGTTGGCGTTCCCGTGGCCTTGCTGGCGGGAGGGGCTGAGCTCAAAGTCTCAGATTATGCCCAGAACTGTAATGAGTGGAGGAAACAGACATGTTTGTTACTATCTGACTCCATCTGTCTGTCTATCTATCTATCTATCTATCTATCTATCTATCTATCTATCTATCTATCTATCTATCTATCATCTATCATCTATCTATACATGTATATTTATATAGCAATATTTATTATATGTATAAAATGAAAATACTCAAAATTCAAAATGATCATGCCTATTTGCATACCTATATTCAGAAATCACTGCATTCCAGAAAATGCTGAAATGATGAGGCCTAGATTGAAAAATCTGGATTTTTTGACTGACTTCAGGGGTCGTCTAGATTTCCTCCACTTCTGCTTCCCGTTCCCTAATCAGTCTTCTTCGTTCTGAGACAGGGGTTACTAAATCTGCAGTCACTCTCAAATCGTTTTAATTGAGAAGAAGATGGTGTTAGAAGAGAGAAGGGGGGCGTTCCCTCACAGCAGCGGTCTCTTTCAAGGGCATTTCCTGCTGTTGATATTGAAATGGGGCTGCCTGTTCACACTGTTGGAGGGAGAAACTGCTTCAGAACCAACAGCACTGTCTTGGTTGGGTCCGTGGTTCATCTTTTGTATTCATCTTTAGTGTCTGCCCCCCTGGGTCACTGAGTGGGCAGCTGTGGGACAGGGACAGGACCTGGGAGGCAAGTCCTTCTCCTCAACAGCCAGCTGTGAGCACATCAAATCAACCACATCTGCTTTTTAAGAAAGGGAAAAGGAAATTCCCTTGGGAAGAAGCCATGGAAATTGTGCAAAAGATGCCCTGGTCACAAAGGATCAGTGGGGGCAGAGCTCAGTAACAAAATGTGGGTCTGGGGAAAAAAAACAAAACCCTTAAAAATGTATTCAAGAATGTTATTCGCCAGTGACCAGAAATTCCATAACTGTGTCTCCTCCCTAAGGCAAGAAATAGAAATCTTGAGATGAATGAGTGACTTGCAGCCTTCTCGGACAGATTGGCATCCACTGGTCTGCCCACAGCAGACAGCAGTCTTCGATCTGCACTGCATATGTTGGCACTACTTCTCCTGTTTCAAACTGTTTTCTGGTTGTTTCATGCTTCGTTGTCTTGTCTTTCCAAATAGCCTGGTGTCAGTTCTATTTCAGTGTTGTCACTAAAGGGTTCTTTCTGAAATCCTGCCCCAGATCCAAGGAGAAACCTAGACTGTGGCCCTCCGGCTGGAGCATTGGAGGCCTTGGGAGCCCCTGTGAGCTCTATGGTCATGGCCAGGCTGGCTGCCTGGTTCTGCCTGGCTCTGGGCTGCTTCCACTGCAGTAGAGGCTGTCCCTGAGCCCTGCCTGCTCAGCTAGGTCACCACTCTAGCACCTCATCTCTGCTAGCTCCTTGCTGTGTCTGCATCCTCATTCTGGCCTCTTGTCTTGACCTCCACAATCTTCCTGTCTACATTTCTGCTTCTTGCCTGATACTGAGAAGCACTCACTGCTGCTTCCGAGATGCTGCCACATCACTCTGCCTTGCTCTCTGGGATCCGATCCTTGGGCATCCACACAGTTCAGATCTAACTGGAGTGGACTTGGTGGTTCTGACTCCAGCCCCACCTTGGCAAGGGTCAGATCTCCTCTTCTGGTTAACTCTCCTTCATTCTGCACTCCCCCCCAGCCCCCCGTCCCAATCCAGGTTCTCTCTGGCTCAGAGAAGTTGGGGCAGAAAGCAACAATGTGCATTTCAGCTAAAGCATGGTAATCATTGGATTATCCATGTGTGAAGCCGGTAGTCATTGCAAAGACAGGATAAAGAGGACCAAGGGGATGTGGAGACAAGAGGTGCCTTTTCATTCCCTTGTCCCTCCCTTCCTTCCTTATTTTAATTCTTTGTATGTGCAAGATAATATGTTGGTTATTTTGCACTGGCCTTCTTCAATGCCTGAAGTTTCTACCTCTAGATTTACTATGCTTGCCACAGGTTACAATGGTTAGTGGTCAGTAGGAATGTCTGAGGACAGGGAAGGAGATCAAGGCATGTCAAGAACAGTGGCTTCCAAATATGGTTGGGCAGATTAGGACCAGACTGTGATGATGTTTTCACTTATCCTGGGAAAATGAAAAATATACGGGCAGTGGAGTGAGTTATTCATGAAGAGAAAAGTGGGTAATTTAAAAGACATACTGATTTTGAGATCACACTTAACTTTTTTGAGATAGACATGTCTGTTTTGAAAGACGAAGTGGTGAGGGGAGATGATCTGACTTTGGGTGGGGGGCACACAATGCAATATACAGATCGTGTATCATAGAGATGTACACTTGAAACCTGTATAATCTGATTAACCAGCCACCCCAATAAATTTAATAAAAAGAAAAAAAGAAAGATTAAATGATGTAAGTCGATAGGTTGTTTAAAAAAATTTTTTTTCTTTATTGATTTTAGAGAGAGGGAGAGAGAGATAGAAATATCGATGGGAGAGAACATCGACTGGCCATCTCCTACATGCCCCTCACTGGGGATTTGGCCCACAACCTGGGCATGTGCCCTGACCGGGAGTTGAACTGGCGGCCTCTTGGTGCATGGGTCAATGCTCAACCAGTGAGCCACACTGGCCGGGCGAAAGTAGGTTTTTATTTTGTTTTAGGTTCTTACATGACAAAATAGTTGGCAACTGCAAGTTGGTTTCTTTGTGTTTATTTATCTCTTAAAAATGAACTGGACCATGAGATTTCTAATTTTGACTACTGCTAATCTAGAACATGGGGTCCCATCAGAGAGCAGGCTGGGGTTCAGGGGGAAAAGAGACATGGACAGCCAGGGAGCATCAGGGGCTTGGGTTTGAGAGGGATCCAAAGCCTACAGAACATGTCCACCTTGTGCCCAAAGCCTGCCTGGTGCCAGCATGGTAGACATACAAGAAGGATGGATCTAGAGTAATTCTGCCTGAAATAGAACTCTTCCTTCTCTTGCCTCAGTGAAAAGGCTTTCAAGTCAGAAAATCTCTTTCATTTCTTATCTAGATGGGAGACTGTGATCCATCTAGAGACTGAGGTGGTTGAGGGAAATTGCTGTTTACATTTCAGCACCAGTGGCTTTGTGTTTTGCTGAAGTGCCTAGCCCTCAGGACACCCAGCCTCTGAAGTCAGAGGTCAGTGTGTTGTAATGTGAATAACAGTCATGTTACCAAGTTTAGCAATCTCATACACCCAGAGGAATACGCGGACTAGTCCGTAAAAATTAGTTTCTGTTTTGTTTTGTTTTGTTTTCATTAAGTTTAAAGACTTTGTAGGGGAAAGAGAAATTCATCTTGCAGTAGGGATGCTGGGGAATCCATCTCCAGCCCTACCACCCTCTTACTGTGATTTCTAAAGAAGCATAATTTTCAGAAAAAATGGAAGTTATAAAAGCAAAATGGAAAATTTGAGATTAAAATATAAGCAATTGTTTAAAAATGTCCTTTATATTCCTGAGGTGACTTTTTAGTTTAAAATATAAAAATGTAGTACGTATAAGTTGTTTTGTTCAGAATTGTCACACATTCAAAACAACAGTATTCAAAAGTCGCCCATTTTAGATTTAATAATTTTTCAAATGCTGAACATTTTTATCACCAATGGAATTATAGTTTACTGATCTTTAAATAAGCTAGACATCATCATTTATTTTTTATTATTTAAATAATGTAGCTAACTTATCTTTCCCTGGCTTTAAAAAAGTCCCCTGAGGATTGCAAAGACAGTTGTTAGTTATACTTTGTGGAATTTAGCATTTCTCACAATGACAAGTAGATTCAGAAAGCTTTCATATCCAGAAAGGGATGAGAAAAAAGAAGCTATTTTTATTTTTTTTAAGGATGAATGATTTTTATTTGTGTGAAATTAGATTCCTGGGTTAAGAAGCTATCTTTTAATTCTCTCATCTGTATCACTGAGTTCAACCTTTGACAAGTTTTGTCTACTGTGTCTCATTTCTCAGGTGTTCCCATCCAAAGTTGCTCTTCCCTGAAGCTTATTTTTTATTCTGTCAATAAGTTTCTGCAAACAGATTGGTTCAATCTTTTCCATTAAAAAATTTTTTTTTCTTTATTGCTTTTAGAGAGAAAGGAAGGGAGAGGGAGAGAGAGATAGAAACATCGATGAGAGAGAACATCAGTTAGTTGCCTCCTGCATGCCCCACACTGGGGATTTGGCCCACAACCTGGGCATGTATCCTGACTGGGAATCAAACCTGCGACCTCTTGGTGCATGGGTTGATGCTCAACCACTGAGCCAGGCAAATCTTTTCCATTTTTTAAAATCCTAGATTTTTTGTCTTTATTTCCAAATTATCTATGAGTATGACAAACGTAGACCAGCTATTTTCACACAGTGCAGATGATGGAGAAACACCAAGCAGGTGGGAAGATGATAAGGACGCACAAAAGCTACAAGGCAGAAAGAACAAACTCATCAGAGCTTCAGGCTTTCCCTCCCATTACCCACATGAAAATGTTCTCGATTCAGAAGATACAGAAATGTCTGTCTTTTCCAATATCAAATTCTTGGTTTTCTTTTTTTAAAATATTTTTTCTTTATTGATTTTAGAGAGAGGAAGGGAGAGGGAGAGAGAGATAGAAACATCGATGAGAGAGAACATTGATTGGCTGCCTCCTGCATGCCCCCCACTGGGGATCAGGCGCACAACCTGGGCATGTGCCCTGATGGGGAATCAAACCAGCGACCTCTTGGTGCATGGGTTGATGCTCAACCACTGAGCCACACCGGCTGGGCAAATTCTTGGTTTTCTAATCTTGTCATGGTGGATCTGGGCAAAGTAAATAAAAAAACTCTGGAAAGGATTCACAGTTCTAGGTGCCATTATAAACATTTGTGATTCATGGGAAGATATCAAAATAGCAACATTAACAGGCATTTGGAAGAAGTTGATTCCAGCCCTCATGGCTGACTGAGGGGTTCAAGACCTCAGCGGAGGAAGCAACCGCAGATGTGGTGGAAGTAGCAGGAGAACTGGAATTAGAAGTGGAGCCTGAAGATGTGACTGAATTGCTACCATTTCATGATAAAACTTTAATGGATGAGGAGTTGCTTCTTATGGCTGGGCAAAGAAAGTGGTTTCTTGTGATGGAATTTACTCCTGGTAAAATTGCTGTAACAATTGCTGAAATGACAACAAAGGATTTAGAATATTATATAAACTTAGGTGATACAGCATGGCAGAATTTGAAAGAACTGACTCCAATTTTGGAAGAAGGCCTACTGTGGGTAAAAAGCTGTCAAACAGCCCAGCCAGTGTGGCTCAGTGGTTGAGTGTCGACCCATGCACCAAGAGGTTGCTGGTTCAATTCACGGCCAGGGCACATGCCCAGGTTGTGGGCTGATCCCCAGTGGGGGCTGTGGGGGGCTGTGCAGGAGGCAGCCGATCGATGTTCTCTCTCATTGATGTTTCTGTCTCTCCCTCTCCCCTCCCCTCTCTATAATCAACAAAGAAAAATATTTTTTTTTTAAAAAGAAGCTATCAAACAGCATTGCATCCTACAGAGAAATCGTTCGTGAAAGGAAGAGCTAATCAATGCAGCAAACTTCATTGTTGTCTCATTACATCCTGGGACTTATTTATTTCATAATTGGAAGTTTGTAAATTTTGACCTTCACCCATTTTGCTCACTCCTCAGTCCCTGACTCTGACAACCACCAACCTGCTCTCTGTATCTATGAGTTTGGTTTTTCTTTTTTTAGATTCCACATAAAGTAAGATCATACAGCATTTGTCTTTTTCTCTCTGGCTTATTTTACTTAGCACAATGCCCTCAAGGTCCATCCATGTTATTGCAAATGGCAGGATTTTCTTCTTTTTAGGTCGTTTCCCATACAATTTTTTATGTGTTCATAAAACCTTCCTAAAATTGACCAAAATAAAAAACAGTGGGACTTTTATAGGACACTTTCTGTAATCATGAATGAATAAAATTAGAAATAAACAATAAAAGGATACTAACAAATAATGACTATTTGGAAATAAGAAACAGTTCTAGATAACACTAAAATCAAAGAGGAAGTTTAAAAAGAATTTTCTATCTAGAAACAAAAGGAGAATTATTGAAGTGGAAAACCAACGACAACAAAAAAGCAGAACAGCTTTTTTGTTCATCAATAAGTGAAAAGAGAAAAAAATCTCAACACAACAGTAAATGCCAAAAAGACATTGAATTAAAATTTGTCATTCTTAATATACATAGGAATAGGAAAAAGGAAACTTTTGAATATAAAGGCCACCAAAAGACAACAGGAAATTACCCTAAAGTGAAAGATGGTGCTAAGACCATTTCAATTCCAATAAAAAAATTAGAGAGAAGGATGCCTACAATCACCATGATCATTTAATGTTATTTTGGAGTTTTTAGTAAATGTAATAAGGCAACAAAGTTAAATAGCAGGCATAAATATTGGAGAAAAATAGGTAAAACCATCACTTTTTGTGACTAATAAAATTATATATATGAAATCTAAGGAACCTGGAGGAAAAAAACCTACTGAATTTAATAAATGAACTTAGATGCAAGATAATTATATAAAAACAATTTTTTCACTATTCTAATAGTAAGCACCTAATAATGGAAATATTATATCATTTAAAATAATGACAACATAATTTAAAGTGAAGACCCAGAATCTATATAAAAATACCTTACTATAAAACATAAGATCTGAATAAACAGAGAGGCACATTATATTCTTAGATAGGAAGATAATATAATAAACATGACTGTCCTCCCAAATTGATATATAAATCTTTGCAGCTTAAAACTTTGATGGGTTTTCCTTAGAACTGGATGTAAAGATCTTAAATTTTATATAGGATATTCAAGAATAAGAATATTATGAGAGCTCTGGCTGGGTGGGTCAGTTGGTTGGAGCATTGTACTGAACACCAAAAGGTTGTGGGTTCGATCCCTGGTCAGGACACAAATGGGAGAAAACCGATTGATGTTTCTCTTCCACACCAATGTTTCTCTCTCTCTATCTTTCTGTCTCTCTCTCTCTTTCTGTCACTGTCTCTTTCTCTCCCTTTCTCTCTCTCTAAAAGCAATAAAAACATATCCTCGGGTGAGGATTACAAAAACAAAGAATATTATGAGAAAGGAGAACAATAAGGAATGACTTGCCTCATATACAATATGTACTATAAAGCCTCTATAATAAAACCAATATGGTATTTATGTAAGAATAGACAAGTAAGTTATTGGAACAGAATTAACAATCCAGAATTAGATGTCAGAATAAATGAGAATTTAACATAAGACAAGTGTGGTGGTTTAATTCAGAGGGAAAATAATGGACTCTTTAATGAATGGCACTAGCATAACTGGATATCCATCTGGAAATAAAAATGGACCCCATTCTTATATCAAACAGAAAAATAAATTCCAGATGGATTAAAGACAAATGTAAGACAAATGTAAAAAGAAAAACAGTAAAATGTTGCAAGAAAATATAGACTATAGGAGTTAGGGAGATCCTAACACCAAGATTGGAAACGCAGAAGTAATAAAAGAAAAGTAAGACTTATGTGGCTACATAAAAGTTAAAAAAAAATTTTTTTTTTCTTTATTGATTTTTAGAGAGAGAGGAAGGGAGAGGGAGAGATAGAAACATCAATGAGAGAGAACATCGATTGGCCGCCTCTTGCACGCCCCCTACTGGGGACTGGGCCCACAACCTGGGCATGTGCCCTGACTGGGAATTGAACTGGCGACCTCTTGGTGCATGGGTCGATGCTCAACCACTGAGCCACACCAGCTGGGCTGGCTCCATAAAAGTTTTAAGTTTTTATATAGGAAACATTTCCATATACATTAATAATAGATCTTAGAAAATATTTACAATGCAGACATCAAAGAGTTAACTTATTAAATATATAAAGAACCCTAACAAATTGATAAAAGTCATACCAAGCAACAGAAAACTAGGCAGTGTGTTTGCATAGACAATTTACAGAACGATTAGTAAAAAACTATATGAAAAGATGCTCAAATTCATTAGTAATCAAGGAAATGCAAAGTAAAGCAATAATAAAGGATCAGTTTACACCTATTAGACTAGCAAAATTAAGAAGAACTCAAACTCATTGTCAGGGATGTATGTAAAAGACACTTGTGCTTATGAAAATGTGAAGTGTTACCTCCTTTTTGAAAAGCAGCTGAGGACATCTATTAAAATGTAAAATATCATACACCCTTTGAGAACCAGCATTATACTTCCAGGAATTCGTTGCATGAAAACAAATGTATACAATTTCATGAGGGCATATATGTTTATTGCAGTATTGTTTGTAGTGGCCCAGTACCAGAAAAAAAGTTGAATTTCCTGTCAATGGGAAAATGACTGAATAAATAATGATATATCCACACCATGAAATAGTGTGCAACCATTAAAAAATCCAGATTTAGAGTCATCCCAGATGACTTGGAGCAATTTCCCTGAGGAAACGTTTGAGTGAGTAATGCAAAATGCAGTAAAGTATGTATAAAACACATGATACCAGAAAAATGTCACGTGTGTGTGTGTGTGTGTGTGTGTGTGTGTGTGTGTGATTATCTGATTATGGAAAAAGTTTACCCACTGACTTCATGAAACTCCCATTTAGAGTTCTTTTCCTTCATGGCCTTTATCATAGTTTGTTACTTTATTTACATGTTTATATATTATGTATTATGTACTATATTATTTGTAGATTGTTTGTGGGATTACTTATTTATATATGTCTCTCATACTAAATAAGATTGGGGCTATGTTCGTTTTTGTCTTCCTTCTGTGGGCTCTGCAGCCCAGCACCTGGTACAGCCCCTGGCCCACAACAGGTACTCAATGAATATTTGTCACACAAATGAGTATGACTCCAAATTCTGCATTTAGGAAAGGGCAACAAATTTAGCTAAAAATTAAGACAGCTTCCTGGGTATCTTAAATAGACACTGCAATGTATCTTTTCTTCTAGCTAAGGACCTAATGATGTAGCTGAAAGCCTCTGTCCTCATCACCAGATATGATCACTTTTTTTGTCATCTTTATATTTCTCCCTGGTGGCATATTATTCAGCCCAGAATTGAACAGTGTATACAGGGTCATACTGATGTAAATGCTGTCTGTTGGTTGCCAGAATTCAGAGCCATCAAAGCGTGGAAGATGTGAGTGTGGCTGCCGGGCAGACAGGCCAGCCCTGTGTGTCAAAACCAAGTCAGAGTTACTTGACCAACGGTGAAATGTGGATGAGCCGGGAGAGTGGTGGGTGCTGATGCCCTTATAGCACAAGGGTCAAGGCAAGAGATACTGTTGAGAGGTGATGGAATGAGAATAGATGTTTCTATTATTTAAAGATACAAAGGAATAAAAATCAGCATAAATATCAAACATTGGGAGGAGATGAGAATAAACGAGTTAAAGTCTCCTTGTTCATATGGCTCCAATTGGTGGTCAATACACTATAGTTAGCAGTTGATACATTAAAGTAGAGTGGTCAGTTTTAATTAAGTATTTTCTTTAGCTTTATAAGGTAACCACTGGAAGAAACAAACAAAAACTTTAAAAGAGATTTTTTCCAGGAAGTGGCACCATGGGTGGTACAGGGTAGAAAGGGACAGTGTGACTTTTCATCATAAGCTTTTTTATGCTATTGACTGTGTTACCTGTATGCACATATTTTGATAAAAAAAACATCCCCACTCTGTTTTATCATAGTAAACCTCAGACTTAGCCATCGGTCCCACAGTCGAGTAGCCAGTGTTTTTGACTATCCTATCGGTGTCAACTTCTCTCCGGGTCCAAGAGTCACAGCATCTTCTCACAAGATCCCCTCTTTGTTTTACTATACCAGCTCTCACTCCTTCCTCAGGAAAGGTAACTGAACCCTTGTTCCACACCTCACATTCTCCACACCTTTTTTCAGGCTCTGGCAGGATGGCCCGAAGGGGATCAAGTGGGAATACAGGAAGGTCTTTCCTTTATGAGTATCAGCCATCACCACCCATTGCTGGGGAATTGCTTGTGTAGCTGTTCCCAAATCCCTCCAAACACTGAGCAGTGGGCAATGGGAGGATGGAGGCCACAGGGCCCTGCTGAAGGTCAGATTCAGAATCCTCAGTCCTGTCAATCAGATCCACGATTTTACAGAGCCTGTGAGATTTCAAACAGGCAAAGTGGAGTATATTGGAAAGAGCATGCCTTTAGGAGTAAGAGCATAGGAGTTCCAGCCTGTTATTGACGTTAACTTCACCAATTCAGTCCAGTGTAAAATGTATGTATTATACCTTTCCAGCTACCTCATTATGAAGCGGGAAGAAAGAGAGGAGGCATGTGGAAGTGTTTTATAGATAAAACTAAAATCTCTACAATTTAATATTATTCACTATATAACAGGAGCTTTATATTCATCATCTCTTATTCTTGTAGCAACTCTGAGGCTCAGAGATATCAAATGACCATTTATTCATTAATTTCTCCCTTCATCAAAAATTCATAGAGTCCTGCCTATGTGACATGCCTTGTTCTAGGTATGTACATATATTATCTCATTTAATTTATTATTAGCTTACACCCAGTGTTGTGCTGGAACCTGTGGTAAAAGAAAAAATCAGTAACAGTGATCTTTTTTTTTTTAAAAAAAGTTTTGTTTTCTTTATTGATTTTACAGAGAGAGGAAGGGAGAGGGAGAGAGGTAGAAACATTGATGAGAGAGAACATCGATTGGCTGCCTCCTGCATGCTCCCCACTGGGGATTTGGCCCACAACCTGGGCATGTGCCCTGACCAGGAATTGAACCAGCAACTTCTTGGTGCATGGATCGATGCTCAACCACTGAGTCACACTGGCCAGGCAGTAACAGTGATCTTATTTGTTCATCATGGACCTCTTTGCATTAATTTTTATTTAAAAATATTGCATTAAAATGTTATTTATCTTGATTTTTGAGTTTTTTTGGCACCTCTCTGGTCTTTGCTCTCCAATGAGATAGGTACTACCCTAATCATATTACAGAAAAAGAAATTTCAGTCCAGGTATATTAGTTAACTTGCCCAAGGTTACAAAACTAATAAGCAGTAGAACAATAATATATATGCAAGTCTATGTGATTTTATGCCACTGTATCATGCTATTTTTTAATTGAGGGAATACACAGAAAAATTCCTCTAAGATCCAGAAAGTGCTATTTAGTATTACTGTTTTAAAGCTTCTTTATACTCTCAATGTGTTTTATTTTGGATTACATGCTCCTATCATTTAGAGACCCTCATTTTCTTTGTATGACACAGCATTATGTCCAGATAGGAGTTTAATTAGTAACAATTATATATAATCATATATAGTGTGCTTCCACATATTATCTGTTTGTGCTTTACGAACCAATGAAATAGAATAGATGGATAAATTTCTCCATTTCTTGGATAATGAAACTGGGATTTACGGAGAGGAAATGACTTTGAGATAGTATAGTCTCCTCTGTGCTCTTTATTGTTTTTATTGTTGGATGCTAATAATGGTGGGAATGTCCATAGTTCCAGAGTGAGAGACCAGAGAGAAAAACTTAACACACTAAATTAACAGTGAGATGATGGGAGGGGAATCTGAGCACTCAGAAATGGAATGGGGGCAGGGGCTGGAGATCCACGTCAACGTCTTATTTATAGATAATCACAGAAACCCCTAATAAGAGGCAGGTCTGAGGATCTTCCTGTGGAAGCTTCTCAGAGGCAACTTGCAACTGAGCAATAGTGTATTTATGCTCAGTTTGTATAGGATTACTATTATTTACCCTTCCTCAAGAATACTTCCACCAGGGAAGAGGAAAATTAATGTGCCTGCCTTTTCTTTCCCCACTTCTTTCAAGTCTGTGGCATGTGAATATCCAGACCAGTAGAGGGCGCTCCCGCCAGTTGGCATGCCATTTAGTGGTTGATTTGCCCATGAACCAAAGAGGAGTTAGTTACCTCCTGAACACCAGCCCAGTTCATGAAGATCAGCAATGTGACAGGGCCTTTGGACACAGTTATCACTAGGGTTTGAACAGAGAAATTACTACAACAACCTTCTCACTGGACTGTCTGACTCTGTCTTGCCCTTCTCAAACCCAAACCAAAGCTAGAGTAATTTTAGTTTCCTTCGGTGATTTCCCTTTCCCTTAGATAAAGTCCAAACCAGAACAGCTTCTTACAATATTTCCAGCCCCATTTCTCACAACCTCCATCCTCACATGTCATGGTCAATTCTGAGCCAATTTTAAGGCCCAAATTCACAGGCCTGTCTCTCACTTCTGGAACTGTGTACAAGTTGGATTTTCTGCCTAGGTTCTCTTTCCCCTGGATACCTCTTGCATGGCTACCTTTTTTTTTTTTTTTCCCAGCTCCCAGATTAGATGTTGTTTTCTGGGAAAACTTCCCTGCCCCCTCAGGTGGGATTACAGCTTCTTCCCATGTGTTTCCTCTCACCTGCCTTGCCCAGGTATGGCACTTGGGCTAGTGTACAGTAATCGAGTGTTACCCTGACTGACTTTCTCCACTGAATTGTAAGCTCTGAGATCCTCCAACCCACTGGCCTCCGAGTTCCTTGATCTCCTCTCCTTTTCTGCTCTCTACCCCATTTCAGCCACTTACTTCCATGTAGATCATTCCTTATGGCTCCATGTCCTGGACCTTCTACATAGTAGGAACTCAGCAGAGACTATTTGGTGAGTAAAATATTTTTTAAACAATTTGTTCTACAGCACTGTCTTTATTTTTTATTTATTTAGTTTTTAAATCCTCACCCGAGGATATTTTTCCATTTATCTTCAGATAGAGTGGGAGGGAAGGAGAGAGGGAGATTGAGAGAAACATTGATGTGAAAGAGACACATCGACTGGTTGCCTTCTGCACAACCCCAACCAGGGCGAGGGATGAACTACAACCAAGATACATGTCCTTGACTGGAATGGAACCCGAGACTCATTTGTCCGAGGGCCGATGCTCTAACCACTGAGCCAAACCTGTCAGGACTACAGCACTGTCTTTTAATGTGTCACTCATGAAATACCTATGGCCTTTGTTATGACACAGATCCCTGGGCAAACTGTCAGAGAGATTCTAGAGGTGGGATGAGGCCCAAGAGTCTGTATTTTAACAGATTTATATGTGATTCTCATGCATATTGAAAATTGAGAGCTGCTGCTCTGTTTATCAGTAATGGAGAAAATCCTTTTTATGTTTGTTGTGCCACCAACACAGTCAAACGCCCTGTCCAATAATCTCTCAGGCTATGGATCTTCTTCCTTGAAGGGAGAATGGGATCTGGTGGCCTTTCCAGCATAGTCTCTCCAAACTATCTGATCCTCCCCTCCTGAGAACTTCCCCCCTTGAGGGAGAAAGCCTCTTTGTATTTGGCCTGGTCCTGGTGGGGCTGTTCCCACCAGGTATGGGTGTGACTGCAGAGAAGTGTGTTTTGTTCTTCTAGGGCTGTGGTTTCTCTGGATGGGGGAGCCAGCTTCTCACCCCACATTCTTGACTCTGCATCTCCAGGTTATTTCTCCCTGTGTGTGCAAGCACTTTGTAAATGTGATAATGAGGGGTCCAATTTGCTGTGCTAACAGATAAAACAGAGGAGCTGAGTGCAGGGCTCCCCTGGAAAGCAAATGTCAACAACTGTTGCTTGGATTGTTTCCTCATTTCCCCTGCCTCTGCTACCCCCTCACTCAGCTTGAACTAATTAGGCGGCTAGCACTTTATAATGAAGGCTAATAATCACCTAATGGGTAGTCTTGAACAAACAAGCTGTAAGGGCTAGAGCAAAACTCGGTTTCCCTATCCCCAGGCCCTTGGGAATTCTGCCAGACAGGTGAAATGACCCTCAGGGGCCAGAATCAGGGCCATGGGGACCACTCAACCATCCCCTCCTTTGCCAAGCCTGCTAGAAGATTTTCCATTATATAGCCAGGGCTCCGGGATTGGCCAGACCTTAGTTTGGAGAGAGTCAGAAAAGCAGTTGCCCCCAGTGAGACCCCCTCCTCCACACACCCCCATGTCACCTGATAACAGGAGTTGGGAGAGGGCAGTGTCAAACCCCCCTGAGGCACTCTTTTATGCTCTCAGAATAATCGAGTTTCAAAGAAGAGAACAGATGGATTTCATTTTCCTAACTTTTAGCTGGTTCCAATGTGCAAACAGTTAAGATCATAATGTTAACATTTTCTCAATGTTTTATGTGCATATAAAATATTTGTGAAGAATGTGCTTTTGAATGCAAAGTTTGATCCAATTACAATTTTATAGAGTTTATAAAAACATAAAAAGTATGTTTTCTGGGTGTCTGAGACCCTTTTGGCCTTTACAGTAAACTTGGAAGCTCGCAGGGAAACATAATTGCCACCATGTCAGAGAGAACCCTATGGAGCTTAAAATGATGAGCCCATTATGTAAATATGGAAACATCCCATAGTCTCTTGGGGTGAATGAGATACTGATGAATGGAATTAAAAACAATTCTGTGGGCTTGGATCAGATTGGAAATGGTTGTTGTTTTCTGTCTTTGAAGAGCCGTAAGGAAAAAAAAAAAAAAGTAAGGAAAAGAATCTTGCAAACTTAACTTCTGTGGTTTAGAAAACGTAAGGTGGCTCCATGCAAGATCAGGCAGCTGGTTTATTAGTGGGGCAGCAGCAGCAGCTCCACAGCAGAAAGTCACCTTTTCAGTGTAAACTCTAAAGTCAGCAGAATGTGCAGGAAGCTTATACTTGAGGATGAAGTGTAAGGGGATGCTCCTAGGAATGGAGACAGCGCTCTTTCCAGTCTCCTCTTCACTGTACCTGGGCAAGTAACTCCAGCAAGCTGAGCCTTGACACCTTGCTTGTAAAAAGAGAGGACTGGGTAGAGGATCTCTCTTCTAGTTCTAAAATGCTGTAATAACCTACCACCCTTCCTGCCCCAAGCTAATTTCAAGCTGTTGGAATACATGAGACAACCATCAGTAGTAGGTCTAGAAGAGGTGTCCATTCAATTAAAGGGTGTCCAAAACCGAATTCCCAACCAGAGGGCTTGGTTCTTGAAAACTATAGTTGCATAAAGAGCCTGTTTCTGAGTCGACTGGCTTGCAGCTTCCTGTATTTTCTGATTCCATGTGTAAGTAGTTCATAACATTACCAGCCCATTCTCATTCCGAGATGTTGATTAGGAATAGCTCTTGATACCATAGTGAGAGCATGCACAGGACTGTAAAGAATAGTTCTGTTAAGCAAATGTAGACCGGATTTCTTTCCAGGGACTGCTCCAGCTCCAGCAGCTTCCCTGTGGCATTCAGGTGCCTTACGAGGTGAGCATTTTTCCATTGCACACATCTGGGGCAGGTCCCCTAGCTCTGGAGAAACCCAAGGTCGTCTAATGAGAATTGCTCTCAGTGCACCTGATTTGAGTCTGTATCATTGACTAGGAGAATTCTGAGCCCTCAGACTAGGGGAAATGTAGAGATTATCTTGTCTTATACATAAGGAAAATGTATAAAGCTCAGAAAGGTCAAGAGACTTGGGCAAAGTCACACAGTTTCCCAAGGCAGGACTCCTGCCATTTTGATATACTCTTGTTGGCCTCTTCCGTATTTACATGGGGAGTTTGAGGAAATCCATGTGGCTGGAACCAAATGAGGGAGGGAGAGTATGAGTTTCTTAGGGCTGCCATAACAAATTGTCATAGACTTGGTGGCTTAAAACAATGGAAATATATATGCTCACAGTTCTGGAGGCTGGAAGTCTAAAATCAAGGCATCAGCAGGGCCACACTTCCTTTGAAGGCTCTAAGGAAGAACCCTTCCTGGCCTGTCCCTTCAGCCAGCGTGCTCCCAAGCATTCCTTGGCTTGTGACAATATAATCCAACCTCTGACCGCCTCCATTTTTACCTGACTTGCTTCTCTGTCTCTCTGTGGGTCTTCTTTTCTCAAAAGAACACCAGTCATTGGAATTAGGGACCACCTTAATTCAGTATGATCTCATCCCAATACTTAACTAATTATATCTGCCTCCTATATTTTCAAAGGAGGTCACATTCTGAGGTTCTGAATAGATGTGAATTCTGAGAAACACTACTTAGCCCCATTATAGGTGAGTGGTAGGAAAGGCAGTCAGAGAGAAGAGCAGGGTTCTATCTGTTCCTGAAACATGCTGAGCAAATTCTTTCCTCACTGCTCTTGTGCTACATGTTTTCCCCCAGATATTTGTGTGGCATGTTCCCTCCCTTCCTTCATGTCATCTCTTTCCTTGCTTCCTTCAAGCCTTCTTAATTATGTGGGATCTTACAGGCCGTTTGTAATAATTTTGGTTTTTATTCAATGTGAGAAGTCATTGGAGGATTTTGAGCAAAAGGGCCACATAATCTGACATGTTTTGTAAGATTCTCTCTGGTTGCTGTAGGAAAGTTGGCTGTAGGAGGAAAGGATGTGACTTTTGCAGTAGATTACAGGAAATATGCTCAGAGTTGGAAGTAGTGGAAGTATAGATGTGATCAGATTCTGAATATATTTTGAACGTATAGCTCGAGTTTTGGTCATTAAAGCTTGAGACACCTATTTGACATCCAAATGGAGATGTTGATTAAGCAGTCAGATTTATAAGTCTAGCATTAAGGGGAGAGGAACACGTTAGAGATAAATATTTGGAAGTCACAGCAGTAAGATGGTATTTAAAGCCATATTACCTCACAAGTGAGCTCACCTGAGGAATAGAATGAAGAAAAAGGAAAGAGAGGTCTAAGGACTATATCTTTGGACTCTGAATCATTTAGGGGTTGGAAAGATAAGGAGGATCCAGCAAAGGAAACTGAGATGAAAGGAGCAATGAGAAAGGAAGAGAACAAGAGAAAGTGGTGGCCTGGAAGCCAGGTGGAGGGCAGTTTCAAAATGGAGGGAATGATCAACTATATCAAGATTGGCCGATAGGTCAAAAAGAATGAGACCTTAGGACAGTGGGGGCCCCTGGTGACCTTGATGAGAAGTTGTGATGAGGATAAAGCATGATTAAGTGACTTCCCTGTTAGAATTCTGGGTAAGGTGGAAAAGAGCTGTAATGGAACCTACCCACTCCCATTCCAGGGGTGCATCCTGAACCGGCTAACTAATCAGCTATCTCACTACATTTGCTAGGGGCAGCTTTGGGGCCATATGACCTAAGTGCTGGGCAATGAGACCAGAGGGGAGGCTGGCTGAGGAGATTAGGACAAAATGTATCCTCATGCCTACAAAGGAAAAAGCTGGACGAGATGTGCTCTTCTTCTTTCTATTGGTCTCTGGAGATGACACATCGATGAGCCAAATGCCACTAAGCAGAGAAGTTTCTTTTCCTTCTGTGCACAGAGAGGTCTGCCGTGTTCTGTCCTTTCTCTACCCAGGCTACTCTGAGGAAGGAGGCAAAGAGAAGTGGATGACCCAGGCCTGATCTTGTCTCCCAGGTTTGGGGCCTCACTGCACGGCAACCTTCTGAGCAAAACTGCAGCGTCCCTTCTGGTCTCTGTCTTCTGAGTGTCCTCCAGTCTCAGACATCCCCTCACCTCCTGTCCTAGTTCCCTTTAGAGATTCTTTTCTGCCACTGTTTGGGTTGTGCCTCACAACCTCTTCGTAGTTTAAAAATTAGGACTCCTGAAGCTGCAAAAATCTGCCTGGCCAAAACATTGAGAGTGGAATAGAAGATTCTTAGGCCTTAGGGTGACGCCAGGAGACTCATTTCGGAGCTGAGGGGTTCACCCAGGGGCCTCACACACAGCACACTAGAGAGAGCCAGTCTTCATTTCTGCAGGCCTTTCCTCTCCCAGGCAGACTCCCCGGGGGCTCTTTAGACCAAAGTACTTCACAGGAAGCTAGAAAAGGAGTCCTTGGAAACATACAGAGGCCAACTACGTGGGGGTGAGCAAGAGGTAAAGATTTTTGTTCCAAAGGAAGGAAGCATAATGAAGGATGCTTTCATTTAGCCTGTGATGACAAGATAAGGAATTAATAGGTTTAAGCTGCATTGAGGAACGCTGAGATAACAGCGGGTGATAAACCTCCCAACCAGATGGTGCTCCAGACAACACGGGAGGATCCCTGGGCTCCAGCCCAGACTCCCTCGGAGTTCCAGGGCTTTAGGGTGCTAGCAAGGCCAGCCCACACCCTCTTGGCCTTGGCAGTGTGTGGAAGTGGACAGAGCAACCTGTAGAGAGCTGGAAAAGGAATACATGCGGGGAAGTAGGTCTGTTCCAGCCTGGGGAAGTGAGGGAGTCAGCCAGGACTGACCCTGTGCCGATGCATTTATTCCCTTCAGGAGACCAAAACATCCCCAGGTTCCACATCAGGAACCCAGGATTTCCCAAAGTGAATTTCTAGGGAAGTGACACGTTTACTGGAAGTGTGTGCACTTACCCTGACCTTGAGGGTTATGGGGCCAGTGGGGAAAAGGAGAGTGGAGAGAATTACTCTTTCTGAAGCTGGAGGATAAGGGAAGCAAGGAGAGGGAGTCTCTTTGACTTAGTAATTGTGGGAAATGCCTTCTGGCTACCTGTGGCACCCCCTCTTTGGTATGCTTCTCTTGTCTGGAATGGATCATTTTGGCTAACGTCCTGCTCCTCTTTGCATCCCACCAAAAATGGGAAAGAAAAAAACAAAAGTAAAGAAAAGCCCAATACATGAAGTAATCAGATTTACCGATGCCTCTAGCAGTGGCCAGCATCTTGAGAAGCTGTCAAGGCCCGTCCTTATGGAGAGCACAGATCCTGCTGGGGCCAGAGCTACTCAGCAGAATTCTTTTCCCCAAAGGTTCCGGGAGAGGGATGCTCCCTACTCCACTGGCTACTCTTTCTCACTCTTTCGATCAGAGTCAGGCCCCATTCCCCTAACCATCACCCCCGTCCTGGTCTTCCTTCTTCCTCCTCCCAATGCATCACCCTGCAGTTAGCTGGGGAAAGCTGGTGAGAAGGATGACAGAGTCTTCTTCTCCTCTGTCACTCCATCCAGGAACTTTCTGAAGCCCACCCCAAAGTCTCCCACGCTGAGCTCTGAAACTTTAGGGTAATTTGAACCTGCATCTGTGGATAACTTCGTCTGTGTTTATAGATAGAAGACAAGCTGCAAGAAACAGGATTGGATTTGTTTTTTGTAAGTCAAACCAGCTGTGATCTCCTGTCTATGGCTGCTTCCTTTGCAAGTGCCAAATGTCACTCGTGGTTGGAGACACTTTTCTTCTCTGAGAGTTGTTTTCCCTCATGCAGCCAGCTTTCCTCCTGTGCTTCTTCCTCCACCAGCGGCTCCCCTGCAATGTGTCATTGTGCTGGGTCAGCCTGTGCACTGCCCCCGCCTGCCTCCTGAGACAGTGCTGCTTTTCAGCGGTCATTGACCTCCTGGAAGGCTCTAAGCTGGGGTGGGGCGGGGCTGCTAGGCTGGACGAGACTAGCCCCTACCCAGAGTCTTCCTTTCTCTCCATCTTTTAGTTATTGACTTGAAGTTTATCTCCAGGAGGTTCTAAACCAAGAATCACTTTGGGAAGAAAAAAAAGAGAGATGCTTAGCCTAATTATTACTCATTGGAGGGAGCATCAGAATGACTATATATTTAGGGACAACTGCATTTCAGATTGGTAATATTTGAATTGTTATACAATAAGAAACATCTGCATTTAAGTTGGTCAGTATCCATCTTTTCCTCTTTTGGATGAAAGCTCCTTGGGAACTGGGATATGGTCGTGATATGTAGGAAGTTCCATATGCAAATTTCCATTCAGCAAGTATTTGTTGAACACCTACTGTACAAGGCTTCAGCTTTCTGCTGCTTAACTGTTTGTTGGTTGGGGGGTACCCTGTCAAAAAAGGAGAAAACTCACAAGCTCACCCAGCACAGTTCTGTCTTTCAAGAGTAGATTCCCCAAATTTCCACTGCTCTGACATCTCTAAATTCTTTTCTCTGACACTTTGAGTTGGTAAGTTTCATTTTTTTTAAATCCTCACCCGAGGATATTTTTTTTCATTGGTTTTTATAAAGAGTGGAAGGGAGGAAGGGGCGGGAGAGAGAGAGAGAGAGAGAGAGAGAGAGAGAGAGAGAAGCATTGATGTGAGACAGACACATCAAATTGGTTGCCTCCTGCACTCACCCCAACCTGGCCAGGGATCAAACCTGCAACCCAGGTAGGTGCCCTTGACCAGGAATGGAACTCAAGACCCTTCAGTGTGCAAGCTGACACTCTAACCACTGAGCCACACTGGCCAGGGCAGTAAGGTTCATTTTTAAAAAAATTCCATAGCCACGAGGGTTGGGGAATGTTCTGAGGAAAAACAAAAACCTCTTCAAAACTCAAATCAAAACCATAAAATTACCTGAAGCAGTTGTCTTTCAAGAGTAAGCTCTTTGCCCTGGTGGAGTAGTAGCTCAGTTGGTTAGAGCATTGACCTGATACGCCAAGGTTGTGAGTTTGATCCCCGATCAGGGCACACATAAGAATCAACCAATGGCCTGGCCAGTGTGGCTCAGGGGTTGAACGTTGACTCATGCACCAAGGGGTTGCCAGTTTGATTCCTGGTCAGGGCACATGCCCAGGTTGTGGGCCTGATCCCTAGTGGGGGACATGCAGGGGGCAGCCAATCGATGTTCTCTCTCATCGATGTTTCTGTTTCTCTCTTCCTCTCCCTTCCTCTCTCTCTAAGAATCAATAAAAAGAAAAAAAAATTAAAAAAAAGAATCAACCAATGAATGCATAAATAAGTGAACAACACATCAATGTTTCTCTTTCTCTCTCCCCGCTTCTTCCTCTCTCTTTAAAAACCAATTTAAAAAAAAGAATAAGCTCTTCTCTGACTTGTATTTAGCAATTGCTTCAAATAGTTGATTATTAAAAAAATAATTTGTTCACATGTTATTATCATTGTCTAGGAAAGGTTTCACAAACTATGTCACTCCATCATTACTGGAAGCAGGTTTACACAGTAGTACTGCAACCTTTGTGGCACTTTTCCGGTCTTCTCCTTGACTTTAAAAGTTCTGTGGTGTAAAAGGACCCTCCAGATCATACTCCTTGATCTTCTCTGATCCTTTCATCTTCCTCTCCTTCAGTCTCTGCTGGGTACTCATGGAACTCAGTAACTGGATTTTTCATTTTATAAGTGATACTTCTTTAGGTAAAGAAGTCTTAAATTTTGATATAGTAATTCTTAATCTTTTTCTTTGTTTGTTTTCTTTGGCCTTAATTCCTTCTCAAACCCCAGGTAGAATAAATATTAACATATATACTCATAAATTTGTAACATAATTCCTTTCCATTTAACACATTAATCCATATGAAATTTATTTCAACATATGGCATAAGGTAGGAATAGAACTTTGTTTTGTTCAATCAGTTAATCAGTTTTCTCAGCACTATTTTATTGATTGACACATGCTCTTCCCACTGAGATGAAATATTGCGTTATGGGGAGTGGTTCTTCTCTATTCTGGATGTTTTATCCCCAGTGAAGCAAGTCCATTGGTGTGATACTTCTTTCTTTCTATCTCTCTCCTCACTCCACTCCTGAGGAAGTTGAGTGACTTTTCTATTCAGTAAATTTGGGAAAAACAATCAAACATACTTTGGTTGTATCTTTCCTATTGGAATCAAGATAACCACAAGGAACAATCTTTCTTCTTTAAATGTTTTTGGCCATTGCACCTGCCGTGGGGAATTCTGAAGGGCATTTCTCTCCTCTATGTTGGTTCTGAGGAAACTGAGATAATGGAGGCCTATCTTTACTACTGATAAAGGTTAGGTTGGAGGACACAGTTTAGTATGAAAGTCAAATGCGCCTGTTGATTGACCCTTGAGTCAGGCAGATAGACTCACCCATTGAACAGAAATACTAGACCAGGACAGCCCTCCCATCAGGTGGGGAGAACCTGGAAGTAGGGGAGAGTGGCTGCTCCCTGTGGACAGCTCAGAGTCAGGCTGATCATACCCAGTGTCTTCCCAAGTGTACCATTAGGTATATGTCACATCACTTCCCCAGAAGAAGGATGAGTCAAGGTGAATAGAAGCCAGAGAGGTTACCGCAGTGTATCTTCTACCCAGAAGGAAACATCAGGAGTAGAAAGGCATAGATACACACACATTTATTTCTGAGCTTTCTTTTAAGTTTTGTTGGTTATTCTGTTATTGAGCCAGGGCCATTCTTTTAAAGTTGTGGAGCTTTATAATACTAGTTAATATTTGGCAGAGTGAGTCATTCCTTATAACTTATTTTTCAAACATTTTTGGTAATTCTTGATTTTTAAAAAATGTATTTATTATTATTTTTTAAATTATGCTTTTATTTATTTTTTAGAGAGAGAGGAAGGGAGAGATAGAAACATTGATGTGAGAACTATACATTGATTAGCTGCCTCCTGCACGCCCCCTACTGGGGATGGAGCCCGAAATCCCGGTATGTGCCCTGACCGGGAATCAGACCAGGACCTCTCAGTCCATGGGACGATGCTCAATCCACTGAGCCATGCCGGCTAGGCAAAAAAATTTATTTTTTTAAAGAATAATTTTGTAATTTAAAAATCTCGGTACTTTTTATTGAAAGTGTATTATATTAATCTAAGGAGACTCAACATATTTAATACTGAATTTTTCATTTATGAAAGTATATTTCTCTTAATGTTTAAGATTTTTAAAATTTCCCAATAAAATTTTGTAGTTTTACTTATAGATAACCTGTACATATTTTTTTATTTTTAAAAAAAGTGAGAGAGATTTTTTTTTTCCCATTATGAGCACACTTACAGAAATCAGTGGAGCTTGAGCGTGTTCCTGAGGGTAGCTTTTGTGCATAGAAAAAGATTACTTGCAGGATGTTAACATGAATATTTGATTTCTTAGAATTACAAATTAAAAACTAGATTTTCCTTAATCTTTTAAGTTCAAGTTACAAACCTTATTTTATTCATGAAATTAAGAAAATATAAAAATTAAAATTTTCCTTTGAGTCTGGCTGGTGTGGCTCAGTGGTTGAGCATCGACTCATGCACCAAGAGGTCACCAGTTGGATTCCCGGTCAGGACACCTGCCCTGGTTGTGGGCCAAATCCCAGTGGGGGACATGCAGGAGGCAGCCAATCGAAGTTCTCTCTCATCGATGTTTCTATCTCTCTCTCCCTCTCACTTCCTCTCTCTAAAATCAATAAAGGAAAAAAAAATTAAAAAATGTTTTCCTTTGATTAAAGTTTAATGAATGCAAGGTGACTAGAGAATATACAGGCTTAACCAATTGGTCCCAATTACAACTCAGTGGATTAAATTTCATCGTTAAACCTGTATTTATAAGTTGAACATTGATTTTCTTTTCAACACTTCAACTGCCTCTAAGAAGCATCGCCTTCCCAAGTACTTGAACAGCTTGACTGAGTCTGATACAACAAACTAATAAATATGGTAAATATTTAAAAACATTCTGGTGCTGTTTACAAACTTAGCTAAAGTCTCTTATACTTTTCAACTCATGACTGTAAAATTAATTACTCAATTGCATGTTGTAAAATGGAATCAACTCTAATCATATGCCAAAACCCTTAAACCCTACAATCACCATAAATACCAAATGCAGACAGATTGTTCCAATGATTACTAAAACCTGTTTTTGAATGTAACACAAAAGTATTAATGTAATAGTTTGATTTATTGACTCATCTCTATATTTGATTCTAGACCTTGCTAGGGTTAAAAAGACAACTAGGAATGAAAAAATTCTACCATCCCAAGCTGACAAGAGTTATTACCCCAGTCCAATTGGGGGAGAGATCGGAGTAGAATGAAGTTGCTACAGGCCAGAGATTTTGGACCAGATACTAGAGCTGATTCTCCTGGAGCCACTTAGCAACCCATTGACTCAGTTTTTAATAGTCACTATAGGGTGGTGGTAGTGGTGGGGAGAAATGGTGTGAATAAAACAAACCAAAATGACAGGGACCCCAAGTTCATATCCTTTGGAAGGGACTGACCGTTCTGAGTTTAAGACATATCACTTCACTCGATTATCTGATATCAAGTCTGCAGCCTCTCTCCCAGTTTGTTTCACAACCCGTGTAGGTCCAATACATTTATTTCCTACCCAATTCCACTTCAAATTCTTTTCAGATCCATGCTGTAGGCCCTGGCCCCACTTTGGTAGCTGTTTAATGATACCCTGTCGAAGTCAGCATATACTTCCTGTATGTTTTGAAATCCCAGGACTGAAGTTGTCTTCACTACACTGGAGACTATTATATAAGCGTCCATTTGCTCATCGCCCAACTTCATCAAATCTTAACATTTTGTTATCTTTACTTCAGGTTTTCAAAAACATGAAAACAATTCTGATGCAGATGAAGCCTCCTGAGTACTCTTCCCCAATTTCATTTTCCCCTCCCCAGAGGAACACTCTCCTGAATTTTGTGCTTATGATTTCCAAGTATCTTTTGATTCTATTATAACATGAGGGTGCCAATAAAATGTATTGTTTTGTGTGTTCTCAAATTTTATTTAGTACATACTATTTAAAAACATTATGTTTTTAAAAAGTTACTGAAAAACAGTCAGTTTTGCACTAAGTGAAAAATACAACAAAAGAACAAAACAACTTCCTGTTTTCAGATTCAGTATATTTTGAAATCCAGGAATAAATGAATAATTGTTATAATAATGAGTTGGAAACATTTTAACATCATATAATAAAGTTTAAACCAAAAATAAAAAATAAAATAAAAACATGTTGTTGAGAATTACTAATGTTGATACATGTAGCTGCAGTTCATGTAACTGCTGTATACTAGGAATTATGAATAAATATATTATAATTTATTTTTCTATTCCTTTGATGAATGGAATTATTTTCCATTTTTTTTGCTATTACAAACATTGATGTAATTTATATTTTTGTATATCTCTGTGTACACATATATATATATATATATGTGTGAAAGTTTTCTTAGATTATATGTCTATAAATGTAGGTTGAAAACTTATATTTTTAACTTAATTATTTTCAAATTGCTCTGTAATAGTTTATGAGAGTTCCCATTGCTCCCTTATTCTTGCCAACACTTATCTGCAAACTTTTGCAATATGAGGAATGTGAAATAATTTTTTGCTGTTCTAGTTTATAATTCCCTGGTTACTGGTGAGATTGAACATTTTCCTTTCATCTATTGACTATCTTTTCTCTAAATTGCTTGCTCAGATGTTTTACCCATTTTTCTATTGCCATTTGCCCCCTTCATTGATTTGTAAACCCTTTATAAATACTGGTTTTAATCCTTTGTTAGTTTTATACATCAAAATACTAAGTTTTAAGTTTTATTGAAGTCAAATTTATCAGTTTTCTTTATGATTTGTGTTTTTGTGAAGTCACAACGATTTCCTAAAAGTGTTTTACACTTTAAAATTTTTTCTTTTTACAGTTAGGCCTTAATTTACTTGGAATTGATTGTGGTGTGTGTGTGTGTTGGTAGGGCAGGGGGGAGGTAAAGTAATATTTATTTTCCAAATGGATATTTGGATCATTATTAAATGATTAGTCTTTATTCATGTATCATACTACCTCTGTCATATCAAGTTTCCATGTATGTATGAGTCTTTTTGTGTGTGTATGTATAATCCCTAAAGCAATATAACTCTATTTTAATTACTATAACTTTATATATTTTTTGTGATCCTTTACTAGTCATATAAATTTTAGATCTGCTTATCAAGTTCACAAAAATGTGTTAGAGTTTTGATTGGAATTGTATTGAATTTATATATTTGGCTAGAATTAGCATCTTGATAATGAGTTTTTTTTATTAATGAACTTGCTACTTATTTCAGTCTTTTATTATATCCTTTATTAATGTTTTGTAATTTTTTCAATAAATGTGTTATACATTTTTGTTTAGTTTATATAAGTGTATAACTATATTGGTATAAACTATATACATAAATTCTTTTTTTTTTTTTTTCTTCATTCCTCACCTGAGGATACTTTTCTATTTATCATCAGACAGAGCGGGAGGGAGGGAGAGAGAGAGACAGAGAGAAACATCGATATGATAGAGCCACATCGACTGGTTGCCTCCTGCATGACCCAGCCAGGGCTGGGGACAAACCGCAACTGAGGTCCGTACCGTTGACCGGAATCAAACCCGCGACTCATTGGTCCGAGGGCCAACGCTCTAACTGCTGAGCCAGACCAGCCAGGGCTACATAGATTCTTTATAGTTTTTATTGCTATTGTAAATGGGATCTATTTTTTAATTATAGTCTCATTTATAATTACCAGTAGACATGTAAATTATTAATTTTAACATGTTATTGATGTCTCTTATTAGTTATGATAGTTATACAATTCTTAGGTTGATTCTCCATGTAGAAAATCATCATTTGGGGATAAGGATAGTTTAAATTTTTCTTTATCAATTATTATTTGTTTTATTCTTCTGTCTTTTTGTATTGGCCAGGACCTCCTGTATAATGGAGTGGGTATTGACTTTTGTCAAACATCTTTTCAGCATCTATTGAAATGATCGTGTGTATTTTCTGTTTTATCTAATAACTAATTTAATTATAAGTTAATTAAGACTAGTAATCTTCTGATGTCAAGTCATACTTTCTTTGCATTTGGCATTAAAGTTATATCATACCAAAGTAAAAATACATTTGTTTTCCTTTTCCTTTTTTCTTATTTTTAAACCTTGTTGAAGAGTCCCTTGAATGTTATGGAAAATCACCCATCAAACACTCTGGCCTTGTGCTTCTTGTGGGGAAAAGCTTTTGATTATCAATTCACTTTCTTTAAGCTTTTTGTTTGTTTGTTTATTGAGGCTTTCTATTTCTCCTACATTTTTTTTAGGGAGAGAAAGGGAGGAAGAGAGAAACATCGATGTGAGAGAGAAATTTCGATGGGCTACCTCCCACATGCACCTCGACTAGGGTTCGAACCAGCAAGCTGGGCATGTGCTCTGACCTGGAATCAAATCGGATACCTTTTGGTGCATGGGAGGATGTTCCAACCAGCTGAGCCACACCAGCCAGGGCTCTATTTCTTCTTAATCAATTTTGGTAATTATTTTTCTAGAAATTGATCCAATTATCTACATTTTCAAATATTGGCATTTAATTCATACTATTATCTTATGATTTTCAAAACACTACTGTCCTGAGATTGTCCCACTTTTGTTTTAAATATTGTTTATTTATGCCCTTTCCCTTTTTTCTTGATCAGTTTCACAGCAGATTCATTCTATTAATGTTTATAAAGCCAATTTTTCACTATTAATATTGATGCCATGATTTCTTTTCTATTTAATTAACTTTAGCTTTTAACTTTATTATTTTCCTCCTTCCATTTTCTTTAATATATGATATAGTGTCCTATCTTGCTTTGTGAGTTGAGTATCTAATTATTTTTTAAACATTTTTTGCTGAATGACTTTAAAGTTATAATTTCAATATAACTGCATTCGACTAGTATTCATATGTACAACTTTTATTGTTATTCAGTTATAACATTTAACGTTTCTGTTTTGATTTTGTCTTTGAGTTCATATTTAGGACTTCATTATGTAATTAACAAACATATGTTTCTTCAAAACTATCTTATTGTTTTCTAGTTTAATTGTACCAACATCAGAGAACATGGTGTATGTCATGTTGATTTTTAAAAAATCACTTGAAACTTTCTTTGAAATCTAAGGTATGTTAAAGTTTTACATGTTCAATTTTTATTCATGTGTAATTAAAAATTATGTTCTCCTGGATAGCCAGAGAGAAAGGGGGTGGGAGCTAGGTGGAGGTGGGCAAAGAGGGGGAAGGGGGATGGATGGAAAGAGACTGCTTGGGGTGATGGGCGGACGATGCAGTGTGCAGATGTTTTATTGTACATGTGCTTCAAAGAAAGTCAAATTCAGTAGTTGAGATTATAAATTTTATAATTACTAAAAATTGGGACTTATTTCTGCCATCTTATTTTTTCTTTTTATCATTTTTTTTTGCACCCTACATTTCCTTCCTTTGAAAATGTATCGATAAAGTTTTCTAAATCCCCCTTCTTTTTTTTTTTTTTTTCCCAGATGGTTTGGAAGCATTGAAGTGATATTTCTATTCTTTTGAAACATTCATACTTAAGTATAAATTTCTTTATAACAAAGTCTATGGTTATTTACTTTACCCTTGACAAAAAACTTATCAAATGTTGAGAACTCATTAGAATAACCCTCTCTCTCTCCAATTTTGCTGCTCCATCATCCTGAATTGTAATCTAGACCAGTGTTAGAGTGTCACATTTTAAATTTTGTAGTAACCAATTTAAAAATTTGCCCTGGCCGGTTTGGCTCAGCGGTTAGAGCGTCGGCCTGCGGTCCAGAGAGACCCGGGCTCGGTTCCCGCTAAGGGCATGTACCTCGGTTGCAGTTTGTTCCCGGCCCTGGTTGGTCGAGCGGGTGGCAGCCACTCGATGTGTCCCTTTCACGTCGATGTTTCTCTCTCTCTCTCTCCCTCCCACTCTATCTGAACAGAAAATGAAAAAATGTCCTCGGGTGAGGATAAAAAAAAAAAAAAAAAAAAAAAAATTAAAAATAGTGAACATTTTTAATAATGGATTTTCTTTAATTCACACTTCAATTTATACTCAATACAAAAATCATTAATGGGATATTTTACATTCTTTTTTCATACTAAGTTTTTGAAATCCAGTGTGCAATTTACACTTCATGATATCCCAATTCAGATTAGCTACATTTCAAGTGCCCAGTGATCACATTTAGCTAGTGGCTACCATATTAGATGGCTCAGGTCTAGAGTTTTAAATTTTACCTTATTCCAAACATAAAAATTATCTATAATTATTAAGTATACTTAGTGTATATAGTTAGTTTATGTATATATAATATAGTATATGCTATATATATAGTATAGCTATATGTTAAATAGCTAATGTTAATTTTACCAACAAATCTATCCATTTCAATGCTCCCTATTGTTTCTTTAAATTCCCTATCTTCCCTCTGGATTTGCTTTTCTTTTTGTTAAATCACATTTTTTGTGTGTGTATGGTTCTTTTGTTGTGGGACTATTAAATATAATTTAAAAATTTGGGGTAGTTCTGAAATGCTCTATTTTGCCCTCACTCTTTAATAATGGTTTAGCTGGTTATAATCCAACATTGACAATCATTTTCTCTTAGGGTTTTAAAGATATTACTCTGCTGTCTCTTGCCTTCAAGCAGTGAGCCTGGCTCCTGTCCTGTCTTGGTTAGAGCACTTTTAGTACCCTTTATCTTTAAGGAACTGAATTCAGCAGCCTTCACTTGCTCTGGATGAAAGCCCAGCAGGCCCATAGCTTCAACCTTATGCACTTTTTTGTACTTCTCTTCAGTTTCTGATCTATGATAATGCTTATCTTATTTTTGAGTTAGCTGTAGCTTTCTAGTATTCTATTTTACATTTTATCTATTATTGACAAGGGGTGCATCAAAACATAAATTGATAGAATCATCTTGTCCAGAAATCAACAACTTTGTTAAAGTAAAGTCTTAGGTGTTTTATTGCATCTATAGTATCTTTTCCTATATAATTTCTATCCTTTTGTTCACGGTATATAGGAAACATTGATTTTTGTACACATACTTGTAATTATACACCCTCCTTTCTAATAATTCTGCTTAATTTTCAGTTGATTTTGTAGATAATAGGTAAAATGTTTTGTACATTATTTATTTTATCTTCTTCTGTTTAGATACGATTTATATAATTTTCTTTTCTTATTTTATTACATGGGTTAGAACTTGTTAACAGTGGTGATAGCTAATATCCATATGTTGTCTCTAACTTAAAAAAAATTTTTTTAATCCTCACCCGAGGACATTTTTGCATTTATTTTCAGATAGAGCAGGAGGGAGAGAGGGAGGGAGAGAGACAGAGAAACATTGATGTGAGAGAGACACATCGACTGGTTGCCACCTGCACAACCCCTACCGGGCCGGGGACGAACCGCAACCAAGGTATATGTCCTTAGCGGGAAGCAAACCTGGGACTTTCTGGTCACAGGCCGATGCTCTAACCACTGAGCCAAACCGGCCAGGGCTGTTGTCTCTAACTTAAAGAAGATTTATAGAATGTCTCATCATTAAGTATGATAGTGGAATTTAATCCAAAATAAATATTCTTGATTAGTTTAAGTGAGTTTCCTTTTATTTCCAGTTTATTGTTGTTAAAAGAAATCAGAAATAACTGTAAAGTTATTTTAAACGTTTTTCTTTTCTTTATTGATTTTAGAGAAGAGAGGAAGGGGGAGAGAGAGAGTGATAGAAACATCGATGAGAGAGAACATCAATTGGCCACCTCCTGCATGCCCCCCAATTGGGGATCAGGCCCACAACCTGGGCATGTGCCCTGACCGGGAATCAAACTGGCGACCTCTTGGTGCATGGGTCAACGCTCAACCGTTGAGCCACACCGGCCACGCTGTAAAGCTATTTTAAATACCTTTTAGTTTCCCTCAAGTTATTCATATGTTTTGACTTTGTGTTAATGTATATTGATTTGATAAGATTGAATCATCCTTCATTTCTGGACTAAACTTTATGTGGTCATAGAGTGTTATTTTTTAAATATACTGTTGGATTCTATCGCCAATATTTTAGTTAGATTTTTAGATTAAAATAACAAGTGAGATTAGCATTTAGTTTTCCTTTTTGCCTTTCTTAGGTTTGATTAGAGAGTTATGTAGACTTTGTAAAATTAACTGGGAGGTTTTTCATATTTTCACATGCTCTGAGAAGGTTTAAATAGCATGGGAATTTTCTGTTCATTGAAAGTTTGAAAGAATTCATCTGTGAAACCATCCGATTATTGTTTCTAAATTGTTATTTTTATATTATGTGTCTTCTGTTTTAGAAGTAATTTTTAACATTATGATTAGTTATTTAACCAGATTTGCAACAGCTATTCATACCTAACCCTTTGTTTGTCTGGTGTAATAGCTCACTGTCATTTTATACCATAACTCCTCCATTCTTTTTTTTTTTTTTTATCCTCACTCGAGGACATTTTTGCATAGAGTGAGAGGGAGAGAGAGAGGAAGAGAGAGAGAGAGAGAGAGAGAGAGAGAGAGAAACATTGATGTGAGAGAGACACATCGACTGGTTGCCACCCACACGACCCCAACCGGGGCTGGGGACAAACTGCAACCAAGGTACGTGCCCTTAACAGGAACCGAACCCAGGTCTCTCTGGTCCACGAGCTGATACTCTAACCGCTGAGTGAAACCGGCCAGGACACCTCCTCCATTCTTAAGCTCTCAGTTCAGTGATATTTTAAGACTCTTTAAGAAAAATTACATATATTCATACTTTTTGCTCATATGATCATATCATTTCATAATAATGGGAGATAAATTTTCCTGGGAGTAATTTCTGGCCACAACATCTTTTTATCAAAACTGTGTAGACTTTTCATCTGACATTTAGTACTGCACATTGAATTTTTGAAATGAGCTTCCTGTCATTCTGCTGTATTTTTTTCTTAGACCTCATTTAGTTTTTGTTTTGTTTTGTTTTACTCTGGAATCTCTATGAATAATAGCTGTATTGACCAGGCAAAGCTTGCCAAAGGATTTTGAGATTTGCTTCTAGCATTTACCCCACTCCCTCTTCAGGTCTACCGTTGATGTGTTCTGTTCTCAGCTTGTGAACAACAGCTATTGTTTTCTTTCTCACTGCCCTACTTCTTTTAGGAACTTCTCACTGCTCTTCTGGGAGCTGACTCTCCCATACTCCACCACAAATGCCAGGTTCATACCACATTACCCCACCTACAGGCCACTTTTAGGGTACCTGGCAGAGACTAGGCCATTTACTCTTTCATAGGAATTTTGAAATTAGACAAGGAGAAATTTGTTTCTCTCTGGTTCACTGAAGCTGTAATACACAGTTTAGGAACAGTTCAGAGCCATAGTTTCTATCATGTGGATTGAAGAAGTGGAGAAAGCTGTTCTAGAGAGAGGGAAAAAAATGAATAAAGCAGATAAACAGGGAGAAACAGAGACAAAAAGGGACTTACAGGTATGGAAATTGGGGGGAGGGGGGAGCGGCTAAGGAAGCCTGAGGTGTTGGATTGGAGTTTGGAAGTATCAGCATGACTTCATGAACACACACACACACACACACACACACACACACACACACACACACTCTCCAGCTAACTACATAGATGATTATAGATTTTATGTATGTATCTCCTTGGAGAAATGAGTGAATCCAGGCAGGGGCAAGGAGAGTACAAATGAGCTGAAAGTATCTTACTGTGTTAGAAAGTAATGTAGTGCTCAAAGAACTAATAGGACATGTTGAAAGAACAAGGGGCTATCTTGAAGGGGTTCCCACTAACCAAATTTAGAATAATAGGAGCATTAAAATAAAAATGAGAGTATTAGGTTAAAATCTATTGAATAAAATAACCCCAAGTTTATACTAGTGTAAGAAAATAAGTAAAGAAACAAACAAATGGAGGAGAAAGGAAAGCTCTTTCGATCAGTAGGACATCAATTAATAACAACATGATTTGGCAAGCATGCTTAAGGTAGTTGATATAGGTATGGAGTCCTCCTTAGGCCAGTGGGTGCAAGTTGGACGAGGAGGAACAGAATACTGGTGTAATATCAGCATATCTACCAACAAAATATTAATCAAATACAAAGAGGAAAACTGTGATTTTGTAATGGAGAAACCTGCAGATACCAACTTGGTCAGGTCATCAAGGTGGACACGACCAACAGTGGAACAAGTCAACATAGTTTTTCTACTGATGCAATGTACCGAGAAGGCAGCAGCATCATTTCTGTGATTATTTCTCAGAACTTTAAAAGAATTCTAACATTATCTTCCAGTGTTTCTGTTGAGAAGTCTACCAATGTTATTTGACCCCTTATGTGAAAACTGCTTTTTCTCTGTCAAGTTTGTAGCATCTAATCAGATGAGCAAAAAGAAAGAGTGAAAATAGCTTAAGAGACTTGTGAGATACCATCAAGCAGACCAATATTTGCAGTATAAGGGTCATAGAAGGAGAAGAAAAAGAGTAAGAGGCAGAAAACTTATTCAGAGATATAATGGCTGAAAAACCCTCTCTAACTTGGGGAAATAGACATAAATATCCAGGAAGCCTAGAGAGTTCCAAAGGAGAGGAATCCAAAGAGACCCACTCTGAAAAACCTTATAATTAAACTGTCAAAAGTTAGAAACACAGAGAGACTCAAAATCAGCAAGAGAAAAACAACTTGTTATATATAAGGGCATGCCCATAAGATGATCACTAGATTTTTCACCAGAAACTTTTCAGGCTAGAAGGGAATGGCATGTTATATTCAAAGTGCTAAAAGAAAAGCTGCCAATAAGAATTCTTTACTTAGCAAAGATGTCCTTCCAAGTTAAAGGAGAAAGAGAGAGTTTCCAGACAAGCAAAAACTGAAAGAGTTAATCACCACTAGACTGGCCTTCAAAAAATGTTAAAGGGACATCTTCAAGCTGAAACATAAGGACACTAAATAGTAACATGACAACACATGAAAGTATAAACCTCACTGGTCAAAGTAAATATATAGTTAAATTCAGGATACTCTACTGTAATGGTGGTGGAATCAATATTGATACATTATTATTAACTGAGGACCACAGTTTATTCAGATTTCCTTAGTTTTATATAATGGTCTTTTTCTGTTCCAGGATCCCAGCCAGGACACAACACTACACTTAGTTGTCATATGTCCCTAGGTCCTTCTTGGCTGTTACAGTTTCTCAAAAACTTTCCTTGCTTTTATGATCTTGATAGTTTTGAATGTCCCTCAACTGAGATTTGTCTGGTGTTTTCCTCATGGTTAGATTGAGGTTATGTGTTTTGGGGAGGAAGACCACAGAAGTAAATTTTCCTTCTTATCATATCATCTCCAGAGTATATACTAGTTATCAACATTACTTATCACTGTTGATGTTAACCTTGATCACCTGAGCTAGTATTTGAGATGTTTCTCCACTTGTTGTTACTCTTTACCTCCCTTTTCATACTCTTTGGAAGGAAGTTACTATGTGTATCACTCATTTAAGAAGTGAAAATTAGGTTTCATTTTCTCGAAGGTAGAGTATTTACATAAATTACTTGGAATTCTCTACATGGATCCCTTTGTCTTTTTGGTCTATTTTTGGGGGAAAGTCCCCAAGTCTGTATTTCAATTCTTATACTGAGTTTTTCATTTATAGTATCATATTTTTGATTTCTAATATCTGCCTTTTTGTTCTTTGAGTGTTGCTTTTTAAGATTACCTGTTTTTATTTCGTGGATGAAACATTTTCTTATTTCTTCTGAAGTTTTTGCCCTACAACTATCTTGTTCAAGTTGCTTTCATCTGTTTGTTTTGGCCCCTGCCTTTTATATTATAGATCTTCCTCAGAGATCTCTTCATAGTTGGCTAAACCTTCCTACTTGAGAGTGGGTCGTGGAAAGGCTATTGGAAGTCCTGGGTGAGAGGGCAGAGTTTCTTCACTGTGGGTTTTACTCTTAAGTGTTTTGGCTATGTCACTTAATTAGGGAGCTCCCCAAGTCAGTATGCTTAGGTCTTGTCTCATGCTCTGATTGGATTTCCCAGAGAAAGCTTTACCAATTTCCTTCCTGAAGAGTTACATGTCTGTTTGTCAGTGATCTGAACGCCAAAAGGCAAAGGTCTCAATAACGAGAACCTACATTTTCACTGTAACTCCATATTTTCATTATGGTACTCCCCTGTCCCCCAACTGTGTGGTGATGTTCTGTGGTCCCGAGAGCCTAAGTTTTAGCTTCTTTGGTGAACAAATCTCCAGTTTTCTGCCAGAGTAAGGGAAGGAGCCATCATCAGTGGCGTCTAAAGATCTCAGAATGTCTTCAACTTTTCTCCTGATTTTACCTCCACATTTACTCTCCCCCCCACCCCCCCGCCCCACTTCCAGAGGTATCTGGTGCTAACTGTTGGGTGTTTCATCCTGTAAACTTGGTTGTTTCTCTTTCTCCAGTTTTCTCTTAGTATTCAATTATCTGCAGACTGCTTAGTCAGTTACACATTTATCCACCTGCTCTCCAGGCTCCAACATTTTGTTGTTCCATTTCTCTCCAGAATATTTGTTTATGGAAGAGGAAGAAGAGAATAACATATATGTTCAGTTCTCCATCTTTAACAAGACATCTTTAAGATCTGTATTCTCTAGTTCATAGCTCATTCCATAGAGAAAGCCTTGTGCACATCTGCAGGCTTAAACACAGTGTGAGAAGGAAGCATTTGTTTGGGCAAGGTTGACGACTGCCACCATTGTTGTGATTTTTTTCTGAGAGAAGCCAGGAGCTCAGTGATCCAAGTGGTGAGCTCTGTGCCATAGCTCAAGAATTAAAGTTACTTCATTATTGTGAAAAATATTTCAATAATTGCAAAAGTATAGACTTTGCTAAGACCCTATTTTAAAAGAAAGTAAATGCATATTTTTGTTAAAGTAAGGGGTGACATTTTCCTGAGCCTGTATTATATTACACGAGCCACCCTGCTACCTGTAAACAATTCTTTTCTCTCTCGGAGGTGTGGTGCTACCTACAAGTAGCATCCTTTATCTTTTCCAGTTGATAAGGAGAAGGATTTCTGGTCAACCTCACCATAGCAATAACTAAAGATGTTAAAAAATACAACCCCACAATTTAGCATATTTTCCCATGAGGTGATTTTGCTGTCCTGTGATTGTCTTCTATTTCATTATCTGGTTTTGGGGTGTACTATGCTAACAGAAGAATTGGAGAAAACAGTCTCCTGCAAGCCCTTCTTGCTAGGCATGTACTGCTTTGCCCCATGGCCACAACAAATTACTTATGAGGACTATACCTCCTAAGGTGCATCAGAGCACTTCCTGGATTCCCAGGCTGTTGTCTTCCAGGCCTTGATGTCCCTCTGAATGGTTACAGAAAGTTTGGGAAGGAGGGTCAGGGTGGAGGGGGACAAGATCCAACCAAACAAAATAGACCACACTTGGAAGTTAGAGGAATGATCGTTTTTTTTTCCTGGATGTTATGAATCAGGAGGAGGACAATGAAGGTCCATAGGAAGTTTCCCAGCCTTTTTATCAGGAGGTTCTTATTTTATAAAGCAAAGTCTAGGATTGGGGTTGCCAGAAGTTCTTTACAAAAATGTAGACCATTATCTCTGTGTGTGAAATACGTTTTTAGTCAAAATATTTATTGAAACGTTTCAAGTGATAATTTGTTCCTTTTAGAAAGAAGTATTTCACTGCATGTGAACCTCATGGAAAAAATGTTGAAAAATTTAGTTCATTTTACACAGATCCAACTCACATTCTGCTTCCCTCATCCACACATTATTATTTCTATTGAAAATTCTTTTTACACCTTCATTTGAGACAGGAACCTATACACAACACTAAAACAATTTCAACAAATGTCAACACAAAAGTCAAGAAGAAATACACCAGGTGTATTTTCTGAATCAATAAAAATGTTATTAATAATAAAAAAGACATTTGCAGTTTGTAAATTTTCATTTTGCTGGGCAGGAAGCCAAAATTCTGGATAATCAGTTTAATACCAGACACTTGGAATCTGAGTTGAGAAGGAAGATTTTCCCCCTTCTGCTCACTTGAACTTAAGGTTAGTGGCTATTTCTCCAGAGTGTGATGGGACCTTCAGCTTGCTCCTTCCTGGTGATGTTTCTCAGGGCTGAGCTTGTGAAGGGGCTGGGACACTAGCCCTGCTCTTTGCTGTCCCCTGGGGCTGCCCCCTCAGAGATCAGGCCAAGAAAAGGTTCAGAAACTAGAGGGCTCTCTAACCCATTGTTGAGTGTTATTGCGACCTTAAACTACTGATCTCAGCTGTTTCTCTCAGTTCAGGTGAATTTTAGAGGTTATTTAAGACCTTCCTACTCGTTTTCAGGTTGTCAGATTCAGGTGTTTGAATATAGTATATTTTTTTAAAGCATTTCATCAGTGAGACCAAATAATAGGTTTCTGCTTCTCTATGATTAATTGGTGAATCCTCTACCCAATTAACTAAGGCAAACTTCAAATTTGCATTATTGCTGCCCTTTCAAAATCCAATGGCACTTTAAAAAAAGCATTCAATGGCTCATTTCAGCTCTACCTAAAAGTCCTTACAGCGCAAACGTTATTTTTGGCTCAGGGCATATGCTTTCGTCTATGTCCCCAAAGCTTTCCCCGCCCAGCCTGTGGAAACCCAGCTTTGCTGAGTCTATTCAGGCCCCTTCACATTTGCATGTCTATCAACGGTCTTTCACAGCCCAGTGGCCCCAACAAGTACTTTCCAATGGCTGCATTGTTTTTCAGAACCACCCCAAATCAGAACTTCCAGCTTCCTTCTCCCTGCTGTTTCAAGTGTGGTTGAAACACCTGTTAGTTTTCTTGGAACTCTAAAGCCTTTGCTTCCTACTTATAGGAATTTTACCCTCTCTACTTGCTGAGATGTCAATTTGTGGGGAAATGCTTGAATTTTCTCCTTGGTAAAGTCCTTAGAAACTACCTCAAGTTTTATATGATACTATTTGATCCTCCTTGTTGCTTCTTTCCATTTCATTCAAAAAGGACAGGACTGCCACATGGATGGGAGAATGAAAAATACTTGTTTCCTTCCCTCTCTCTCTTTATAATTTGAAATTTCCCCAAAGTTAAAGTCTACAAGTAGGTAAAGTGATTATATTGATAATATTGTGAAACCAACATTTCAGATTAGACTTTCACTGTGTTCAGGGAGATGAATTAAAATCTACTGCAAATATTTTGACAGGTCAGTCCAATGAGCCCACTTGCATAAGAGTTGGGCAAGACTCTGAGTAGATGTTTGTTCTGACCTGTGTGGTTATGTATGTGTGATATATGTGTCTATGTGTGTGTGTGTGTGTATTTATATTGTACTATGTATGTATTATAAATATGTGTATATATTCAACCATTTACAAATTCATAGTTACTTATATGCATTGAAAACTAAAATAATAAAATCTTTCATTTGTTTTGTTCTTAAAAATCTATGCTTAAGTCCTGGCCGGTTTGGCTCAGTGGTTAGAGCGTCGGCCTGCGGTCCAGAGAGACCTGGGTTCGGCTCCCGCTAAGGGCACGTACCTTGGTTGCAGTTTGTCCCCGGCCCTGGTTGGGTCGTGTGGGAGGCAGCCACCCAATGTGTCCCTTTCATGTCGATGTCTCTCTCTCTCTCTCTCTCTCCCTCCGTCCGACTCTAGTTGAACAAAAAATGGAAAAATGTCCTCGAGTAAGGATAAAAAAACAACAACAAAAAACTATACTTAAGGTCTGCACAAGTGGTCTGCTCATCTGTAAATCTATCAAATGCTTTTGCACACATTAATCTGATACATCAGACCTGAGAGGAAGACAGCTCACTGTTTTTATTTTCATGTTATGAATTAATTACTATCTTTATCATTAATAACTACTTAATCATTCAAATACTTGCAGACCCAGGCTTTTAAACTTCTGGCCTTTCCTGCCCTTTTCTCCATGTTCCCAGGTTGGGGGCAACCTCCCTCTAAACTGCAATCATTTTATAGGATTGTCTATCACTTTTATTGAGTTAGAATGTTAATAATAACAAACAAGTTATTCAATTCAGTTAATGCAAGCAATGCTTACTAACTTAGATGTAAAATAGTTTTAAATTGTTTATACTCATTGAGTTCAGTGAAGTTGTGTGTGTTTTAAAATTTTGCATTGTTGTTTTCTAAGTAATTTTGCTTCACAACCCAGAAAGCTTTATTCATTGTTTCTCAGAAGGGTGGCAAACTGGCATGTGGGCTGGCTTCAGCAAATCATCTCTGGGGTTCTGATTAATTTATATATAAATGATGTATACTGTGGAGTCACCCAAGGGAAATGGTACACATTGCCATTTTTGGACATTTTGTGATCATAACCAGAAAAAGCTAAAAGGAGTAGAGTCTAAGGAAAATTTAAAAGTCTCGACTACCCAAATGAATGCCTCTGGCTTTCAGGCCGGAGATCCCCAAGTCTCCTGGCATCTCTGGGACACTGGGATGACCAGAGGGACAGCAGTGCACACATCAAAGCTTGACCTTATTTCCTCTGGGTGCCCCTTTCCTTTTCCTGCTGGATGGAGAGATTTTCTCCACAGATGGGCTCCAGTCCCTGAATTCACCACAGTAGCCAGTTATCATTCCCTCCAAATACATATTTTTTCTTTTCTAGAGGGAGGCTGGCTATGAGAAAGAAAAGTTGAGGCTATCTAAAGGCAGGATAAAAGAATCAAAAACTCTGCTGGAAAAACTATATTCCTCAAAGACAGAGAATTGGCCGCGCTTCCGATGGCTTCTCTCCTTGGGAAATGCTTCTGAACCGCAGGGCCGGAGATGGGATTAGACACAGCCCCGCCACGGCACAGAGTGCTCATTCAGCTCAGGGCTCTTTCTGCCCCCTTTCTCTGGGGAGTGGCCAGGAGAGAGGGCAACCGTGTCACCGTGTTTCCCAAGGAGCAAACAGTGGAGGTTGCCGGAGGTGAAAGGTTAAACACTGGTGTCAATAAAGTGAAGGGGATTTTGGGGAGGGGGTGCAGGTCAGCTGGGAGGTTGGGGAAAAGATGGAGGGAGCAGAGAGCGCTGGCATGCCTGTCCCAGAGTTGAGACAAAACAGACTGACCACTCCCCCCCTCACTTAGACCCCGCATATGTGCATGGGCGGTTGGGATTCGATTTCCCTCTCTCTCCACTCCTTCAGCCTGGTGGTTTGGTTTGCCTCAGTGCTGTAGCGGTATACACGGGAGGTTCACAGAAGATGCTTGTTAAATTGTCCTGATCCTGCCTAGACTTTGCTCTTCTAGAAATACTCTGCTTTTGGAATTGTCTTCAGTATCAGGACATCGCTTTACTTATTGCCCTAATGTTGCTAATTTGTCTATACTAAAGGTACTACTGATTTTTGGAAGACTCTATAAGTCAATGAGAATACATCTGAGAAAGATAGAGAATGAAGTTGGGGCTTATTGAAAATGAACCCCCTTGAAAACCTTGGGTTACTAGAAAATAATGCATATGATGTGTGTGTGTGTGTGTGTGTGTGTGTGTGTGTGTGTGTGTGTGTATGTATATATATATATATATATTTTTTTTTTCTCCCCCCGAAATCATTTCAAAATAATTTTGCTAAATGTTAATACATTTGGGATGAGTGTGTGGCTTTTCAAAGTCATTCTGTAGGGCTCAGTTTACTTACAGAGTATTTGTTTAGAAAGAAAGGCTGTTTTCCTCCCCTATCGTCAGGTCTGCCAGGACGGACTCTTCCCTGAGAGGTGAAGAGAGGCTCTACTCCTGGCTTAGGAGCAAAAAGGCCAGTCACCTCTCGGATCACCTTCAGGATGGTTGCTGGGATCGTCCTCGAGGAGCCTGCACCTCAGTCAAGTGGAGAAAGTCCTCTGTGTGCTCTGGTGGTGAATGGAGGAAGGATCCCCGTGAGGGGACCTGGCTGGGATTGGGTCTACCCAGGGGTGACACTGATTTATTTGTTTGGCAGCTTCACCCCTGAGTTCCTGACTGAACTTAAGACCTCCCTACTTGGGCTTGTATTTTCTTACCTGTAAAGTAGAAAACAAGAAAAAAGGATGATTTCTCTCTGTGCGCAACCCAGTGCTGTGGGGACGACGGTGACGCTCTCAGGGTTCAAAGAGGAAAAAGACAGAGGGAAGCAGAATAGCGTAGGATTCGAGGAGGAAAAAATACAGAGAAAGGACTTGCAGGGAAAAGGTAGGAAAGGAATGGATGGGCAAAGAGAGGAAAGAAGAAAGGAGAGGAGAGGAGGAAAGTGAAGAGGAAGGAAGAACTAAGAGCAAAGGAAAGAATGATTCTCATCAGACAAGAGTCGAGGTAAGCCTGAAGAGCGCATGCACCTGGGGAGACAGGGTGAGCTTTGGCTTGAAAATCCTCAGGGATCTATTTTCTTAGATGTCCTGGGGACAGGATTCCAATGCCTGGGACACACCAATATGAGTTCTTTTTGTGGTACTGGGTCCTAGCCCTGGAAGGAGCGAAAGTAATAGATTTCAGGCTCAGGCTTGTTATAGAAACACAACCCATGGGGCCTGGTGGGGAGAGGACAGATGCTCAGGTTGGGGGAAAATCTGTGTCTAAAGTGGGACAAAACTTCAATGTATATGAAATCCTATGTATACATTTTAAAGCACGTTATAATTTTATTTTCTATGGAACAATGTATGTAAAAATCACTACAAAACAACCCAGATAGAAGTGTCAACCTAACACTATGAATGAACTCATGTGTGCCCACTCCCAGCTCCCACCTTCAAACCACATTATCCACTCTGTGTGTGTGTGTGTGCACCTTGGAGAACCTCGAAAGGTCCTTGGGCTTTGTTGCTGGCTCAGTGACTTACAGCAACATTATAGTCCCAGCCCAAAATGGAGCTCCATACACAGTCTGACCTTGGGATGGAGTATGTCAAGTTAGACTATTCTGGGAAACCACGGGATGTATAGACTTCCTCATGGAGGCCTCAGTGATTCAGCCACAGACCTTTCCCCCTTCTAGGTCCCCTTACAGTGAAGGAGGCCCAGTTTCCATCATAGGAGCTACCGATCTCAGGTCTAGAGACTTCCTTCTTCGAGTGGAGAGTCTGAAGACCTGAAGGGATCTTCTCCCAAGGAGTTTCCTCTCTGTTTGCACAAAAGCCAAGGGAAAGGAGAAGCATGGAGGGAAGCTGGCTGGTGGGGAAGCGCTAACACAATGCAAACACCTCCCTGCCCCCCTCGGCCCCCCACCCCTCCCACCACCCCCATCCTGCTGCTAACGCAGGGTGTAATCTCACTTCTAAACACAGAATTACAGAAAACCAGGGGGGAGAAGCCCCGAGAGGAATAATTAATTTCTGCTTCCTCATGCAAATCCTTTGGCCAGTCATTTAAGGTTCAGAGCAGGACCAATTCAGCTTCTAGTGCAAATTCCAAACTGAAGGCATTTAGAAAAGAAGAGAGAGCGAGAGAAGAGAAATTGAATGGATTTACTTTTCTAAGAACCAGAATTAACAAAGGTTCCATTTTCCATGGTTATGGGTCTGGCTAGACAGCCCTCACTGACAAGCTCTCCAAACACATGTGCTGGCCTGTTGAAAAGGCCTCAGTGTTGACTGACAGATAATTGAAGTGACAAATTGTTTCATTGTATTTGGCAGAGAGAGTGCTGTATTAGATAATTATGGGGAACAGAGGAGCTCTGGGGTCTCAGGTCACAAGACATGCCTGACCCTATTTTCTGAGAACTCTGAATGGAGTTCTTGGTCCCAGAAGACCTGAGTGTGAGGCTGTCTCTTTTTTTGTTGGTGTTTTTTTCTTCCTCTTTACCTCCCCCTCTGCCTTCATTCCCCACCCCTCCCCCCTTTTCCGATCTAATGATTAAGAGCTAAAGAATATAGAGACCTCCAGAGCTGAGAGAACAAGCCTTACTTTCACCCCAACCCCAACCCCCAACCCCAATTCCTTGCCTTTTGGGAAAAGAGCTTGTGGATTTTATCTATGGTAGCAAGTTTGCAAACTCTTCTTAGCTGCCCACAAAGGGGGCTGGGACAAATAAGTCACTTCAAGTGATGGTTTTGGGGCTGCTGGAGCATCCTGGTTGGATAAGGGAAGCTGGACTGCAGCCTTGTGAGATTTTCTGTGTCATCAATTCTTCCTGACCTTACTTTTCCTGAGGGAAAATTTGGGGACAGAAGGGATTTAAAGATGATTTGGTAGTAGAACCATCTCATTTCCCAGCTGAGTCTTGTGAGAGGACCACACAGTTTGTTACTGGAGAAATAGCACAGACCTCAGGTTGTGCCCCCCACCCCCACCCCCAATCCAGGGCTCTTTTGCCCAAACCATGATGCCTCCTGGGAAGATAGTGAAAAAAGTGCATATGAGGGAAAAATACAAATAACAATGTCTGCCTCTGCTTTCCGAGCTCCTCTTACTGCCCCATAAGCCTACAAGAAACTGGAAGTGGCTTCACACAAACATTTAGCCTCATGTATGGATGGGGCATCAGGGAAGTCATTCTTGGGAGTGGGAAGAGACCCTCAGAATAGAGATGTCCCGAGAAGTTTCAGCGGGAGCCCAGAGCAGATTGCATGGGCTGGGTAAAAAGCTTCCTACTTACTTTTTTTTTTTTAAATCCTTACCCAAGGATATGTTTTTATTGATTTTTTTTTTTTTTTTTTTTTTTTTTTAGAGAGACAGAAAGGGATGGGGGGGGGGGGGGAGGGAGAGAGAGAAAAAGAAAGAAATAACTGGGGATTGAACCTGCAACCTGGGTATGTGCCTTGGCCGGGAATCGAACCTGCGACCTTTCGGTGAACAGGATGACACTTCAACCAACTGGGTCACAGTGGCCATGGCAAGCCTCCTACTTACTCTTACAGGGGAATGTGAACAGCTTAGTATTTCTGCTTCTGGAAGCCTTCCTTCGGCCTGCAGCCTGCTTGTGGAGACAGGGATGGTAGTGAGATTGGGGTGTGAGGATTTCAGTATAAACCTCACTTGTTCTCCATAGAGCTTTGATGCCTCAGAAGATTCTCTTTCCTTTCAAATGGAAAGGTTTTAGGATTATACAAACTCTCAAGAATCATTATTTTCAGTTGAATTTTCATTTTCCCCAGAGTCTTTTTTTCCCTCTTTCTTTAGACTTTCCACTCTTAAATATAAGTCCAAAGAACCTCAGAAGGTGGTTTGTAATTTGGTTTCTAAACAAACAAAAAACCTGAGCAAAGTGTGGTGGGAACACTTGAAAATTTCTGTAGTATGTGTGACACAATTGAGACCCATGGGCTTCCTCTGATTGTTTAAAAAAAACCCAATAACTTAAAAAAAAAAAAAGCTTTTCATTGATTTTAAGGCAACTATTTTGTGAATCAAAACCTACTGGCTGATTTATAAGTAGCGTTAGTGTCAAGCCCCTTTCACTGACTTACAGAAGATATGTTCCTAACAGAAGGCATTAGCTAGGAGGAGCATGAGTTTGAGGGGAAGGGGATAGAGGCAGCAGTGTCAGAAATGAATAGAATGGTTTTAGAACCTTGGAGTAAGAGAAGACTATGAAACAACTCTGTGGTTGAGTTTACAAACATGGCTGCCATCAAGTCCCTCCCTCTCTGTTCTTGCATACTTCTCATTCCATCAAGAGATGGTATAGAGTTCCCCTCCTCTTGAATCCAGGCTTACCTTAATACCTGGCCTGATCAATAGGATGTAGTGGAAGTGACTTTCAGGGAGTTAGGCTAGGTCATAAGCACCTTTGCAGCTTCTGTCTGGGTGTCTTGGAATGCTAGCTTCTTGGGACATGTCTGCCTGGGACCTAGCTACCATACAGTGAGAAGTCATAGGGAGAAGCCACATGAAGATGCTCTGGTCAACAACCACAGCTGACTTGCAGCTGACAGTCACTATCTACTCTCAGCCATGTGAGTGAACCATCTTGGATGTTCAGTCCAGCTAAGCCTTTAGATGACTCTAGCCCTGGCCCCCTTCTATCTGATTACAATCCCATGAGGGATCCTAAATGAGAACTGCCCAACTGACTCAGTCAACAGATGCATGGGAGATAATAATACATTGATGTTTTAAACCACCAAGTTTTAAAGTGGTTTGTTAAGTAACAAGTTAACCAGAATCAACAATGAGGCTTTTGCCCCTAAATCCCTGTCTCTGGGAAGGTGCTAAAGAGAGAAAAAGGTCGAGTGATGTAGGACATGCGGTTGGCCCCAAATATTTTGAAGTACAAGGGGAAAGTCTTCGTTTCTCTCCTTCACAATAAAAGCATGCTTTTCCTCGTGAAATAGATCTGAAGGATTCATCCTGGTAGGAAGTGCTAACACACACACACACACACACACACACACACACACACACACACACATAACCTGTGGAACTGAGTATTAACAGACTTGAAGGGAAGGGAGGACAATATATGGAGTGCTCAGTGTGGGGTAGGCAGAGGCTGTCTTAATGGCCAGAGCTGTAAGTGAGGGTTTGCATCCAGAAGCTGGAGAGGCTTACAGAAACCCAAGGTCACCTGGTAAACAAGCTGGGGACACTGTCAGCTCTGTCCCTGGGATTTTTAGTGTACCTGGCCCAACACAGAACTGGATGCAGGAGCAAGTACAAGCTAGTGACATTAAAGGCCCTCATCATGGGTTTTCAATCTCTCTTGACCAACGAATTTATTATTTCCTGTTTTCTTTTTCTCTGCTATTCCATCCTGTTTCATCCTCTAAAATACACACATCCTCATAATTTAATGACCCTTTGGGGACTGATGATCTCAGCTCTTTCTCTTTTGCTAAAACTCTCTTTTGGAGCTGGGCTCCTATTTGAGCCCACATGCAACTTTGGCTAATAGGCCCGCACCTTCCTGGGGCTTCAGCCCTGGTCTCTATGTCTCAGGAAGGAGACTGCATACGACCTACCTGCTGAGAATTCCTTTCTGAAAGACGGGCAAAGAAGGGATGAATATTCCTTGAGAAAGCCCAATGTGACAGTTTATATTTGATAGTAGGTAAATTAGAGAGTTGTTCATATTGCAGGAGGTGTTTCTCTAAATGTCCACTAGTGCATTTAAATATAATTTGATTTTTTAAAAAACCAAGGTAGCATTTCTTCAGGCCATATTTAGTATGTAAGTGAGAAGGACAGATGTTTATAAGAAGGGGATCTAGCAGAATGTGCCTCAGTCTTAAGACAAAGGTAACCCTTGATTGATTTCTCACAGGGGGAGATATTTTTCTGCCTTCTGAAGTTAAAAACAAATAGCCAAAGAGGTGAACAAATCCAGCTTTCTGCAGTCAATTCACTTCACCAATTACTTTTTTAAGAACCCATGTGTGCCCAGTGAAACATGCCAAATAAAGAGTTTCAAATTAGTAGAGCAGACTCAGAAAAAAGCCATCTTCAAACTATAACAGGGCAACACAAATTTTACTGTTCTAAAGGGTGTAAGATGAGACAGCACTCTTTAATTCTGTATTCTACACCACTTATAGAATAATGGGCTTGTAGTCTTAGGTCTTAGGAATGGAAAATGAATTTGGCCAAATTGTCTAGGGAGAAATGTGTAGATCTGGAAAAACCTTTACATTTTACTTTAAACTTCTGCCTCAGGCAAATTCATTCTAAGGGTAAATCAAAATTAAACCCAAACAACCAAGATAAATAAACTAACCAGAAAAAAATCCCCCCAAAACAAAAAACCAACAACAACAAAAACAAAAGAAAATTAAAAAAACAAAACAAAAGGCTTTGTGGAAGGAAGCTACAGTTAGAGTGGAGGGGAAATGGGAGCCCAATTTGATTTATTCAACTGCATTTGACCCAATCCAGTCCAGTCTAATTCAATCCAACCCAATCCAATAAATATTTATTGAGTGCCTACTGTGTGCTGGCAAAGTGTTAGATTCTGTGGATTTGGAGTTGAGTGAGACAGTCTCTGCTTCCAAGAAGCTATGTTTGCAGCTTCTGCAAGAGGTCAGACATGCATTCGCATGTTAGTAAAGGGCCAGGCTAGCCCATTGCTTCCTGGCTGTCTGGGAAAGCCCTGCCCTTATGACCCCACCTCTGTGCTGCCAGGTTCAGCATGGTGCCTTCTCTCCTCTGCACGGAGGGGGATACCACTGATCTGTGTGCATGGTTGTGGGGGTACATGAGCAGTAGTGGCTGGTCAAGTATAACCCATCTTTCCCAGCACATCTGCTAGAACTTGAATTTCATTAAGATCCTTTTTTTCTCTCCCTACTGTCAGTCTAGCACAAATAATAATTAAAGTCCCCTGCCCACTATTGAAATAAAATACAGCCAGAGAGCTAAAGCACAGCCAGTCCATTGAGAGTCAACTGAAGCGGAGTAAGACCAATAATTCAAAACAGATGAACGGTACAGCAAATACTATGGGCTCAATATCCCAGGCTGACCCGACCTTTGAAACTTGCTGAAAGTTATCCTTGAAATTCCCCAGAACTCCTTGAATAACTTCTGTAAAAGGCTTATTTATCACAAAGTCATAAATAATATTTGTTAGATATTTGCTCCATCTATCTAGAAAACGAATTAGGCTAGAAGGTATGAGCTCAGTGGCTGAGCTGGGGCGGGGGTGGGGTGGCCAGGGTGGCAGGGTGGCTGTTCACAGTTCTGGTAGGAACAAGGGAGAAGCTGCAGTTTTCCATCTTCCATATGTGGGGGTGGGGTGGAGGGGTGGGGAGTAGGGTGAAGATAGGGCTGCTCAAGGAATTTGGTTCAATACAGTGGATTTTAATTTCATTGCTTCTACACAGAGGTGGTTGTAGATGGCTGTCAAGAGATATAGCTCTGGTAAATAATTCAACTGATACATTTACAATCACCAAATTGTTTTTGGGCAAGAATCCCAATGACCCTGCCCAAAGAGCTATAGATGCTCTGTCACTGCCTTCTGTGAAAGCTGGGGGATTCATTCATTCATTTGAAAAATCTATTCAAAGGCAGTACTGTAGGGGATATAGAGATGGAAAGGACTTAGTTACACCTTTCAAGGAATCTTTGTGTGAAGGGAGACAGGAACATATATGAACACCTAAGACACAATGTAGAAAGTGATAGCATTTTAGGACAGGCACAGAGACAGAGCTGAAGGAACTGAGAGGTTAGTGAGATGACTTCCAGTGCATGGGGGGTGGGATGGTGAGAGGGGGCAGGGTGGGAGATGAAAGGATTTCTAGAGGAGGTCCCACTGAGCAGGCTCCTGAAGGCTGGGTTGGATTTGGCAGGACAGAGGTGAATCCTTCCAGGCTTAAGAGAATGTGAAAGGATGAAATACAGACATGTACAAGGGTTGGTCCCAAATAGGCTATGAATTTTAAAAGGTGCTGGTAGGGGAAGGTGGAGAAACTAGGGCCAGAAGACTCTGACAAGAGTCCTTGTAAGATCTAGGAAGATGATGTTCATAGGAATGAAGAGGAAGGGATGATCCTCAACTATTAGAAAGGGTGACAGATAGAAGTTGGCAACTAATTGTGTGTATTGGGGATGAGAAAGAAGATGGAGGAACCTTCAAGCAATTCATGTTAAGGTCATTTCCTATTTTGAGCTATTATAGACAAACTTCACTGTTTGAGCCTGCATGCTGGCAACTGGGGAGGAGCAAGGAGGTTAGGAAGTCTGCTTGGGGGAGAGTATCACAAAGGACAGTCAACAGTATCTTATGATGCTGACAAATGGGGACCAAGAAAGGTGTTGGGATGTTTGCAGGTGAAGGGAATGAGCCAGTGGGGAGAAAGGCTGAAGAGAAAGGATGGGGGTGACACACAGAGTTGGGATGTAAGAAAAGAAAGGATACAAAAGCCAGCAGGGAGGAAGAATGAGGTATGATGAGTGGGCGCCCAGAAAGGTTTGGAGAGGGGGACAGGGGAGTTGAGAGAGTTCCTGTCCTCATCCTGATGAAGTCAGTGGGCAGAACAGGCTACTTTGAGATCTTGGGAGGTGACGGGTACTACACACAGCTTGGCAGGGAGTGGGGGTCAAAACTTTCTGCATGTTTGCCTCTTTGCATTCTGTGTCTGGGACCAAGAGTCTCAACTAGAGGCTTGTGCCTCTGCCATTTGTTCCTTGGAGGATGCAACTCTGCTTAGGTGATTGAGTTGTTACCTTAACTAGGGAAGCTGGCTTTGGGATAGGATGATGGCTGAATAGATTGGGGAGGGCTGGTTTGTGCATGGCCAAGGAGCTCTGTCTTGGGGATGCTCTGATGATCCTGTCTTGCTTTTCTGTTTTTCTTAGTGGTTTTCCTGTGTTGACTATCAGGGGACATCTGCTTTCTGCATGGCATAGGATCATTTGGTTGTGATGGATAACATCACTCAGGTGCTTATCATGGTTCCCATTCTTATCCTAGAGCATTCTAGGTATAAAGTTTCTTAGAGGTCATATCACTCAAGAGCTCCCAAACTGTCAACCCAGAAAACCAAATCTGGGCCTAGTCTCCCAGCAACTCCCAGCCTGAGAAGCCCTTTAGGTTTAGGGAGGGAGCTGGTGGAGTCTCTCCTCTCCCGTGCAGATGATGATGCTGTGACAGAGAAGGAAGTGTGCCTCAAAGCAGGCCTGGGCACCATGTATTTAGAACAACCTCCAACTGGCAACATAATGAGTATAGAACCTAGTCCTGGCATAGAGTAGCAGCTCAATAAATAATTGTTGAAATAAAAAAGTGAAGATGCAAATTGATTACATTATGATTAGGGAAGAAATAAAGTCTGATGAGTAAGGGCTTTTGATATTTTAGTTCAGTTTCCTGTCTCTGCACCCATAAGCCTTTTCTCACTAAACATCATGTTCTTTAGGGATTTGGTATCTTAAAGAGTTGTATGTCTTTCTTATGCTTCGTCTCAAAATTCCAGAATCTTCCCCCAGACCTGAGGATCTCAATATTCTTTAGGCACTTTGAGTTTCAGACCTACATTCACTCACTCTCTAAACTCCCGGTTCACTCATCCCTCCTTTTCTTGATTTTATTGTGCATTTATTTGCTTACATATGTGTTAAAATATTTATTGGTCATCTATTATAAGAAATATTCTTGATAATTTTGTAAGAGAACTGTATTAGTAAAAGATAGCCTGCCTGGTGGTTTATTTAATGCTTGTGGTAGATTGCAGGAATGGTCCCAGATTCATCCCCCCTAGGATTCACCCCCTCTTGCACTCTAGCTCTGACTGCCTTGTCACTCAGAGGGGGGCTTTGTCCCATGACCTGCTTCTTTGCCTGCTGTGAACTGCACTCCTCTTGCTGTTTTTGGAACCCTGTGACGGCCACCACTTGAAGAAGCCTGGGATGAGAGACACGTGGCCCTGTTGCCTCTGTCATCATGGCCAACAACCTGCCGACAAGCAGACATGTGAGTGACCCCATGACGTTTCGGAGCTGTTTGTCTCGTGGTAGTAACTGACTGACACAACACTCCTCGTTAGGCTCGAAGGGGCTATGACAAAGGAGGGTCTCAAGTCTCTCCAACCAAAACTGTATTCTCTCCCCCAGACATGCCATACTCACAGCCCCGAAATAACTCTGCAGGTCCCAGCTATAGATCTTTTTCTTTTCTTTTAAAAATTTGTTTATTGTGGTCACACTTTCCTGAAAGCCACTTGCTCTCTTACAACCTCTGGGCATGAAATCAACTATAAACATCGATTGGATTCCCAGTCCCAGATAAGACAAGGTGTGAGTAGTCATCACCAGATTCCCAGGTCTGATGGAAGTGGCTACGCCAGAGGCAGGACTGAGCATTTGAGGGGGGCACCTACCGAGGCTCCCTCAGAGGGCACAGGGCACCTGTGGCTTCAACCAGGGAGCTCTGCAGACTAGAGTTCATTCTGGCCAGTTCAGAGCGGCACAGGTGCCCCCCACCCAGGAGGATCCTGTGTCTTTAAAGGGCCAAAGGCTGTGATTCTGCTGCAGGCCCCCAGGGTACAACAGTTCTGTTTGCCCATTCAAGAGTCCTTACTGGGTGAGGGCAGGGTCTCAGTTTCCAGGGTATGAGTGTCCAGCTGAGGAGTCTGTGCTTTGTTATACAGAGGGGCTAGTCCCACGTGGTCAGCTGGAGCCTACTTGTGGAGTGCTCTGTGGCTCAGTGGTCCCTGCATTAGAGAAGGGGAGACTTACAGGGGTAGGGAAGGATCAACACTGTGCTTGGTACTTCGAAGAAGGTAAAGAAAATGGATGAGTGATGCTGATAGATAAATAAGTGATATTGACAACGATTATAGTAATACAATGATAATAGTAGCCACAGCTGGGATTAGGGCATCATGAAATCTGTTCATAGAAGTGAGGGAACTCACAGCGCTTTGAAGCTGGGCTTGTGCACGCCTGCCTTGGGCCAAGAAAATGTAGAATTTATCTTTGGCACCCTTCTCTCTGGGCTCTACCACCTCCACCCATCAGGCTTCCCTCACCCAGTCACCCTGACAGCCCCTTGAACATCCAATGTTCCTCTCCCCAAATTAACGTGTCCCCATCCTGTCTTAATCCTTTGGGGTCTGTTCTCTACCAACAGACAGTTAAGCCCAGATAACGGCAGCCCCACTAATCTGTCTGTTAGTTCGAGTGTTCCCGTCCCAGATAACAGAACTCATTAACTCAGAGACTTGGCAGGGCTTTCGGGAAGGCTCCGAAGCAGCAAGCCCGAGGCTGAGATTTAGTTTGTACCTGGGGGTCACGGGGCAGCGCTCGGACAGATGGGGTCTCCTTACCTCTCAAACCAGCATGAAGGTGGCAGTTCAGCTTCCTCTGTGTGTCTGGGAGCTGACAGTCTGATCTGGTGCAGTGGAAAACCACAGGCTGCGGGGCCAGATGAATCTGACTTGGCCTCTTATAAGTTCTGTGGCTTAATAGTTTGACTTATGTCTCTGGACCTCAGCATTTCTCATCTGCAAAATGGGAAAATGATACTTACTGTGCAGGCTCACTGTAAGAATTAGAAAGAGCATATGGAAAATATTTACCCACTGTGGGTCCCCCAGGGAGGTGCTATGGGGGCTGCTTTTGGCTGCAGCCGGGGGTGTGATGGTGCAGAGGGCCCCGAGGTGCAGGCCTGCAGGTCTTAGCTCTGGAGACAGACCCTGTGGGGCTCACATGCTGGTTTCACCACTTACTAGTGTGTGACTTGGGGAAAGTTACTGTTCTGGGCCCCACTTTCCTTATCTGTAGGGGACAGTAACAAGCCTTATGTCATTGGGTTGTTATAAGGATTAAATGAAATATTTCAGGTATGTGATAGAGCTGGCACTGTGCCAGGGTAAAAGGACAGTCAGAAAGGACAGGTTTTGGGGGTGGAGGAGGACTTTATGGGCTGGCTGTCTGCTCTGGGCAGAAGTGCTACGGAGCTGCAGGCAGCCTGAGTTGCTCAGGGAGGCAGGTGCCTGCCGCACACTCTTCAGCTCCGGAGAGCGATGTCTGGGCTGGGCTCAGGGTCTGGTGGCTCCAAACAGATTGCTGTAGGAGCCAGAGAGCAGGTGATGGAACACATGTCGCTGGACGCCAAAGCTCGTGCTCTGTCCATTGCAGCAGAAAGAGCCCTTTCTTGGGCAGTCATGGCCCCTGGGTGGCTGACCAGGCAGAGGAAAATAAGCAGTGTAAGACAGGTTACTGGGATCCTGTGAGGTAGGGTTTTCTGAACCCGGTCAGTCAACTAACAAACACAGGTGGGGCAGAGGGGCAGAGTCCCCTGACTTGGGGCAGAGTCAGGACTGCTGCCTCTACTAACACGGCCATTGAAACTCCAGCTGCTTTTCCCCGGAAGCCCTTCTTGACCACAATTCTAATGCCAGTTTGTCTTCTTGCAGTTTCACTTTTTCCTCCAGAAAGGATACAAAGATCTAAAAGAAGCCCCAAAACCCCCAAACAAAATAAACAACCCAAAACCTCAATGAAATGAGAATTGCAGCAAATGGAGTTCTGGTTAACTGAAGCGTCATTGTTGAATGTGGCTTTTCTTGTCACTCGCATTGGCTTTTGTGCGTCTGTGCAGCATGGAGAATTTGTCACTGCTAGTGACAACCAGTGACTCGCTGGCTGAGGGGATTGTGTGTGTCTCCTGCTGTGTGTGGTCACAGTTAGCTTCCGGGGTGTCAGGGCCGTGGGATAAAGGGGCCCAGCAGGTTGGTCTGCCCCTCAGTGATTTCCTGTGGGGGCAGTGGCCCTTGAAGAAGAGGATTTCACGGGGCAGGGCCACCCCTGCTCTGCCTTTGCAAATGTTTTCCTCAATGAGCCCAGGCCTGTGTGATGAATGCAGCTGAAGGGAGGCCCCAGGCAGGGGAGGAGGGGCAGGAGGAAGCCATTCAGAGAAGGGCCTGTACTTTTACCATCCCGTCTTCAGTGAGCCAGGCCTCTGGTTACTAACTGGGATGCTGGTAGATCCCCAGGGCAAAAGCCTTTTGTTTGTTCACTCTTTCTCATTTCTTCCTTCATTACTTCTACCTTCCCACCTTCTCTCCCATTTCCTTCCTCCCATTTCCTTCCTCCCTTCCCTCCCTCCCTCCCTCCCTCCCTCCCTCCCTTCCTTCCTTCCTTCCTTCCTTCCTTCCTTCCTTCCTTCCTTCCTTCCTTCCTTCCTTCCTTCCTTCCATCTATGAAATTGTGCCCAAGTTGTGAGGAAATATACAAGACGAGGTCCCTGCCCTTTAAGAGCCTTCCATCTGGGAACATGGATGAGACAAACACACACACAAAGTAGAAAAGCAGCAGGGTCATGAAGCAGAGTACAAATTGCCATGAGTATTCAGAGATCTTGCCAATGTGGGTCAGGCAGGGGTTGGCAGTCGAGTTAAACCTGGAGGGACAGGTGAGGGGATTTCAAATGATGATGGAAACAGGATTAGCCTCTCAAGATACAGAAACAGCAAGGGTAAAGGTTGGAAGGTGGGCGGCCTGTGTCTGTTCAGGGCAAGGTGAGCTGTTTGGTTTGGCCATGGAGTGGGAGTGGGTGGGAGGTAAAGCTGGGGGATGGTTTTGAGCCAAGCAGAGGGCCCTGGAGTTGGGCTTTGCTGCAGTAGGCAGCCAGGACCCACTCCGGCTTCTGGGTGATGCAGCCTGTCCAGAGCTGTGCTTTGGGATGACGAAGCTGGCAGAGACAGCGGCATCATGAGGGCATCTTCATGGCTCTTCTCCGATGCCCAGTGGGTGAGTGCACACCCACTCTTACTCCTTGAGGCTGGAGGGGTCCTTGCTGGCCAGGGTAGTCCAGCCAGCTGCTCCCCTGCCAGGTGGCATCCTGTTCTTCCTGTCCCAGCTCTTTTGGCATTGGTCAATCCCTGCCACACACATGAAGGTGGAAACCAACGAGAAAGTACTGCCAGGCGTGGCCATATGACTAGTGATGCGTAGCTTCGGTGGGAGAAAAACACTGGCCAGGAGAAATTCTCAAAGTCTCTGGGAGGCAGAGTTCGCAGCAATTAAACTGTGTCAGTGACAATGAGAGGCACTGCTTGGTGGATATAAATGTCCCAGTCAGGACTGTCCTTCTTAGCTTGAAAGCTTAGCTTACTTCTTATGGTACTATAATGAGTGTTAAAAGGTATTTTGTCCATAACAATTATCCCTCGTGCTTAGTGGACACCATTAAGTATTCTTTTGGTTTAAGGAATATAAACTCCCAGCATGTAAATCCTGTATCTGGGAAGAATAACAATGAGAACTGTTGAGCCCCTAACACCTCATTACAAATAGGCTCCTTAGGTTAGCAAATCCTGATGCTACTAGCTTCTGAGAGATCAGCACCCAGAACTGGATGGATACAGAGTATTTTTAAGAAACATTTAACAAACATCTACTGTATGCAAAGGTCTAAGCTGGAGCCAGGGGAATAAAGATGAACACATTTTAGTCACTGTGCTATATAGCTTCTTAAAGGGTCCTGCCATCCAGCAAAGAAGAATACGTATTGCTACCATTTTGCAGAGGTGACAGGTGATTAGTGTTGCTTAGAGGACATTGTTATGCTTTTAAATGCACTATCTCATTTAAATGCATTAATGCACCCTTGTAACATAGCTACTAGGACTATCATTATTTTGGGCTGAGGAAACATGCTCAGAAACTATGTGAATAGAAATCAAATGAGGGAGGGCTGGGGGATGCACGAGGGTTTGAGGGGGGCCGAGTGAAAACTTAGACAGCCTCCAGGGTTTCTAGCAGTTATGAAGTGGAAAGGCCATTCTAAAATGCTACCTTGGTAGTGAAATAAGTAGGAGAAAAGCCAATCAGACCCTGAGGCAGAAGAGCAAAGCAGATGGGCGTCAGGGCAGACCCTGAGCATGGGGTCAGGGCAGGGTGGCTAGCCGTGGGAGGGATGGGGTCTTGTTCATGTGACCCAGGCTCCCCATACCAGCATAGTGCTTGGCCCATGGGAGGCACTGAGTCAGTGCTCACTGGATTTGCTCTTTTTTTTCCTCATCAGTGAATTCGGAGAGCAGGACCAAAAGTAGCAACTGTGGGGGCCTAGTAAATTTGTAGGGTTAACTCAGACTGAGCCCAGATCCCCTCCCAGATGGGACCTGCCAGCCCCCAGATATAACAGAGGATCAACCTAGTTTCTTCTTTCAGATGCCGTGATAAACTGTGAAGGAGCTCTACAAATGAGGTGGAAATAAAAGCCTCCCCTGGTGGATCCTGGGAGGATGTGTACGTGCATGTGTGTGCATGTGTGCGTGTGTGCACTCAGCCAAGCTCTCTTGGTCCCATGCAAACACAGGGGGCTTCCTTTCCTTGGAGGGTTGGTGACAGCCCAGCCTCCCATTCACAGGTTGGAGAAAGAACATTAATCTTCTTGACATGGCACTGGTGGGGGAGGGGGATCGAGGACTGGAACCTCTCAAACTGGGACATCCCTGTGAGCAGAGATCCTTGTCTTATTTGGCTGTTTGAATAAGCTTTAATTCATAAGCCCAGGGCATAAAAATGTCAGGGGGACTTTGAAGATGGGCTACTTGAAGAAAATCAAGTAGTATTATAAAAAAAGCAAGTATTATCTCTCCTTTTTCTTCTTCTTGCTTTTGTTGGGAGTGGGGCAGAGGTGGAGGGGAGTCTGTACCCATGGAGGAAACTTGAAGTGTTTTTTGAGAACAAACACCCATGTTCTCAGTAGGAGGGTGCAGGGGGAAGGGAGTTCCTGCTGCAGAGAGGGCAGGCCTGGTGAAGTCTAAACTTGTAAGCAGAACATAATCTATACAGCCAACAGCTTTCAGAAACTTCTGGCAAGCTGGTGGGGCCCCCACCTCTCTCTGTGGAGTCCTCCTTGGTCTTACCTATGCTATTCCTCTCTGTTAACCTGGCCTCTGCAGCCACAGTATGGGGCTTACCAAGAAGAACCAGGTTCCAGAGGCCAGGAAGGCCCACAGGGGCCCTTCCTCTAGGAGGAGGTCCCATTCATCTGGAATGTGAAGGGCAGGATTGGGTGAGGAGAGGTGAAGGTGGTCAAGAACCCAGATACATCCGTTAGAGAGACTTAGGACAAAGAGGCAAATGGCTGTCACATACTGAACCCGCACCCCTCACTGTCTCATGAGCAGGCCATGTTCTTTTTGTTCCTTTCCCCAGCTCCAGCCTTGCCCAACCTGGATCACCCAGCAACCTCTTCTCCAGCTAGCCCTGATGTCACCCTACTTGGGCTCTGCCTTCCTCCGGAAACCTCCAGCTAAGTGTCAGTCCCACATGACTTCGTGGAACTTGTCCCCCAATCGTTTCTCGTGTGGTAGTCCTGGCCTCTGAGGGCCATGCCCTCTTGTTTGGGAGTTGGAACTGTCCCATATGCACCATTCCAATCTCAAGGGAAATGTCACTTCTTCACGGAGCCCTTCCCTGATCTAAGCCCTCCAGATAGAATCATTCTGTTTAATTGTTGGCCATAGCACTTCCCACTTTATTAACATCTTGTTTATGTGTGTTTGTTTTTTCTTGTCTCACCCCACTGGAAAGTAAGGCAAGAAGGTAACTTGCCTGCCTGTTCACTATGGTGGCCCAGGGCTTGGAACGGTGCCTGGCACATTGTACATCCTCGGAAACTGCTGAGTAAACTGGTGAATGAATGAATTCTCCTTCCTCCCTTGCCGATGGATTAGAAGAAACTAACGGCAACGCCACGAGGAGAGCAGAGGATGGAGCAGTGCAAGGAGGCCAGGGGCAGGTCTAGGATTAGGGTTTGGGGTTCTGAACTCCACCTGGTGGGTGACTCTGGGCAGGCCAACCAGTCTCCCTGTGACTGTGTGACACTCCTGGCCCTTCCTCCTGTGATTCTAGAGCTCCAGAGGTGAGAGTATTTGGGACTCCCTGGCTTGGCCAATGGACCTGCCTTGGCAGCCGGTGCCCTGTGTGCAGGGGAGGTGTTCCAGTGTGCCCTTAGGGCTGCAAGACTCTTTATGGAGCCAATGGAACAGGCATCGTTAGGAGAGGAAAGGGGAACAAAGACCAACCTTCCCAATTATTAATAAGGCAGCAACGCCATCCATCTTAACGAGACAAGGCGGAAAAACCAGCCGCCAGGCAGCCAGCACACAATAGGATACAATAGAGACCTTGCTTTCTTTTTAAAAAAGAGGGAAGAAAGAGAGACGCACAGAAAAGAAAAAGCCACGCAGATTGGAAAGCAGTTCCAAAACGTCCACGTCTGTGCCCCTTGTGGAAGGTGTCACCCTGCCCTGCAACCGCAGCTGCTTGAGAAATGCAGAGGGTGCCGCGGTCCTCTGCTGGGCCCTGCGGGGGGGATGGGATGGGTTGGCGGGCAACTTTTATGGCAAGTGGTGGGTGTAGTGGCACCCACTACTACCTCTCTTACCTAGCAAGAGACTTTGATTTCTGGGTGCACTGTGGCCCAGTGAGAATATGAAGATCTCTAGCTTAGTTTAATTCTAGCTTACTTAAATGGGGGCTCAAAAGGATTTGTTAACTTTTTAATTAAAGCTCCTCTCCTCCAACCCCCTCCCCCATGTTGTGTTAAAATTTTTCTGAGCCCTGGATCTGGATTCTTCTATTTGTTAGCCGTATGGCTTTGAGCAAATCACTTAATGTCTCACCCTCAGTTTCTTCAAAACAGACTTAACTTCTAGAGTCGCTGATAAGATTATATTGTGCTAATAATCATGGATAAATGATTATCAAAGTGTCTGACACAAAGAAGGCATTAAGTAGTAACTCTGAATTGAATCAGAGTCTGAATCTCATTTCAGATGGACAGGTGAACGAGGTCTCCTCGGGAGTTGGGGGTTGGGGATCTTGACAGGGGATCCGTCTGATGTTCACTCCGATTCCCCCTGGTTTAGCACAGGGCCCAGCCCGAGTAGCTGAATGAATGACTAACAGCCAGATGCTGATCCAGTGGTGGAGAACAAGGCTCAGCACTCACATGCTGATGCCCTCCAGGGGGGCCCAGCCCAGATCCCAATTAGAGCAGGGATTCCTGCCAGTGATCCCTGCACTCTGCCAGGATCCTCATTAGTCTGGCGGAAAATCCTCGCAGGCTTTGCTGGATCCTGCCACATGCCCAGACGCAGTCCCCGATGTGCGAACCACTAAGCTGTCTTAGCAGGTGACACACAGCTTGTCCAGCATTTCCTCAGAGCAAACATCCCCAGGCCTGTGCAGGAAACTCTGGTACTCTCCGTGGCATTCAAGGAAGCATTTTCACCATCTCTCCCGTCCTGGGACCGGGTCCAGTCCATACAGGAAAGGTGTGTTTTGTGTGGCAAGTTATTACAGGATAAATTCCTGCAGCCCGGAAAGAGTGGCTGCCAAGAGCTCTCCTGGTACGACAGGTATATGACCTTCCAAATTTTCCCTCTTGGCATGGCCATCTTATGGTGGATTATCTCAGGCAGTGTTTGTTCTATGCCCAGTGTGGCTAGGAAGGTGGTGGGGTCAGAGGCCAGTGTGCTGGCAGGGTGTTAGGGGCCTGGTATCCACCAGTGCCTTACAGAAGGACCTTGAGCAGGCTGTTAAACTTCTCTGAGTCCGTTTCAAACCCTCCTCTGCTTCTTGGTGGAAACAGCTCAGAATCTCTTCTCTCAGGGGGATGCATGATGCAATGAATAGATGACCAGACTGGGCCCGTGATGCCCTGGGAAGGCAGGAGGCCCAAGCAAAGCACACTGGGGTGGCGGGAGGTAACAGAGAGAAGCTGAGGAGGGCATGCGTGTGAGCGGAGCGAGGGCACCCACCCTGTACAGAACTCTGCACGTAGTAGGAGCTCATTAAGCATTTGTTGATGGATTGCTGGCCGAAGAGCTCTCTCTCCATACTTCACTTCTGTGTGGTCTGGAAGGAAGATGTAGAATATGACTCCATAGGCATCGTGACCTGGACAATGGGGGCAATTCTCCAGAAAATGTGAGCCATTGCTCACCCCCCCTCCCACACTAAATCTTTTGCAATAATTACCTGACATTTCAAATGAAGCAGGATTTTTACGAACCTATGTAACTGAGGCAAATATTAGAGACTCACACTATTCCTTCTGCCTGAGAAAAACATTTATGCTGTTAGATTCGCCCATCTTCTTTTCTTTAAAATTAATAGTTATACTTTTACCTTTATTCCAAAAGTGATATACGGCCATTATAGAAATTTTAGAAAAGCAAAAAGAAGACAGTTTAAACCACAGATTCTAACAACCAGAAATACTTAACATTTCAGTTACTTATTTTCAAATTTAAAAAAATGATCTTTATTGTTGATTCTCCCCCCCCCCCCCGACACCCTCCTCCCTACTCCCACCTCCCCACCCCGCCTTCACCATATTGTTGTCTGTGTCCATGGGTTATGCTTATATGCATATAAGTTCTTTGGTTCATCTCCTCCCACCCCCACCCCTACCCCCTTTCACTCTGAGGTTTGTCAGTCTGTTCCCTACTTCTGTGTCTCTGGATCTATTTTGTTTGTCAGCTTATATTGTTCATTATATTCCACAAATAAGTGAGATCATGTGGTACTCAGATTTTTGTTTTTACCTTTTTCCCTTCTTTCTTTCCTTCCCTTCTGCCTTTCTCCTTCTCTTCTATTTTTTCTGCAAAATTTGAATCATACTATATATGTTTGTAGTCTATATTCTCCATCATTCATTCATTCAGCAAGCCTTTATTTATCAAATGCTTGAAAGTTGCACTAGGGCACTGTTCTTTGGCACATAGTTGTGCACAAAACTGATACAAATCTCTGCCATTGGGAAGCATACATTTTGGTGTGGTGGTGATGGGGTGACAGAAAATAAAATAAATGAACAAAATATGTAGTGTGTTAGAAGATTAGAAGAAGTAGGTAGGAAAATAAGTAAAAGGGGATAGCAAGTGGTGGAGAGGTCTGGGTGCAATTTTAAATAGGAAGGATTCAGCTAGTAGGTGATGTCTGAGTCCAAACTGGCAGCAATGTTCTATCCTAAAATACTCCATTTTCTCTTTTTTTTCTTTATTGATTTTGGAGAGAGAGGAAGGGAGAAGTAGGAAGAGATGGAAACATCGATGAGAGAGACTATTGATTGGTCGCCTCCTGCATGCCCCCGCACTGGGGATCGGGCCCACAACCTGAGCATGTGTCCTGACCGGGAGTCGAACTGGCGACCTCTTGGTGCATGGGTTGACGCTCAACCACTGAGCCACACCTGCTGGGCTAAAATATTCTATTTTCAATATCCAATCGTTGGGTGCTTAGAATGACTTTCTCAAGCACACAAAAATTTTAGGCAAAATTCTTGTATCAGCCACATTAATGCAATAAATAAGAAGAAAAATGCAAAGAAAAGTGCTAAAAGCTTATGCCAAAGTCCTGGGTCTTTCCCTCCGGATGATCAGAGTGTGTCCATGGCACAAAAGAGAGTGAGCTGGGGGAAGCAAGGATGGGTTGGAGGTGACATTGCAGGTACTTGCTTGTCACAGCTCTGCCAGTGTGGTCGCTCTTTCGTCTCTCCACTTTGACATGCTGTGTTCTAGGAATAAGAAATCTCATCAGCACAGCTCTATCTTGGGTGTTGTCTTTGCTCCATTCGTACTGATTGTTGTCAAAGGTTATAATTATCACTAACATTTGCACTGGGCTTTTCAGTTTTCTAAGTCCTGGTCTTTTCGGAGTTCCTGATATAGTATGAGGTGGTAAAGTAAAGAAAGGGTGGTCAGAGTTTTTCTATGTATATAAAATTGCAAAGTTTGAAGGAGTCTAGAGTCTATCTGGTCCAACTTCCTCATACATTAAGGACTGAGGCTCAGAGAGGTGAAGAGAAGGCAGATGTCACTCAGCTCAGGTTGGAAAACTAGACTCTCAGTCTAGTGCTCCGTCCACAACCGCGGGCATCTCCCACAGGCTGATGTAACTACAGCATCATCCCCTTCCAGCAGCCAAGCTGCTTTTTCCATGTAAAAAAGCTATAAACACTGTTCTGCAGTCACCTGCTGGTACCAGGTTTCTCAAACTGAAAACGAAATCTGTCTTGCCTGTTTCAGAGCAGTAACTTCTTCACCTGCCTCAGGACCAGTGTGGGCTGTCCAGGGATGGGCCAGGTGTCAGCCCCAAGGCTCTTCCCTGGGCACTGGCGTGCTCTGAGTGTGGGTCCCTGGTGCTCGGACCCCTGTGCCCATTAGCCAACCCCTCCTGAAGCCCTGAATATGGACTTTGTCTGGCGGGCTTCACTCTGCTCCCAATGGACTAAAGCCAGTCATTTGGCAAAAATCAGCTCAGTTGCCGCCATTGTTCTTAAAGAGGCAGAGCTGAATGGGCTGAGGGACTAATGTATTCTATTATGCCCCTCAGGCTGGCCTGTGAGTGTTGGGGGAGAGGGCTGCATTCCACAGACCTCCCTCCCCCAGCACTCCACTCCCGAGCCCTGCCCACCCTGGCCCCAGAGGGAGCTGCCCAGCCAGCCCATGGGCCATTGGGTGTCTCACCTCCCAGGAAGAGCCCTTGAAAATCAGCTTTGTGGAAGGCCCCCCATCTGGAACCCTGGGGTGGGAAGAAAAGTGGCTGAGAGTCCCATAAGAGAGCCAGGAATAGACATGGAGAAGCAGCCTTGGCTGCTGAGAGGAGCAGGAGTCAGTGGGGATATTCTGGGGAACCAGGCACAGGGCCCTGCCCTGCCTCCCTCACACCTGCACACTTCCATGCTGCAGGCGGCACTCACCAATCACGCACTGTGTCCGCGCCCCTTCTCTCTGTGACCCATTGCCCACCAGGAACAGTCCTCCTCCAGAGGACAAGAAGGGTCACGGGATTTGATGTGAGCAGCCTGCAGACCTCTCATTCCAGGGTCGGTTACGCCTGCGCCAAGAGAAATATGATGTGTGAAAGATAAGGGGAGAAGGGTCTGGAGAAGGGGAGCCTGGCTCACACATTGATCATACATGCCCTTTTAAGCATAAAGACGGGGTTTGTGCGAGTCTTGGGTCACTACCTGGTTCTTGCGTTTGACAGAGCTAGGCCTCCATCCAGGACTTCCCTTCATCCTGGAGAGCCTAAGGGTACCTCAGCCAGGGAGGCAGGAGGGAAGGCAGGGTGTGGCCCAGGTTTAGGTGTCTTTCCTAACAAGACAGAGGTTTGGAAGTGTGACTTCCTGGCCCCAGGGTTTGGTGAGCTCATACAGCAGAGGTTTCTCTCCCTTTTGGACTTTAGCCTGCCTGGTTTTTTTTTTTCTCCCCACCACCCACTTTTATTGGTTCCAAGTATACTTATTCTCATTGACAACTACACCACTTTTGGGAGAGATCTCAGAAGGCTGAGAGCCTACTTCTTAGGATAGTTTGGGCGAGGTGGGGGTGGACAAAGTGATAGGGAGACAGAGAGTCGTCTCTCAGTCTGACAGGATTGTTAGACCTGTGTGCCTGATGCCATGAGGGGAGTGAGGTGGGTACCAGTGGGCTTGTCCTGGGGCTGTGTGCCTAGTGTGTCTGTTGGTTTCTCTGAGTTGCTGGACAGTGGGTGGGCGGATGAATGGTTCAAGATGAATCACATGTCCCGACTGACTGTGGTATCTCAGCCCAAGCTCTTCCCACATCCACTCTCCCCAACCCTTTGTTCTATGCACACTGCCCCGTCGGTCTCCGTTGATGCGTATCTTTCTAACCCACCTCTCTGATTTTAGGATTTGGGGATGTCTTCTCTTTCCCACATAACCCAGTCCAGACAAAGGTTACGTCAGGGGAAAAGAGAGGATGGAATTAAATTCCAATCTGAAATGCCCCCTGATTGTGAGGAGGCGGTGTCCTTGGGGTGGGGATGGAACTAAACCCCTAAATCAGGGAATGTGGATGAGTTGAAGTCACGCAGGATGTAGAGCATTTTATCCTCCAGAAAGAATATTTTATTCTTCTGTCAAGGCGCCAAGGATAATGGCAATAAAAGAAAACATAAGTGATGGCGGTAAGGATTATATGGCCATTTAGGAAGCAGCCGGTTACATATTTATGGACCGAAATGGCTGGAAAACCCTTCACACGAGGAGTTAATGCAGAACTTGGAAAGCGCTCTAAGGCTGAGTGGCTGTACTCGGGAAGCTGTTATTTATGGAGCTTTATACTGTGTATTAAGCAATTTGGTGGTCTAGACTACAGTTAAAAATAAAGAAAGAACAAAAGGGTTTGATGGACAAATTATGCTTTTCTTGGGGTGGGGGAGGCTTGTAACACTCTAAGTGTTAGAAGCGTTTGAGAAAAGGCAATGTTTGTATAATGACAGATATTAAATATGATAGAGTGTGAAACTGCTGGAAGATTACAGAAGCCTCCAGATAAACAGCTGCTTATGTTACAGTGCGTGGGGAAGAAAGCAGGGTCTGTGGGCTCCTGGCTGCTGCAGTCAGCCTCAGTGGGGCCAAGGGACAGGGCTTGTTTGCTGCCACCCTTTGACTTTGTAACACTCCTGCAGACTGCTTCCTTAAGAAAGGAGTTGCCTGTCCACCCTTTCTGCCTGAGAACTTGATTTCATTGTTTAAGGATTGTCTGAATGCCCTGGACACGGGCTACCTGATGAGCCTCTCTGACTCAGTTTCCTTTTCTGGTAACTGGGCATTCATGAGACCCTTCCAGTGGGATGCTAAGTTGGGGGATACAGAGCAATGCAGGTGCATGTGTGTGGCATATCCACTGAGACTTAGAAATACGGTGTTTTACAGCTATAGGAATCGAGGCAGAAGGAAAATATACCAACTTCTAGGCACATGGAAGAGCTTCTTAGGACGATATTGCTTCGTGGTCTTCAATATGCATAGGAATCTAGTTAAAATGAAAATTTTGATTGAATAGCTCTGGGATAGGGCCTGAGATTCTGCATTTCTGATACATTCCCAGGAGATACTGATGCTGCTGGTCTGGGGATCACACTTTAAACGGTCCTAGGAGAGAGTAAAAATTAGAACTTTAAACCTTTCAGTTTCGTGTCTGTGGTGAGAGTCCCCAAGCTATAGACCCACGTCAGTTAGCTTTATTTCTAGCTGTATGAAAGAAAATCTAAATGACTGGATTTAAGCAAGTGAGGGAGAGAGATCGTAATTCTCACCCAACAAGAATTCCAGGGTAGGCTGCTCAGGTCATTCCTTACCACCCAGGTTCTTTCCTTCTCTCTGTACCTCCACCCTAGTGTGTGGGCATTTATCCTCATGCTGGTGGTCTCATAGTTGCAAGATAGCTGCTGTACCTCTTGGTATCACATCTGAATTCCAGACAGAAAGAAGAGGGGAGGGTCAAGGTGCATGCCCTTTAAGGCTGTCTGTGCCCCACTTACCAAGCTTGTAGTACTTACTTCTCACTGCTCAGAGCTGGATCATAGGACCCATCTCATTCAGTGACCCCATGTCTGTATACCTACTATGTGGCCAGCACTGGGCTAAGTACTAGAGATACAAGGACAAAAATAGTTTCTGTCCTCAAGAAGCTTCTAGAGGAACTCCAGACGTATAAAGAAGCAATCAGTGAGGAGAGGTGCTCAGACAGCTGTGGGGCATGCAGTGGACAGAAGACCCGGCTGGCCACTTCTAGCTGGGCGACTCGGGAGTGGCCAGCCAAGAGAAGGGGAGCGCTGAGTCTTGGGTAGGGGCTGGGAGGACAGCTGGGCCTGTGGGGGCAGCATGAGCTCAGCACAGAGGTGGGAGGCAGCCTGGTGCCTCCTGGGAACTGCATATCCACTCACACCTCTGTTGGAACTGCCCCAGGGCTTGGATCCAGTCCTCATACACCTGCAGGGCAGCGCAGGTGGTTTTTGTCTGGCATACATTCTGATTGCTTGTGCCATATTGGGTTTCAAATATTTTTAATATCACCCCTCAAAAGACCATGGAAGTCTCAAATTGGTCAGGTCCTAGAGAGGACCATAAATAGACCTCCTGCACCCTGGACCAGCTCTTGAACAGTCGGTCTCTCTCTCTCTCTCTCTCTCTCTCTCTCTCTCTCTCTGATGTACAGCAAGCCTTCCCTCCTTGTGTGGCTCACAATCTTCTCTCCCCTAGAGGGTTTCTTCTGGGCATCCACATGATGGCAGGTCAGTGACACACAGTTTCTTGGCAGCTGCCTGCACAGAACACTATGGTTACCTCTGCAAGCCAGGCCCGGGCTCCCCTAAGGCACTCGCTACTTCATGCTACTCTTGTTCCCTCCCAGGACTCCATAGGAAGACCCCTCATGCACTGCCCAGACCTTCAGACCTCTCTCTCCATCCTCTCCTCTTTCAAAACCATCTTTTCTTTCTAGCTGACCTCTGGGAAAAGTCTGATAAATGAATTCACGATAGAAGTTAACGACAGCCAAAGGCTCTGTGGGTTTCTCTCCCCGGGGACTGGCTTTTAACAAAGGCAGTTAGGCCTGGTGCAGAGTCCACAGGATTGGAATCCAAAGATCGGTGTTCCTGCCTGAGTCTGTCGAGCACCAGAGCACCGTGACGGCGGGACTGGTCCCACCACTTGGGGCCTCGGGGACTTCCCCTGTGAAATGGGAATAACAAAGTTGCTGCCTGCTCTGAGGCTTTTTGTGAGGCCCCAGGGCGATCATGCACAAAGAGTGCAAACTGAAAAAGACTGCGGGAAGGTAGCTCGCTGTTCCGTGGGCACTGCGCCTTCCGCCAGCAGAGCAGCGCCTTTCGCCTTGCCTTTCGGGTGGGAGCTGTTACTTAGGCGGAGGCAGACTGGGAGGAGGAGACCTCTCATCGGCCCAGATGGAGACCTGGAGGTGAGCGCTTTCACAGCGGAGGGTGAGGTCACCAGACCCGGAGGGGAAGGAAAGGCTCTCCTGAAGGGTGGAGGAGTGTGATGATGGGCCCTCTCCCGCTCCTCCCCCCAACACCTCATTTATATCCGAGTTGTTCTCAGCTCCAACCCTTGAGAAAGGCGGTGGAGCCGTCTGGCGCGCCTGCCACGAAGGGTTAGGTAAATAAGCACATGGCTCCTAGGGGAATGTCTGCTGCCGCCGCTGCCCTCCCTGCAGCAATCGCGGCAGATTTACGGGCCTCCCGTCACCGAAGCATGTGCCACTTCACTTTCACTCCCTGGGATCACCAGAGGGAGGGGGTTCCTAAAGGCCCAGTTTTCCTGCCCCGTGGTGTCCCAGCGAAGCCTCGGGCTCTGAAACCAGGACCTAGCAACAGGTATTACAGGCAGAGCCCCCTTTAACTTCTTCTTCAAGCCCAGGTGCTGTCAGAGGCTCTCTCGGAACCCACAGCCTTCGAGGCACTAGCCCCTGTTTTTACACAGGATTGCATTAGGGTCTGGGGGTCAGTGTCCACGTAGGATTTACAGAAGTTCTGTTCTCCTTTCTGAATTGGCCACTACATTCACTAACCTGTTCTTTACTGAGCAGCCTACTGGTGCAGGCCCCGGGGAGATCGGGGATTGGCTGCGGCATCTGTCCACAGGTGGGTTCCGGGATGCGAAGAGAGCCAATACAAAAGTCCCACACTCTGCTCCAATGATCAGTTCCCTTAGGAGTCAGATGTAGGAGATTTTCCTTTCCTGCAGACAAAGAGAACTATGTGAGGGATTCATGCTTACTTACTGCCTTGGTTCTCTGGACCCCTGGTGCAAAATCAATGCTCAAGTGTAGTACCTCTCCTAGCCTGGGTATTTCCTCCCTCAACTACATGTTTATGCATTTATTGGGGTGGAGGGCCTTATTGAGCACTCACTGTATGCCTGGCACCATGCTAGATGCTGGGATGCAGGGATAAATGAGACAAAATGAGACAAGATGCTGACTCCCCAAGAGCACACTGTCATGTAGTAGATACCCCAAAGCAAGCAGTTATAAAACGGCCAGGTGAGTGCTGTATGAAGTGTGCGCAGGTGCTCTGGGTGTAGGTAGGAGATAGCGCCCAATCTGCCTAAGGGTGGAGTTACCTTCAACTCCGAATTTTTATGAGTCTTGCTAGACATTCTCAAATCCCAGATAGCAGGTCAGGCCAGTTCCTGAGTCAGAGGGGCTCGGGATCAATAAGGCGGGCATGATATTTGCACCTCCGAGAAGCAGAATGGAAAAGAAGCTTGTTCAAGTAAGAACATTACGGTGCTTCATAATGTCTTATATGGAATATCACTTTAAACATTTCACATTTTACTAAAAGCCTATGTGTCTCACTAACATTAGCTATTGATAATTCACACATTTTAGTTCATGAGGTAGAAGAGCAGGCATTATAGCTCTGAGTTACAGATGAGAACTCTAAGGCCAGAGGGATAAAGTGAGAGTCACCCAGCCTGTATGCAGAACCGAGGCCATACTTTGTATTTCTTGACTCTGGGCCAGAATGCTTCTCTCTTCATTGTACCAAAGACACTACCACCCCATAGGCAGGAGACCCTCCTGCCTCACTGTACAAATCCTGGCTGATGGAGAGGATTTTGAGTGTATCTTTGGAGAATGTCATAAAAATCACTGGTGATATGATAATGGAACAGAATAAAGGGAACAGGGCAGAAAGGCTCTTCCCCACCCCACCCTGTTTTTCTAGGAGTACGCAGGAAGGAGCTCGTGTGTGGGAAGAGGCCACCAGGTAGGCACCTGAAAGGCCCTTCAGTGACCTGCTTGGCCTGACAGTGAGCTTTGGGCAACAGGGAGACTGATGAATGCCTCCTTGAGCTGATGTTATGAAGCAATAGGCAACACACTTCCAATTTTCATGCACAGGCATCTGGCAGTGTGGGAAAATTAAAACTTTTTTGAAATGAAAAACACAAGTTGAAAGTTGTGTTTTGCCCTTGTTCTCATATTCAAGAACCCTGGTTTCTAGAAGCTCTGTCATGTCAATAGCATGTTTAAAGAACCATTGTTCTAAAACTTTCTCCTCTACACATGCACACACTTCTGCCATTAGGAAAAGGGAGACTGGGCTTTGGAGTGCAAAGGTTTGACAACATGAAAAAGGACAAAAACAAAAGCAAAAACAAAAACCCCACAAAAAACAAGACGAAATGCAAAACCTGTACACAGCACTAAAACAGAGTCTTCAGGCTCTTCTGCCTGGTACCATTACATGATATGTGACTGACAGTCATCCTCCAGAAATTCCAGGTGTAGGATAAAGTCTGTTGCTAGGACTGAGACCTAAGTCCTTCCTTTCCAGTTGGGCCTTGGAAGGAGCCAGAAATGTACTGGGTTTAGGATTCTGGGGTCTTATTTACACCCACACCCCTTCTTTGCCCTTGAGACAGTTGTGTCCCAGCATGGCCTAAGAGACCTCTCTCTAAAGCAGTAAGACCATCTGGGTTTGGGGTGGGGAGTTGGGGATTGTGGGTGATCAAAGTCAACGGGGATCAACTAGACATAGGCTAGGCCCTCCCTTGAATGGATTTATGAGATTTACTCCTGGCTGGTGGCTCCGGGACTGGTGGAGGTGCAGTCACCTGGATGGATTTCCAGAATTGTAATGGTGGACAGACTTAAGTTCTCCTACCATTTGGGGAAACTGTACAAAATATGAGTGAGAGATCAGCCAAGCCTGGATTCAGAGCTGAGAGGATGTTATTTACTAACACAACTCTTTCCAAAGAGTGAGTAAACAGACACATTTGGCTAGGGACTGAGGGCCTGGCTGGAGGAGAGAAAAGGACCCCCTACCAAACAGCATTTTTCTCTAAATGCCCCTTGAATTGAGACACAGTTGCCGGGTCTCCTGCAGTCTATTCTCTGTGAGGAATGTCTTCCCCAGCTTCTCAGCTGAGCTCCACCAATTGTTGAGGGATTAACCCTTTGCCATCCAAACTCTTGCTTTATCTCTCTCCATCTCTTTCCCTCCATCTGCTCCTCTGGCTTTGGTGCACCTTTCTTTAACCTAGAAATGGCAGAGAAGTTGATCTGCAGATGCATTTTGTGTGCATAGTGGAATCAATCTCTGTATGGGCACTAGTGCTTTAAGAAAACAGTCTTGTTTCTTCGTAAACTCAAGTAGCTTTACTTGGAATCTGTCCATCAAAAAATTTGGTCTGCAGAGTCCAAAGCCAGCTTCCCTGGAGCCTTACAAACAAGCTGGCTGGCAAGGCAGCGCCTCCTACAGTGTCTGCCTTAAGCAATAAGGTCTGTGGCCCATTTGCCATGCGGGGCAGTACCACACAGCTCAGATCAGGGTTTTCAGCATCCTTTCCTCCTTTCACCCACACTTCAGGGCACACGCAGTCCAGAACGGCAAACTTCATAAACTGCTTGCTGTTGTCTCCTGTCCTTAGGGTCAGTCATATTCACACTTCCAGCTCTCTGGATGTTTGAAACAAAGAATTCCCAGGAACTCTGAGGCAGTGGGTGGCAGGGAGACTTCTGTTCCTGGGGGGCTAGGTGAAAAGGCCCAGCTGTGTTTCTGCTAATACTCTTCCCCTGCTTTTTGCCTTTAATGGGAGCCCTTGATTTTTGACTTGAGTTTCCTGGGCCAGCACTGAATGTAGCATGTGTGCCTGAGTGATGGATTTGATATTTACACACACCACGCTGATAAGTGCACATGTGTTTTTAATGTTTTGGCTTTCTACACCACAAACATGTCAATGTGGATATGCGTGCACACACAGACATGCTGTCGGGCTGGGACTTGAGTAGGTCCCCCCCCCCCCCTTTTTAAACTGCCCTCCCAAAGCTAACACCTTTGCAAGCAATATTTCCCGCCACACTGACCAACATTTACTTAATGCCTCCGGTGTTGTTGGAGGGCCACCATCCGGTTGTCCCACCTGGAAAAGTGCTGCATTTTAAAATCAGCGAACAGCCCCAACTGCACTCCTTCCTCTGGTCTTTGCGGGAGCCGAGCCTGGGCGGCTGGGGATTTAAAAGCAGACCTCCGTTGCTTCTGCCTTCCCGAGCCGGGGTTTGTCGGGAAACGACTTTGTATTGCAGCTACAGAGAACAAAACGGAGGAGGTGAGCTGCTTGTCTGGTGGGCTGCTGTTTGAAATGAGGAAAAGGTGTAAAAAAAAAAGTCTTCATTATCTCATGGATTTGCAAGTACTGTTAAATTCCTTGTTTCTCTGAGATCTGACGCAAGTTAATTACAGCGTCAAACATTCTTTATCCACCCCACACTTCCTTTTATTTTCCTATTTTCTCTATTTAGTCCCCTTCTTCTTTTATTTATTTATTTTTTGATTTTGTTTTTAAAGGGGTGTTGACCTGTGTTTAGTTCTGGTAAACCGAACCCTGTTGCAAGTAAAGCGATTGGCTAATTGCGCCGGTGACTGACGTGCTAAATGAGTGCGGCTCGCCGCAGCCCGGAGCTGATTGGCTGCGCGGGGAGACTCAGAGGGCTTTGCAACAGGAGCACCGGGCACTCGAGTCCTGCAGCCTCGGGAGTAGGTGCTGCGCGCCCGGGAGCCCGGGCAGCACTCAGGCCGCGCGCGCTCCCCTCCCCGCGGCAGGCCGAGGGCCGCCACCCGCCGAGGACTGAGCAGAAGCGCTCCGCGGAGCCGGGTCGGGGTGGGGACGGCGCCTTTTGTCCCCGGAGACTCCTGGAAGTTTGCGGCGGGACGCGCGCGGGAAGGCGGCCGAAGCAGCCCCGACGTCGCGGGAGCGAGAGCGCCGAGCCAGCATGGGCAGCGGGCGCGGCGCGGGGGGCCGGCGCGGGGCCGCCGGGGGCGTGCTGCTGGCGCTGGCCGCCGGGCTGCTGGCTGCGGGTTCGGCCAGCGAGTACGACTACGTGAGCTTCCAGTCGGACATCGGCTCGTACCAGAGCGGGCGCTTCTACACCAAGCCGCCGCAGTGCGTGGACATCCCGGCTGACTTGCGGCTGTGCCACAACGTGGGCTACAAGAAGATGGTGCTGCCCAACCTGCTGGAGCACGAGACCATGGCCGAGGTGAAGCAGCAGGCCAGCAGCTGGGTGCCCCTGCTCAACAAGAACTGCCACATCGGCACCCAGGTCTTTCTCTGCTCGCTCTTCGCGCCCGTCTGCCTGGACCGGCCCATTTATCCGTGCCGCTGGCTCTGCGAGGCCGTGCGCGACTCGTGCGAGCCGGTCATGCAGTTCTTTGGCTTCTACTGGCCCGAGATGCTCAAGTGTGACAAGTTCCCCGAAGGGGACGTCTGCATCGCCATGACCCCGCCCAATGCCACCGAAGCCTCCAAACCCCAAGGTAAGGGCACCCTCTCCGACGTCCCGGGCCGCTGGGGACCCTGGGATCCGCCAGGCTGAAGCGGGGGCTGCGGGAAAGCCGCTGCCACCCCGACCCGCGGCTGCCGCTCACCTCAGAGTTCGGACGTGCTCCCTAGAGATTGCTCTCAAGCTGTGCAGAATGATTTTTCAAAGCTTCCAGTCCGTCCCAGGTGTTGCTTAGCGCCTCTCCCGACCCAGGTGCACCGACAGCGGCGGCTGCGCCTCCCCCCACCCCCAAACTGGGTCCCGCTTCTGGAGCTGCTCTTCCCAGGGTCCAGTCTCTCTTTTCCATACCTGAAACAAAGCCTTAAGCTCCAAATAAAAGGAGAGCCCGTCTCTCCTCTGGGTGGGAACTGAGTCCTCACTGCAGTGTTTATCACCCCAGACAGGATGCGCCAGGAGGAAAAAACCAAAACCCAATGTGCGGAAAGCTCAGAAAGGCCGAGAGCATGCTTAGGAGCAGCTTTATTTTCATAGGTTCCATGAGGATTTAAACAAACAAACAAACAAACAAACAAACAAACAACTCTTTCCTAACTAGTCATTCGGCCAAGTAGCCCAAGCTGCAGAACTGGCTGAGAAAGTTTGGAAACTGGGGATGTCTGTTTCTCCACCCCTTTCAGGTAACAGCTTGGCGAGGGTTGGGGGGAAGGGAAGTCTCGTCTTTCTCATTCTTGCATACCCCCCTGCTTCTCTCATTTACACAAATCCTCAGGTAATTAGAAAGATAAAAATGTAATTAGTTCATTGTTAGTCTCTCCTTGGGGAGTGGGGTTCTGCAAATTGGAGACTTTCCTAACTGTATCTGGGAAAGAATGAGGTTCCTCCAAGAACTCCCTCCCACTTAAAGGGCTGTTCTTGAGTAGGGGGAAAACAAATCCCCGAGAGACAACAAAACAAAAAACAAAACAAACAAGAAAACCCCCCAGCATGGTGGCCTGACTTTTATAGGAGTGAATTCAACCCTGAATTCTTTGGAAGCAGAGTTGAGACAAAGATGTGGAGATAGTCTGAGATGGGGAGCCATACCCAGGTGAGCTTAACACAGGGGCAGGCATCTGGAGGGCTTTTTGAGGGGGGGGGCTTCTTGTGGGGGCTGGCTGACTTTGCCCATCTTTATGTGATGCCCAAAAGAGATGTCCACCGAAGGGAAGGGCGTGTTCCCCCAGAGGGTGAGGGTGAGGGTAGGTATGGGGAAAGGGAACCCTGAACTTTGAATGCACTTGCTTATTCTGGGATGGGAGAATAGCAATCCAATGTAACTGACTTTGGGTGGCATGGGTCCCTGCCCGTGGGAAAGCAGCAGCCTACCCGCAGTGGGGAAGTCTGGGCACCTCTTGCTCTTCACTTCCTGGGTGTCTGCACAGGGTTAACCTTTGGGAAGTGCAACTCTTTGAGAGCGAGAGCTGAGCAATTACCAGAGCAAACAAAGCACTTTGTGTTCTTTCGTGTGGAGCCATCCCCTGCAGCCCACAGCATTTTCCTTCTCCCCTTTTCCCACTGGCCAGTGGGGGATTAGCCCAGCCCAGCCCTGCCCCGGAGGCTGTGGCCAGCTCTGCTTGGGCTGAGTCCACTCATCTTTCTGGAACAGTTGGTTGGTAGACATGGAGTCCTTTGGGGGAACACCTTCTGAGGGGAAGATGAAGGGAAGGGTTGGGGTGCCTACTTAGGAAGGGGAAAGAATCCTCCCAGCTGAACCCCCAAAGGGCTGGGGTGTCTTCTTGAAGCCTTTTACTCCTTGGCTGCTGTTGCACTTATCTGCTACCTCCTGTCTGGGCCTTTGTACCATCCTCTCTCCTTCTTCCATCCCAGGAGTGCCCAAGGTAGTCACCCTCCTAAGACCAGGGGCTGACCAGAGAGAAAGGCTGTGAGAGGACCAGTCAGGTGTGGGACTAGGGAACTGGTTCTCCCTCAGCACTTTTGGTGAGAGGCTCTGCCTTGAGAGGGCATCTGTTCCTCCCCAGGACTGCAACCACTGCTTGGGAGGGAGCCCCACATGACTCCTCTGTGGCCGAAAGGCCACTGACTGTCAGCTGAGCATGGAGGTAGGAGGGCTGTGTGCATGTGCCTGTGTATGCATGTGTGTGCATATGTGTGTGTGTGTATTGGTGCAGGTTGGGATGACTGTATTACTCTGGTCCTTATAACCTTATGGCTAGTGGCTCCCGAATAAGAACTGGTACTTTTGGATGACAATAAGTACACATGCCCTATTTTTATTCTTTAAAATTAAAACTGAGTTTTCAAAGCATAAGATTTCTGCATGATTTGGCTGGTTTCTGTTTACATACTTGGGCATGTACAGTTCTGGGGTATTGGGCCACCCTTTGTGGCCACATGTTATTAAAGGTAAACTCAGTTATGAGAAATGAGGCAAGCCCCCCTTCCCCCACCAAAGGCCATTGCCCAAGCTGCATCAAGCATCTTTTATGGGAGAGGCAATGGTTCTTTTTTCAGGAAAGTTATTTCTAAGTCTTGCATTTACCTTAAACCTGTACAGTCTGATTAGTTGTTCCCCCTCCCTGCCAGGTTTTACTGATTGAAGTTGTATGAACAAGCACATACTTTTAGTTTAGTTTTGTTGTTGTTTAGGCATGTTGTGCATTAAATCAGCCTGGCTGTTTTAGTCACAGATTGCAGAGGCCACAGTGCCCTCATTATGCCCAACAGCCTTCCATAGGGTCCCTTCTCCATGTATCCAGGAGCTGGCCAGGGAAGACCTGCTCTGTGTGTGTGTGTGTGTTTGTGTGTGTGTGTGTGTGTGTGTGTAGACCTGCTGTGTGTGTGTGTGTGTGTGTGAGAGAGAGAGAGAGAGAGAGAGAGAGAGAGAGAGAGAGAAAGGAGAGAGAGAGAATGTGCTGTATGAGAGAGAAAGGGGGGTAGAGAATGTGCTATGTGCGTGTGTGTGCATTGATTTTAAAAAATTCACTTAATCCTGATTCCACTGTTGGACTTTCTCTTCTACTCCCCTTTAAATGTTAATAAAACACAAAAACGTTTTAGTTTTTGTTTCCTTTGCTTTAAACATTACATTAAACGTGCTTTAAAACTGATTTCATTCCACTTCTTAGACAGATGATTGGGTGGATTTCTCCTGCTGAGGCAGCCTGTGGGGGCCCCAAGGACAATCGGAGGGGGCACAGATTAATATTGCATTACACATTCCTCCCTTCTCTGGATCGAGCTGCTACTCCAGAGTCTTGCTATAAGGAAAGCAAGATGGGGGAAAGCCATGCTGAGAACACACAGTGCTCACCTCAATGAGCTCCTGTCACCCTGAGAGGCACTGATGGCCAAAGGTCACACTGATGGCACTGAAGGAAATGCCCTGTGGGATACAGAGCCCTCGACAGGATTGGGGAACTCAAAGTGTCTACACGACATGATGTGAGTGTGCGGAGCTGATGGAGACCTGGCCTTTATATTATCATGGCCCTGGCCCTGCTACTTGATTGGTCAAGATTATATTCATAGAACCTTGCAATGTGATTACTTTCACTTTAAAAAAAATAACCTGAACAAGGAAAAGCCAAAGCACAGTTGACTCTCCCACTATAAGTAACATGGTCCTTCCCATATTTGGGACTTCCTTTCCTTGTTTTTCTCCCTGTGGAAGCAAGAACCATATGTAAAACTCTGGGTAAGTTTTTCCCTTTGTTAGAAACACTACCAATCTCAAATTTGCTTTTGGGTGAAAAGCAAATTTCCAACATCTGGGCCAAAAGACAGTCACACAGTCTTCTGCTTGGAGCGTGGCAGTGGTTCTTGCTGCACTGTCTGGATGGTGTCTGGCTCTGGGTATAGAGTAGAGGTGGGAGAGGAATCTGTCAACAAAGACTAAGGCTTGTAGTTTCTGTTGGGCCATGTAGGGACCCTGCTTGGAAGTCGGGGGAGGGTGGCCAGCTCTGGATCAGCTGTGTCTTGGGAGCAGCACTGGCCTGGTAGAGCTGTTCAGCTCCTTGCTTATCCTTCATCCTGGGAGGCTTTGCCTATTTCACTGAGCCACAGGGGAGCCCACTGAGGAGGAGATGCTATCCCAGAAGCCATGGAGAGGGAGGGGAAGGAGGAGGATCAAGAGCTTTATATATGAGCAGAGGTCACTCAGTACACCATCATTTCTTGAGGTGACTTTCCTGTGCCCCTTAGCTCCAGCCTGGCTTGGCCTCTAGTACTGTGCCAAGGATGGAGTGCCCTTAGAACATGCTAATGCTTTCCTAGATCATGGCTAAAACTCCAGGTTGTTTGAAAGATGGTGATGGTGATGATAGTGGTGGTGGTGGTGATGATAGTGGTGGTGTGGTGGTGGTGATGATGATGGTGGTGGTGGTGATGATGGTGGTGGTGGTGATGATGGTGGTGGTGGTGATGATGATGGTGGTGATGATAGTGGTGGTGTGGTGGTGATGATGGTGGTGGTGGGATGGTGGTGGTGGTGGGATGGTGGTGGTGGTGGTGATGATGGTGATGGTGGTGATGATGGTGGTGATGATGGTGGTGGTGGGATGGTGGTGGTGGTGGGATGGTGGTGGTGGTGGTGATGATGGTGGTGATGATGATGGTGGTGATGATGATGGTGGTGGTGGGATGATGATGATGATGGTGGTGGTGGTATGGTGGTGGTGGTGATGATGATGGTGGTGATGATGATGGTGGTGGTGGGATGATGATGATGATGGTGGTGGTATGGTGGGATGATGATGGTGGTGGTGATGATTGTGTTGGTGATGATGGTGGTGATGATAAGCCACCACACCCTTCTGGGGATTCCACTGTACCACTTTCTCCCTGCCCTTCTACAGAGACACTTTATCTCCCCAGGATCCCTCTAGCATCTTTAGCATTTTGGCTTGGAGGAGGCCTCTAGCCCTGGCCTCAGATGCCTCGTCCTCCTGGAGCTTAGCCGCCTATCAGTGGCCCTCAGGTTGGCCACACACACATCTCCTCTTCAAAGCACTTCACAGTGTTGTGAAAATGCCTCCAGAGGGTCTCTCCCATCAAGTTCTGTCCTCCCATTTGGCAGCTCTTGCTAGCAATAGCCCTTTTGGAGAGGGGTGTTCAGGGCCTGGGGTTAGAGTTCATGAGTCTGGTGAGTTTTCTCTTGGCTCCTAGAGAGCCGGTCAGATTGATCTGCTGTCTTGTTGGGAGTTTGGGAATGGGGGGGGGGAGGAGGGAATAGGTTGGGAGATAGTCAAAGGAGAGGGAAGAAAGAACAGGAAACCAACAACTGAAAAAGATGTGTTTGGTTTATGTCAGCTTTTCCCAGGGACCCACCATACCCCATCAAGCCACGAGTCAGGACTCTGCCACCCAGCCCCTGATATTGTTGCTTTAAATAGTTGTGTCATATTCAACAGCTTAGCCCCAAGATTTTCAAGAAACCATATGTCTGCTTATAGCTTTAGCTTCTAGGCTTTAGGAGTCTTCTTTTCGATTCTCGGGTTGCCCTTCAGAAATTCCAGAAGACCTTTAACTACTTCCATTCTTGTGGGCTGATCTCTCTCTGCAACCCTTAACCCCATAACTCACAGCACCTTTTTCTCCTCCTTTCCCTTCCTAGGCACAACTGTGTGTCCTCCATGTGACAATGAGCTGAAATCTGAAGCCATAATTGAACATCTCTGTGCGAGCGAGTTTGGTAAGAAAGCATCCCTGGCCGCCTTGGGGAGGTTTGGCATTCCTAGTTCCTCCTGGCCCATGTCCCTGCTGAACAGAACCTGTGGATGCATCTTTTTGGAGCTTTATATTCTCTATCTCCAGCGTCCCCTGTGGCTGTTTTTCTCAGGCAGATGTGGGGACAGGGTGGGGAACTGGCCGGTTTTAATTACAATCAAACTTTGTGTTTGTCCTTCTGTGTGGGAGGTCACTGGACAGGTTTTTGGCAACCTTCTCTAGGAGTGAGGGAGGTAGATTTGGGGGCAGGTGGACAGGAACTAGGGGAAAACATCATTTCTTGGACTCCACCAGGAGGTACAGCGGGCAGCCAGGGTGGCCTTCTCTTGCACTGGCTCTTCCGCCATCCACCTCTAGGTGTCAGCACCTCTCCACCCAGGATCTGAATGGCTGATGACTGGGTGCTTTCCAGGGAGGTGAGAGTCCAACGTTAGGGCATTCAGAGGAGGGGTCCCTATTAGGCAAAGCAAAGTGATGTCCCCACAGTACTGGGGTTTCTCTCACTTTTTCCCAAATCACTCCAGGTTAAAAGGGAACTTTGAATGAGCACTTACAACCCTGGGAGAAGGGCTGGATGTGGCCTGGGGAGATCATCTCAGGTGGCCTTTCAGGGATGGTCCCTTGTAGTGTGCCCTGCAGAAGACCTGTGCTCCAGACACGCTGGGAGTCTCTCCTCTGGGAGAAGTAAATGCTAACCACACTATTTGAAGGGCCGACTCCCTCGTGTCTGCCTCTCTTTCGTACGGATGCTGAGAATGGTTCGGGCCAGGCCTGCTTTGCTGAAGGACATTCAGCCTGACGCTCAACAGGGCATTTCTCATGGTACCTGCATTGTGTCCTTGAGGTTGAATTTTGTGCAGAATTCTTACCAGGAAAAGCACAACAGCAGGACGTGAGTCTTTATGTCCTTTCAGAGCTACCTACTCTGTGTTTTCATTAACCAAACATCAGAAAGTACACGAAAGGGCCTTGTGCTGGCAGAGTGCCATGTCTGAATGAGCTGCACACACATGTGCGTGCACATGCAAGGCAAAGGAAATTGTACGTATGACAGACATGCTCTCAGGGTATTTGCCATGGTGACTGAAGACAAGTTGGGGAATTCAGACCCTTCGCCGCGGAGGGCTTCTTGAGGATGGAGGTGTCTTGTGTGCTTCACTCCTACACTAGGTAGCTCTCTGCCTGCCTCTTTGTCCTTGGTGGAGGACAGCAGGACCTCAAAGAGGATTTTGTCTACTTTGCATTTTGCTGCTTGTGTTTGTCACACACTTTTCCTTGTTGTCATTTTAAATGAACTCAAATAAAATTATTGTACAGAGCTCTGACTACCCTTCCATCTGACTGTAGTGACATTGCTTCCTGATGGTCACACTCTTGCTTCATCAAGAGGTGTCGAATGCCAGGTTGAGCCTGGCGAGTCTCCTGCCATAAAGCCTGTGGGTGCGCAGCCCCACACTGCCTTAGCAGCAAGCTTTTCTTCCATAAATGGGGTTGGGATTCCTTTCCACAGATGCCTTTGGATATGGAGAACAGGGACATAAATAAAAGCTCTCAGAAATCATGATGAGAACCCTTCTGCTGCGTGGCTGGGGCAGGAAGAATCTCCTCAGGTATGGCTGGGTTCCCGAAGGATCCTTAGGAGGAATGACTGAGGGGCCACTCTTATAGATTTCATCAGTCCTCTTCAGATAGTATAAATCAGCACACTTGCTTTCAGAAATTGGCCGCCCGACAGTGCATCAAATCCAGGGGATCATATTAAACTCTGAAAGGTAATATATTAGCTGATATATATGCTCATGTGACTTCTGTCAGACTCAGCTCCCGAGGGGGTGTGATGGAAAACCTTGGAACTGAGTGTATGCAGGTGACTGGCAGGTGATGTCTTCCTGTTATGGAGCTTTAATTCAATGCATCCGATTATTCATTGATTCACATTCTTGAGTGCAAAGCCCTGTGCTAGACGCCATATCCAAAAAGACTTACCTAGACTAAATTAAAATTTAATTTAAATTTGAAATCCTGACCAAACACTGATCAGTGATTTCCTGTGGAGTCATTTTATAACTCACCAGCTGAAGAGAGGGCGGTGGGGACTCAAGGCCAAAGTTAATGCCAGGGAGCTGTGAGAAGAGAGTCTGTGCTTATGCTCAGGTTGTTGTCTGGAACATACTATCCTGAACTTGTCATCAGGTCTCCTCTAATCTCCCCCAGTTACCCACTGCAGTTCTAGTAGCTGGGGGCTTTGTGGCAACTGGTTAAACTGGAGACATTCCCTAGACTTAAGCTGAAGAGGCAAGCCTTGGGAAATAATTTGAATGTGGACAGTTGACCTCAGGTCACTCACCTGGGGATGGACATCTTTTCCCCACTATAGTAGGCACCTACTAAGTCAGCAAGCACCTGCTCAGGGCTTCCAGGAGGGAGGGCTGTATCTTATTTCAACAACCAATCAGGTCTTGGTGAATCTGAGTGATTAGCTGCTTGAGACTGTTCTTTTAGCTCCAAGATTATTTTCTTCTTGGGGTCATAGAACTTTTGTCTTCTTCCTGGATCCTACAGGTCATCTTATCAAGTTCACTTATTTTACAAATAAGAGATCTGACTTTCCCAACTAGGGTTCTCTTACTCTCTCTGATGCTGCCTTCCTCATTTAAGAGAAGATGAACAGCCACTGGACTTTGCCGTAAGGGCATTTACCTCGCCAGTGTCGGTATGGTGTATGCCAGGCTTCTTTGATCTGGATGCAGGAGAGACTTTTTGTTTTTTGTTTGTAATTTTCTTCTAAGACAATAAATAGGGTTTTCCCTCTGTCTCTCTGCAGGGGCGGAGCCTAGCTCTGCCCTTCTCAGCACCCTGGAGAATGCAGCCTTGTTGAGAAACTCGTTTCCTAGTTAAGTTCATTTCAAGTAAGTGATGCAGTCAGCGTACGCTGATGGGATTCAGTTAGGAAACAAAGAAATTCAGCCACGAAGCTGACACACAACAGAAAAGAAAAAGACTGTTTTACTCCCTACTCCAGGGATCAAACTTTGCATTAAGTGGCCCTGACATCTGGGAGGGGAAGACAGCAGGTTGTTGGAAGGCTCTCTGCGAGCTCCAGAAACAAGGGGTGCATTCCTTCTGGGTCAGCACGCACACTTGCCCTCCTGCCAACTCATCCTCGGACTCCTGCATGCCCAGCCGATTACTTTCTCCTCAGGCAGTGTGTTTTTAACTGCCTGGTCTGCTTGGCCACCAGTCTCTCCACCCTGCACTGTACCCCCTTAGTTCAGAACACATTTTTTTCCCCCCAACAGGGAAAAGCATCAGTAGAAACACCTGTGTGCTGATGTTCAGGAATGCAGCTGGATCAGCCTGGATCAAGCACCAGATGTGGGAGAGCTAACAGTTAGGTGGTGCAAAGTCTCTGAATTCAACATGGCAGCCAGCCTGCCTGCCCTGCTTAACTTAGTATGCACCGATCTGCTTTTTGTCCTCTCTGGTTTTCCTGCTACATGCCAGCAGGGTGCTGCTCTCTTCTCTTACACAGGCCACTATAGTATCTGCAAGCTGCCGCACTAAATGATCCTGCTGTTAACAACCCCGTGCCCACAGCCGTCTTCAGGTTGCTCATCCCAGGGATGTGAGGATCTAATTTATAATTGCTGTGAGGTTAGGACCCCGCCTCTGGCCACTGCAGCTTCTCCAGCATCTGCAAACACCCGTGAGCCTTTCTGGTAGAAATGTGTATGACGATATATTTCTGCTAAGATAGTTCAGAGCTTTCTCCCGTTTTTTGAGCTTGAGAGTTCAGTGGACAACTTCTTTGGCCCGGTATTTTCTCACTGTGGGAAAAGATTTTCCTTGGCTTCTGGAAGGATCTCCCCCCGCCCCCCATTTTTATGTTTCCTCATAAAGAGTAAAACCATATTTTGCAACACGAAAATGCGTCAAATAGGAAAGCAAAAAATCAGCCCTCACAGGTAGTGTTTGGGAGTCTTTCCTAGAAGAGATATTTTTGGAGGTTCCTGCACCTTTGCTAATTTGTTCTCACTCCTTTTTCGAAGTGTCTTGGCTGTGCTGCTGTTCAGAGGCACAGTGCTTTACTCTGAAGGACTGTTTGATCTCTTGCAAAGAGTAGGTTCAGCCTTTCCAAACTAAGCCTGTTTCCTCCCACGGAGGAGGAACGCTGGCTGCCAGCACAGTAATCGCAACATCTGTAAGCTGCTTGAGAGCAGGGTCTGTATCGTGTACCGTATTTTATCTAGTGTAAGATGCCCATTAATTGTGAGTGTGCTCTTCGTTTGGTACCACTGCCAAAGAAAACATAGTTCGTGTTCAAATGTAGCGATAATCTGTGTCTTAGAACGAATAAAACAAGGTCTGCTTGTACTTATAGCCTCTGGCTCAGTGTCTTGGACATGGAGGCATAAAATAAATGTTTGTCAGATGAGAGTATGAATGACGGGATAGCAGAGATTTGGAAACTGGACTTCCTTTTTTATGAAAGGAGAAGGCTCCTTTCCAAGGGAATGTGTGCCCTTGTTTATTAAGTCCAAGGAAAATTACATGCCCTGTTTTGGGTGACTGGGTGAATATGTAAAAGAAAAAAAGCCCTAACAGTCAGAAATCTCGTTCAGTCACAGTAAAATTAAATAGACATGGAAGAAGCAACCGTGACCCCAGGGTAACAGTTGTCACTGACAGTCTCTAAATACATATTCCATCCCAGCCCTGCCGGAAGGAGTTGTTGTGTCTCAAGTGAGGGAAAACATGGGGCGGGGCACATAAGGGCACTGGAAGTGTCACTCCCAGCTCACGGCCTGACAGCGGTCTACCTTCCCGTGCACAGCGCTGGGCTGCACTGCGCAGACCTCGCTGAACCAGGAGCCTTCCAGGCCTTTGCATTGACCGGGTGAGTTGTGATGTCACTGCAGGCTCACCCACAGTCTCAGATAGGAGAGTTCCTGAACAGATGCCAGACCTGGGGCCCTGGCCAGACGAATCAGGTCTTGGGCAGTTTGGATGGAGGTCCAATCGGGAGCGCTTCACACTTGGAAGTCACGTCGAGGAACCGAGTAAAAGCTGGAGGCGGAGCCATGGTCCCCCCTCTGGTGAGCATGGTACATCCTGTCTCCATCTCTCATCCTTCTTGGCTATACCTGTGGCAGGAAGACACTCAGATAAAGCAAATTTCAACGAGAAGCACTTCTCTTTAGCATCTCTGAACCCATGAAAGCATACTTAGGTATGAGGAACTGCATGGAAGCCCAGGGTCCATGGATTGGCACGGCGTTCTCTGGCACCTGTTCAGTCCTCCCTCTATCACTATGAATGCTCCACAACACTGGCAGATCTCCCAACATCTCCAGCCCTCAGTTTCCCTCTATGGAATGACAACCGACAGCCAGGTCTAGGTTTTGGTGAGGAGCAGGTGAGCTAGTGTGTAAGGAACCTGGCCCTGGGCCCAGCGCGCAGGCTGGACTCACTGAACGTTCCTGTTGGTGCTCTGCGGGAACAGCAGGAGCCCAGCGACCGGACCCGGGCAGACGAGGCCTCCCTTTGATCCTCACCAGAGAAGTGAGAGGTGCATCTCGGAAACTCTCCGCTCTCAGCTCACTTCCTGAACTCTTTCCTGAACCGCTGCTGGTTTCAGCACTCCCCCCTTGCACCATGCTGGGAGGGCAGTTTTCCTTCGTCCTAAGACATAGCTAGGTATGGGCTTGCTGGGCTCAGGATTTGCTGACACATGACTTCCCCTCTTTGTGGGCGAGTCCAGTTCTGACCGGGATGTTCCTTGGGGTGGTCAGTTGCCACATGGTGTGGTTTGGGGGTCCTTTGAGGTACTCTCCAGCTTGTGGCTCTGTAATTCTCTGCGTGTGAGTAGCCTTGCCCCATTGCCTAGCCCTCATCTTTAAAACATTTGTATTGTGGTAAAATGTACATGATATGAAATTTACCATTTTAACCATTTTTAAGTGTATAGTTTAGTGGCACGAAGTACGCTCCCATCATTGTCAATCGTCACCACCATCCATCTTCGGGTATTGTTCATCACCCCAAATTGAAACTCCCCATTCTCGCCTCCCTCACCCCCAGAAAGCACTCTTCTCCTTTGTGTTTCTGTGACTTCCACTAGTCTAGGTACTGCATAGAAATGGAATCCTACACTATTTGTCCTTTTGTGTCTGGCTTATTTCACTTAGCAAATGTCCTCTTTATCATCCGATATATATATAAACTATCATGGAGAAGGGGGCTAGGAGGATTTGCCCTCAAGTTCACCCCTGTTCTCTGAAGCGTTTCTGGGAGTGGTTGGGGAAAGAGGGGTCAAGGATGAGATCGGATGAGGGGGCTGTTCAGAGCCCACATAAACGGCCCATTTCTTTGGGTGTTGTCTTGCTCATCTGTCCCCCTTTGTCATTCTAAAGATACGTGGAGTGTGGTGGGACCTCAAGATCAGCCAGCCCAGGGCTCGCATTCTGAAGACTGAGGAAAATAAGGCTCAGATAGAGGCGTTAGTCACTTGATTGCCCAAGGCCACTCCGCCTGACATTCCTTACAGGCTGTGTTCCCATCAGCACTTACCAGTCCAGATTCCATGCCCTTCCTCCTTCTTGTTCTCTCATGCACAGCACATCCTGCCAGGAACGGCAGAGGGAGCGCCCTGGGAAGGGGGCACAGGGTGCTCCTTCACTACTTTCAGAGTTTGTGGGATATAAATGGACTGATGTCTGTGCCCAACACATAGAAAGAGCTCAGCAGTTGTTGATTTCTATCTTTGTGGAGAGAAGCAGGGAGTACAGTAGAGTAGAAAGCACATATGCTTTGGGCCAGGCAGGTTTGGATTAAATCCCAACCCAATAAGCTGAGCAACCATGAGGAAGCCGCTAAACCTCCCTGAGCCTATCTCCTCACTTGCAAAATGTGGACAGCGATTCCTGTGTTACTGTGGGGAGAAATTAATTAATCAGGTATGTACAGTTCCTGGAATATGGTGGCTGCTGCATCCATAATAATGGTCTCTTATTCAAAAGGATGGTTTTAGGACAGAAATTAGCCCAGGTAGGAAGATCCGAGCACCAAGGAAATTGTCTGGTTTGGCAGAAAATTTTAGGAAATGGAATGGAATGCTCCGATTAATTTTTGGTTAACAGAGGATTAAGCTGAAGAAGTCTTTTTTTAAAAAAATTATTTTTTCTTTATTGATTTTAGAGAGGAAAGGAGAGGGAGAGAGAGAGAGAAACACTGATGAGAGAGAACATTGATTGGCCGCCTCCTGCATGCCCCCCACTAGGGATCAGGCTTACAACCTGAGCATGTGCCCTGACCAGGAATCGAACCAGCGACTTCTTGGTGCATGGGTCGACGCTCAACCACTGAGCCACACCAGCCGGGCTGAAGAAGCCTTTTTAAAATCCCATTTGGAAAAACTTTAAAAACTTATGCAACTTCAAGGTGCTGTAGTTAAAAAACCAAAGCAAATCCAAAACAAACAAAAGCAGACAAAAATACAACCCTCCCTACGAGCATTTTTAGTTGGATGCCACCCTTAGGTCACTAAAACCGGTGTCATCAGACAATTAAGACTGCAAAGCCCTGGCCGGTTCAGCTCAGTGGTTAGAGCCTTGGCCAGTGCACTGAAGCGTCTCGGGTTTGATTCCTGATCAAGGGCACGTACCTGGGTTGCAGGTTTGATCCCCGGCCCCGGTTGGGGCGCGTAGTTGGGGCATGTGCTGGAGGCAACTGATTGATGTGTCTCATATCGATATTTCTCTCTCTCTCTCCCATCCCTCTCTTTCACTCTCTCTAAAAATCAATGGAAAAAATATCCTCTGGTGAGGATCAACAACTACAAAATAACAACCAAAAAAACCCCTGCACAACTCAGGGAGCTAACAGGGAGCTTGGGCTGAGTATAGACCAGTTCTAGCACAGGCCCACTGAAGGGTTTTCTTTTGTGTTTTGTATGTTATTTAGAAATCTTATTCCTAACATGAACGTTTCTAGTCATAATTGGTTGGGGTCTGTTTGAGAGAGACTTGGGACCTGTGTGCTGTACTGCCTCCTGCCCTCCCCTTTTCTCAGGCAGTATCTCCAGGGCAGGTTTTAATTCCCAACAACTGCCTTGTGGTGTTTGATAGGTTCTGTCTTTAACCAAAAATACAGGCTATGGAGAAGCAACTGAACATTTAAATATTGGTAAATTTTGTCCAATTTTGCAGAAATGAGCCAGAAGCTCCAATCTGTATTTTTTATAAAAGAACAAATGGCCAAAGAAATGTCAGGCCCTTGCCCTGCGTCAGCCTGCTCAGAGCAGCCAATTAAACATGCATCCGCTTTGGAAGGCTTCTCAGAGGCCTATAGATTGCACTTGAAATCTTTGTTTAGTCTTTCAGGAACACTGTCACATGGATGATTTATCAAGGAAAGTTGTTTATCTGGCAGTAAAATAAACTCTGGGCCTGTTCAGGCTAAGATTTCCCGTGAATTTCTACCAAGGTAAACACTGGTTAACTGGCAGGTTGCAAGTTCCGTGTGAAAGCCAGACACATACAGTAAATATTTGAGCTGCAGCTTTGCTGTGTAAGAGGACTGGCCTGTCACTAGCGCTGTCACTCTCCCTGTGCCTGGGAGGACCTGGCACTGCCGCCTGGCCCTCTGGGCCACCAGGAGCAAGAACTGGCAGGGCCAGTGTGAGCGGGAGTGCCCTGCTGTGTGGGCCTCCCTGGGCTGGAGTGCCACTTAGCGCTGGCACTGGGGACTTCCTGGTTCGGGGGGACACGCCTCAGGACGGTTTCACACATCACACAAACAGCCTGTGATGAGTTATGAGGGAAGTGAACCAGAAGCGGCCAGCTTAGGTTTCTTTGAAAATAGACATTTGTTGAACCAAATTGGCAGGGGGCTGGGGTGTGTTGAATGATCTGGGAGCTGGGGCCAGGGCACAGTGGGAGGGGGAACCACTGTGGATTCTGCTGAGCTGGAATTAGAGGCAAAGTGCTGAGGTGCTTCCCGGGGGCCCCTGGCTTTGCTCATCGTTGGTTGCGAGTGATCCATTTGGGAGTAAAGAGGGCAGAGCCCACTAGGTGGCTGCTGCAGTGAGTGTCTAGGACCTGTCTGAGGGTGAGTGAGAGAACAAATGAAAGGCGACGATGGAGGAGAGAGGAAATAAGCCTTTTCCATCTTTGGAAGGAAGATGTAGCAGTCATCGTTCATAGTGGCTTTTCAGGAGGGACCACTGAGTTACAAACTCCTGCTTCTCAGACAGTCTCAGAGGACTGAGCTTCCAGGTGACTGTCGTCCTGGTCAGGGTCCTTAGTGCAGGACTGAGCTCAATGGTGCTTGTCGGTCCTTTCCATAGCTTAGAGGTGCCACCCTGGGTCCCTGTCATCCGACCTCCTGGTTGGTTGGGTCAGGGAGGCGAAACAGGACCTTGGAGAAGAGGTGACATTTGTGTCTGTTTGATGAGGGCTTTTTGGGTTGGGCTCATGTGCAGGGCAGCTGTGCTCGGGTTTGAGTATGGAGACTAAATGGCCTTTCCAGGCGGAGTGTGAGGCCAGGCCGTTCTGACAGCTCGAAGGGATTGATGGGCAGGTAGCATGCTCACTGGCTTGCAGGTATGTAGGGGAATAAAGGAGTGTTTTTCTGTAGGGCAGACATGAGGGGAAATCATTTACAAATTCTGAAAGGAGTTGTACAGAGATGCCCACATGGTACTTTGGCAGCAGGGAGGGATTAGGAACCAGCTTCCCTAAGCTGTGTCCTGGCTCCTTCTGGTAGGATTATGAGTAGGACTTTGTCGTCCTTGTTTTCTCCAGCCCTTCCGTCAGTGTTTTCCCCAGGACGTTTCCCCAGATGTGTTCTCCTCTCTTTGGGAGCCTTTTGAAAATTAGTTCACACTGGGGTGTCTTCCACAACAGAGCCATTCAGCTTCTGGAAAGGGCTTTATGGCTGCAGGTAATCCCTGACTCTGTCTGCAGCAGACTGGAAATGGGGGCCCAGAAGAAGCACTTGAGACCCTCAGAAACAGCCGACACCTAGGACAGTGCCCTCATGCGGCACTCACTCCACGTGGGGTGGCGGCACTGGCTGCCATGCACAGGCCTCGGGTGCAGGTACTGGAGTCTGTGGCGGAGGTGGCCGGTGCTTCCAGGCTTCCTGTGGTCTCAGCTCTGACCCGAGGACCCGCGCCTGTCCTCCCAGAATGTAAGAACCTGGTGGAGGAGGCCGGCCTTGGCCGTGCCTGTTTGTCTCTGTTCCCAGTGATTTCAGATGCTTTAGTGCATAGTCCCAACTCTCAGGCCTGAAGAAGGAAGGGTTTTTGGGGGGAGGGGGCTGCTGGAGAAATTCAGGCAAGTTTCCTAGAGGAGAGGAGTATCCTAACTTCAGACTTCCGATTATTGGAGAAAGTAAAGAAAGGCATCCCTGGTGTTGGGACAGGGAGTGAAGACTCAAAACAAATAGTAATTCTTTTTAAAAAAAATATGTTTTTATTGATTTTTTTAGAGAGAAAGGGAGAGAGAGAGAGAAACACTGATGTGAGAGAGAAACATCGATTGGCTGCCTCCTGCATGCCCCCCCTGGGGATCGGGCCCACAACCTGGCATGTGCCCTGACTGGGAATCGAACCAGCGACCTCCTGGTGCATGGGTCGATGCTCAGCCACTGTGCCACACTGGCCGGGCCAAATAGTAATTCTTAAAGTGACAGAACTTAAAGCAGGTATAAATAAATGCAGGGAAAGAATGTCATTTGTCCTTTCTGGCCACTAACTCGGCATCCTGTGAAAGGGCTAGCCCCAGCCCAAAACGCGAATTCTCAAAGGCTGAATTGAGATGTGAAGAAGAATTGGTCCTCTGACTCACCATTGCCTGTGTACCCCACTGGGAGGGTGGCCGGGTCCCAGTGGTACTGGGCCCAGGAATGAGTAGCAGTTGGAATGAGCAGGTGTGTCACAGTGGTTACCCATTCAGTGTGGCCATGGGCCCGAGCCAGAGACACCACCCTGTGGGGCAGTGCGGCAGGAGGGAAGGATATTAGTCAATAAGAAGCGTTGTCTGCTCTGGGCAAGGGGTGGGCTGATGAGGGCAGCCTCTGACCTCCACAGAACCTGCAGCTGCTTCCATCCATAGGGAGCAGGACTAAGGAGAGAGTCACAGCCTGTGTTCTGAGATTCAGAGGTACAAGGTGCCAGCCAGCACCCAGCCTCTCAGGTTACAGCTCTTCTCTCTAAACACGTATTCATTTAAAGACAGGTGTGTGATATGTGTGTGCACGTGTGTGTGCACACATGCCTTTCTTTTGAAAACCTATCCACAGGAGGTGCGCATTCTTGCACAGATTTAACTCAATGGACGATTACTGGACTTCTACTGAGTACGTGGCCCTGCTTATACTTTATAACTGCAGAGGCTGACTTTGCGAGCAACACCCAAACCGCTGTCAGTCATGCAGACGGGAGTGTTTGTGTCACTTCTCCCCAGGGCCTAGGGAGAGAGCAGTCCCTATAGCCAGAGCCAAAGCGAGCAACCGTCTCCTCCCTCTAGGTGGTGCTCTGAACCCTGAGTTAAGCCCTTGGCAAGGAAGGTAAGACCTTAGTTGGCCAGAAGATAGGTCTCACCTGTGCACGTGAGTACAGGCAGGGGAGATTTTTAGTAGGTCCAGTTTTGTCCTGTTGCATGTTGCCTTTTAACTTGGATTCTGAGTGAGCCCTGCATAGAGTCACCTTGTTGAGGTGAGAGCACCCCATTTTATTGCCTCCACCTGACTGAATGGGAGCTGGTGAGTTTTGGAGGTGGGGGTGAAGGTATATCTGTGGGTGAGCTCATGGGAGGACTAGGGCACCTCTCCCTCCCATTGCTGGGGCCAGCTTGAGGCCAAACTTCATTTGTTGTGGGTTTCCCCAAGGTGCTTCTCTCCTGCTTCACAAGCCCTGGCACCCAGCCCTTCTGTGCCACTCAGTGTGGTGTTTCCTGCCCTAGAGAAAAGTGCCTCGATGAACAGATTGCATGTTAGTGTTAGAGATGGAGTGGATGCCAGCAGAATGGAATTGAGGGTGTATCGTGTCAGGCTCAGCACTGGTGCGTGCGTGTAAGAATGGTTGTGCGGGACGATGGGGATGTGGGGCCTGCCCTCACCATCTAGAGGGGATAGAGAGGAAGAACGTAAATATAATACCATGTCAGCAAATGCTGAAATTTCTGTAACAGATAAGAACTGGGAGCCATGGGAGCACAGAGGCGGGAAGGGTTCTTCCTAGGGAGGGGTCAGGGAAAGCTCCAGGGAGGAGATACTTGTGCTGCCCTCCAAGGAATTGGTAGGAGTTTGCCAGGCCAAAAAGATGGGCATAGGAAAAACATCCTAGGTTGAGGGCCCAGGAGAGATCAAGGTGTGGAGGCATGACGTTATCTGTACATTGGGCTGTGGTGAATTTTTGTGGTCAGCTCATAAGGTCTGTGGTGCCGAGTATCTAGAAATGGGATTGACAAAGTTGGCAAAAGTCAGCTCATGGCGATCTTGAATGCCATGCTAGAGAATGGAGCTTTTGTCTTGTTGGCATTGGAGAAGCATCAGGATGACCTTGGGTGGGGAGCAGGGGCAGAAGGAAAAGGAGGGACCTGAAAGAGAAGGTGCTCATAGTCCGCCCTGAAGTACTAACTGCAGAACTTCAGGTATCGTGGTGAGATGTTTGGGGCAGGAGAGATGTTTCGGTGAGGGTGAGGAGGGGAGAGAGAGGAGGCCCTCAAGTTACATCCCTTAAGTAAGGGCTCAGGGCAGTGCTTGGCCAGCCCGGGCCAGCTCTGGCCACCCACTTGAAGGAACTCCTGACGGCTGGGCTGACGAGGTCAGCACGTGGCCTGGGCAGCCAGGGAAGGGGGCCATCTGCTGCGGTCAGGACCTCCGAGAAACCTTTGTTCTGGGTGTGTGGAGCAGGAGCCAGAGCTTGTAATCAACTCAGAGTTGGGTCACCGCAGAGCTGGTCATTACCAAGAGCAGTCGTCATTAGGGGCTGTCATAAACTGCCCTGACTTTTCTCTCCAGACCTTGTTAGTGGCCCAGGCAGGCAGCAAACACAGGGCCTCTGGAGCCAGCCCTGTAATGGTTGGACTGGTAACGGCATTACTCAGGCCCGAGGGGCTGGATCAGCTCAGGTGTCTGGGGTTTTCTGGAGGAGGGAGCCAAGAGAGGCTGTGGCTACACTACAGGACAAGGGGAGAGGCCTCAGTTGGGGTGCATGCGTGGGGGGGGTGTGTTTATGTCTGTGTGTATGGGTAGGTCTGAGCTGTGGGTGCACACGCATGTGTGTAGCCGTGTGGTATAGTGGGCCATGTGCATATGCACATATGTGTGATTATCTGTGTGCTCACAGCATATCTGCCTCTTAAGCACAACCAGGGCAGACAGCTGCCTGCACAGCCAATGGGAGCCTCTTCCCGCTGCCCTGGCCTCTCAGGTGCTTAGTCTCCACTGGTGAGGTCAGAGGCTTACTCCTTCCCCCATCACTTCAGAGAGAGGCCTGAACATGGCCCTGATTTCCCTGGGCTCAAGAAGGCTTTAGAGAAGCCCATAAAGATTTCTCTGCAGCATGCCTTTATGCAAACCCATCTTGTAAGTCTGGGGAACACTCCTACAGTCTTGGCGTTTTGTTTATTACTCCAAATACCAACCTGGCCTATTTCATTTAGGTTTTAGTGTTTGCAGCAAGTCCATTTAGAACTGCTGGTTCTCTGGGCAGGAGTCACTTCCTTAGCAGATTCCAGTGGTTAGCAGGGGTTGTCATAAAGGGCGGGCTGTAATCCCAGGGATTTAAAAAGTAGAGTGGAAAGAACATGCATGGCCTCAGGAGTCACGTGGACCTGAGGTCAAGGCCTGGTTCGACCACCTGCTGTGTCAGCGCAGGCAAGCCACTTAATCGCTCCGTGACTCAGTTTACCTACCTGTCACACAACAAAAATAAAAACCTGTTTAAGGAGATGTGATGTGATGGACAGTAACACACATTCTGGAGTCCGGGGATCTGATTTCAGCACTGCCACTAAACAGCTTGTGACTCGGGCCCGTGTGTTCAAGCCTCGGAGCCCGTTTCCTTAAGCAAAGTGAAGGGATCACCCTAGGTGAACTCTAAGGCTCCTTCCAGCCCTGGAATTATATGGGTTTATTCCGCAAAAACTGCGATGTGGTTTCTTGATAGAATACCTTTGTTGGCACCTCCCTGTTCCCCGGAAGTGTTCACTTGGGAACACTTGGCCTTCCTTGGAGGCACCTGTGGAAGAAAAGAGAGGCCAGTGTCTAAGTGTGCCACAGATGGCAAGTGAGTTGGATGCCCTCACTGAAGAGTTGAGTTGGGGTTGCCCGACCACGGCGAAGGACGACGCATTGGTACATTGTAGATGAGCATTCCTTGACAGTGCCTGGGGCGGGGGCTGGACATCCTGACTTCGGCTCCTTGGACTGGTTCCACATTTGGGATCCCTCTCCTGACCTCGTCTCTGAGGTTCTTGCTCTCCCTTGTGCTTACTGAGAAACCCAGGGACGGAGGGCATGGGACCCTCTTTGCCTGCAGGGGGAAGACACAGCCTGATGGGAAGCAGTTTGGAAGCATGGAGCAAGTGATTTCTAAGGAGCACCATCTAAACCTCACAATCGAGTTTTAATCCGAGCTCCACAATTTACCAACTATAAGACTTTGGCCAAGTTTAGTTCTCTGAGCCCCCGTTTCCTCACCTGCCAAAGAGGAATCATTGTGCACACTTCTCAGAACTGGTGTGTAGACCCCATGAGATCCCATCAAAGAGTCCTGGAAACGACGAAGTGCAAGCTCACATCTACCAAGCTCCCTGTGGCATCTGCTCACAGGTGCCATCATCCAGCTCCACTTGGCATCCCCAGGAAAGGCTTTCTGTTCAAGCAGAGGCTGTTAGCATGCCCAGCATGGCCATATCCCCCTAAAGCATTTATAGCATAAGCACACACTTGGCTTTTCCTTAAAAAGGAAAAATAAAGGGTGAATGCGTTTTTACAGATATACCAAATCTAAACCAGGGTAGTAATAGTGAGCTTCTCTCAGAGGAGCTTATAAAGAGTTTTAGAGGTTATTAAAATAAGGGCTGATCTAACCCCTAAGCATCTCTGGGCTCACAGGGAGCATGTATTACCCAAAGACTGAGGTCCAAAACTCGGAAAATCGAAGCCTGCGTCTCTGTGCCAGCCTGGCCTCCAAAGAGGGGACAGTGGCCATGGCAGGCCCTGGTGCAGACCTGCCACATCTGGGAGTGACCTGGTGCCCCCACTGCCACTCTGTGCTGTTCCTCTGCACTGATACCAGTGTGTAGAATGAGTGCGTGTCCAGCCTCCCTTTGGCTCATGGTGGCCAATGGCAGATACTTTGTGTACAGGAGCTGTGAGATGTCAGAAACTGAGCTGCCAAGCCATTGTCCCTAGACCTAGATGCTGCAGTCGGGTTGGATGTTCCCACTTTCTAAGGGGTCTGGTGATTCTCCATATCCTCCCTCCAATGGATAAGCCCATGTGTCTGAAGATGCCTATCTCTCAAAACTACAAGCATTGGGAGGACATTGAGAGAGCTGAGACTGTCTAGTCAGCAAAGGGAAGACTTGTACTGTGTGGCTCCAGTAGAACCTTGCTTGGTGAGGAAACAGAACTTTGATCAACAAGGTAGTGGGGTCCCCATCACAGGAGCTATACAAAGGCGGGATGATCTCTTGCCTATGATACCTGAAAGGCCTGTGTTTGGCAGGAAGCCAGAAGGCATGACCCTATGGTCCTTTCCAACCCTGCAGATTCCATGGTTCAGTGACTTGTGGAGCACCTGCTATTTGCTTCCCACCTGGGAGGTGGCTGTGTTGGTGGGTGAGCCTTCCTTCTTGTGAGGATATCACATTATTTTCCTGAGCAAGGTGGAGGAACAAACTGGGGCCTCCAGCTCACTAGATCACCCAGCAACATGGAATGCCACCTCTGAAATGTGTTTCTATTCAGTTCCAACCTCACACGTAGACCCACTCTTCAGCCAGGAAAGAGCCGGCTCCTGGGTGTGCAAAAACAGAACCTCGAATGCATTCCTAATTGCATGTCTTCACGATGAAGACCAGATGCTTTGGAGATTTTAGTGGTCATGACTCTTGGGGAATGGTCCTCCAATCCAGAGAGGAGGTCCCACGGACCTAGAATGAAGTGTAGGCCCCGGGCCTGGCCTCCTTCTTTTGCTGCCTCCCTATCTTGCCCTTTCCTTCATATAAGCGAGACCATCTGGTCTACCCCCACCCCCACTCCCTGGTATCAGTTTTCTTGGTGACTTAAAAAAAAAAATCCCTTTTGCCTTCACAGTTGTATAACTATGTGTGATGGGGGAGGGCAGTGAGAATGTTGAGCATGAAACTGCCCCTTCACTGGAAAGGGAGAAGAATCAATAGATTGTGTTGTTGACTTTTCTGCGTGACTGACAGCTCTTCGCCTGCAGCCTTCTCTTACAGACTTACTGTGTCTCCTGGCAGGTTTCCTTGTTTGAGTGATTGCTCGAGTGGAGAGCAGTCAAGCCTGGCAGAGAGCTCGGCATTTGCCCTTTCTTTTGCTCATCATCCCATCTAGGTCCCCCTGTCCTGATGCTCTTTGGGAGTCGGTTGGTGAGCTGAATCTGGTCTGGGCCCGCGGAGAACTCTGTGCTCCTGAGAAAGAGAGACCCAGGTTGGAACTGAGAAGCTGTGCCTGTTCCTCCTGTGGAACCCTTAGCATGGGGATTCCTGGGGAGCCCACACCCCAAGAAACTCCGGCACGGGACACAACACAGAGCTCCTTCTGAAGTGGTCTGGGGGGATCATTGGCATCCCCCAGGTCTGATCGTCTGGTAGTGTGAGGTCCAGGAGCCCCTTTCTGGGGCTGCTCTCTAATGCGTGAGCTCACAGGGGCACATCCTTCTCTCTTAGTTCCTGCCTCACCCCAAAGCTCCTCAGAGGAAGACAGGTCGGGGGTCTCACCCACACAGACCCCAGGATTGCTCAGTAGAGTTTCCTGAATGGAAGGGGATTGAGTGGGGGCTGTAGCCCCAGCCCACTGTGTTATCTGATCGGTGGTCCTGGGCCAGGAGCTGGGCAGCACTTCCCAGGTTCTCCTGGAAGGGGTGGGGGCTGGCAGAGGGACCTCTGGTCCAAGCTTTCCTCCTCCGGCACAGCCACATTTCTTGCAGGAAGTGACTTATATACTAGTGAGCAGGGGATGCATGTCTCTAGCCTAGATGGAGCTCAGTTTCTCTTTTTGGGCATTTTGTCCTGGCGTTGGGATAGGGAGAGGGTTGCTTGTATTTGGAGGAGGAGGAGGAAGGGAGGCTGTGTGAGCACATGGGGCTGGAGCCTGGGAGGCTAGGGGATCCACTTTCTGAGTAAGTGTGTATGTGTAAAGGACAAAAACAAGAGGGACTAGTGCTCGGGCGACGAGGGTGAACACCGTGGCCACAGGATTCGGGGTCCAGGCTCCTGATCAGCACTGACAACTGAGACTATGGTCCTCATTTTCTGTTTCCCGATGTCTGAGAGGAGACTTTGGCTGGATGTCCTCTTGAATCCCATTCCGCTCTAAGAATCTGCTTCTGTGTCCTGACATCAATCTTCAACACACACGTGCCATGAGGCAGGGCCTTTCTTCAAAGGAAATTTACCCTGAACTCCGTTATAGGAAACCAGTCAACACGGGCCGCTGGGTTGCAAGAGGAGGGGACTGGGGTCTGGGTTGGCCTAGGGCCCGTTGCACACTCTTTTAAGTTACTGGGTGTGTGACCTCAGGGAAGAAGGGCTGGTTATCCAATGAGACATACACCTGTACTATCTTCCGGAATGGAATCTTTGCCACATGTCCCCTTACCTGGCTGCCTATGGGTACAAATGATGACATTTCCATCCGAACTGTTCTAGCCAGGTATCCTGCCTTGTGGGAGTTCTTCACTGCCCACCCAAGGCTTGGTGGCAGTCACTGCAGAAGACTGTGCTTGGGCTGGGGCTCCCAGTGCTCAGAGACCCACAGGAGGGTCCTGGGGGAGGAGCTACATGGGCGTGCCTGGGTCCTGACGCATCACAGCCTCTAGTCAAGCAGCTCCTGAATGTCTTTCCACAGCACGTTTTCTCCCCAGCGTGGCCATCCACGCAACAGCCACTGTGCTGCACCGGAGCCACGGTGCCCTCCTTCCCTCGGGCTGATGCACCAGACCCTCCTCCCTCCTGGTGTCTCCTGTGGCTTCACGTCCCTCAGCGATGGGCCCTCGGCAGTTCCTCTAGGTGTTCCTGTGTATGTGTGGATCCCACTCCCTGCAAATCTTAGGGTTCTGTTTTTTCCAGAGAGTTCTTCTGCGCTCATGCCGACAGGTGATCCTGGTGGTGTTGGAAACCAGTGGGTGCTGCTACCCACTGTGCTGTGGCCCTTCTAGGACCCCCGTGTCCAGGGATAGGCTGGGACAGAGCAGTCAGCCCGTGTAAAGGAACAAATGCTAATCAATTCGATATATTATTTGAGCTAATCAATAGATATAAGAAAATTGGAGGAATGGTTTTTTTTTTTTTCTTTCTAGAAAAACAATATTGATCTGGAAGTTTTTACAAGCTCAGCAGTTGATTTTGGTCTGACCTTCTGATCCCGCCATGGGAATGTCTTTAAGTAAATCTTGAGAATGGCTGAAAAAGCAACCTGGTGTCTGCTCGTTGTCTTCCCAAGGACGGGTTCATTGGGTTTCCTATCCACCCCAGGTCGGTCTGACATGGGGAACTTGACATGTTTCCAGGAGAAAAGCTTACAGATCACTCCATTCACATTTCAGAGGGAGAATCCACAAACTGTGAGGAGGACAGGAAGAGGAGATACAGGTGCTTGCCACCCAGATGTCTCTAATTCTAGCGCATGTCCGGGGAAACATACTTTTTGTTAGAGCAAAGGAAAGAAGCAGAGACGTGGCTGTGTCTTGAAGCTCAAGAAATAAAGATATTGAAATCTGAATGACAGAGTGAGGGAGAAACAGGGCAGGGAGTACGTGTTGTCAGAGGTCACATAATGCAAAGCAATGATCAAAATTCAGCAGTGTTCTTACCTATGAAGTCGTGGGAATCTTCACTCTTGGGAGTAGGGCGGAGGACACTGAGGCCATAGATCGTCACAGAGAACTTCTGGAAAGACGACTGGGAAATTAACCCAAATTCTAAAGCTAGAGTTACTTTGCCTAAGCACAGCAGAAAACAATTTGTGCTTTTCTACTTCTGAAGGCAGAGGGGTGCTTAACAATTGGGCAGAAGTTTAGGTGAATAAAATAAATGAATCAGTGAATGAAGTGTAAATAAAAACACAAATCTATGCATATATACTTAGATGTAATTTGTTTTTGGATATGTGATTTAGTTTTGAAAAGGCAATGTATTCACATGATATAAAATAAAAAAATGTACTAAAAAAGTAGAGATTTAAAAGCAGGAGTAAGTTTGCCATTTTCAAAATGCTTTTCCATACATGAGCTTTTTTTTTTTTTAAAAAAAGGTATTTATTGATTTTTTTTAGAGAGAGAGGAAGGGAGAGAGAGAGAGAAACTCGATCGGCTGCCTCCTGCATGCCTCCCACTGGGGATCGAGCCTGCAACCCTGACCGGGAATCAAACAAGGACCTCTCAGTCCATGGGACGATGCTCAATCCACTGAGCCACACTGGCTGGGCATGAGCTTTTTTTTACACTGAGCCTACCAATGACCCTGTGAGATGTGGAAAGGACTATTATCCCCATTTTTAGGTTGAGGAAAGTGAAGCTCAGAGAGGATTTGTGACTTGCCCAGAGCTGGGAGTCACACCCAGGGCGGCGTGGGCAGGCCTCAGGACTCGGATGTTCCAGCAAACCCTTCATGTGTGTCGTAGCTGACTGGCTACCTCTGTTGAGGGACAGTAGTGCAGTGGGGGTGAGTTTGGCATTTATTGATTTCCTAGGGCCTCCATAACAAGTGACCACAGACCAGGTGGCTTGAACAATAGAAATTTAGTTTCTCACAGTTCAGGAGGACCAAGTTCTTCTGGAGGCTCTGAGGGAGAGTCTGTTCCATGTCTCCCTCCAGAAAAGGGTCAGCTGCTTTGCACAGCGATCCCAGTTCCCGAGGCTCTGTCTTCCCCGATGGGACATGTACACGAAATGCTCCATAGCGGAGGGTGTGCCACTTTCCCCTGAGGCTGCTGGTCGCTAGCCATGCTGTACATGGTGTACGAAGGCTGGTTTCCCAGCAAACCCTCAATTTATGACAAATTGACACCCTGACTGCTGTTTATCCAGTGTCTCTGCACACATCTGTTGATGAGAGACCTGAACCGGTGTCCATGTTTGCACAGCGCCTGACCGTTGACAAGGTGCCTTCCGCTTACCAGCTTCTCTGCAATCTTCACATGGTAGCCATGAGCTCAAACAGTGGGTGCTCTGAAGTGAAGCTGCTGCTCTAGCGATGGTCCAATGCAGGGTGACATTCGTCTTCCACCTTCTCCTGTCTGTGGCTGTCATACCAACCCTCCTATGCTGACAGGAAGGAGTGCTGGGACCCCATTTCTTTAACAAATCCAGGAAGGACCTGTCCAACCTCTGGGACTTCTCCTGGTTGGTGCTGGGGTGAAGCTTGCTGGGGAGGCTTATGTGTGAGGGTGTGACGATTGCCCTCTGGCACATTACCTGAGGTGTTGGAGAGGAGCTGCAGGAGAAGGGGCCCCTTGCACCCCGGGCGGGGCAGAAGCCCATGTACAAGTCATAGGAGCACTTGGCAGACGGCAGGAGAACTGGGGAGGGACTGGGGAAGTGTAAGGGTGTCAGTAATGGGCATACTTGCTGGGGGACTGGGTGCTTACAGTACTGTCCCGTGGAGCTCCAAGCCAGGGCCATTGCCCCAAACTCCTGGGACTATGACTGTCTTCAGTAGGAAAGCGTGCAGTGTACACAGAGAGCAATGGGGCCATTCAAAGGAGACCTGGCAGCTCTGGAGTCGGGAGCTCGGTAAACACCCAGATAACATTTGCCGCCTGATCAGTAGGAGTGCCTTTGGGAGGGAGTTGGGGGCAGGGCCCCAGAAAGTGGTGTGGACACCTGTTTCCTGCTAAGCTCTGTCTCGGTGGTACCCCAAGTCTTGTTCATCATTAAGACTTGCTGTGACTCTCCTCTGGACCTGGGGCTGTTTGTCCCTCCGCTGGGGCTCCCTTGGCCTCCACAGCCATGGGGAAGTTTGTCTGTTTATTTATTAGTTTTTGTTTTTGTCTCTTTTTATTTTATTTTACTTTATTTATTTTAAATCCTCACCCAAGGATATTTTTCCCATTTGTCTTCAGATAGAGTGTGAGGGAGAGAGAGAGGGAGACATCGATGTGAGAGAGACATATCGATTGGCTGCCTCCCGCATGACACCAACCAGGGCCAGGGATGAACCGCATCCGAGGTACGTGCCCTTGACTGGAATCAAACCCGTGATTCTTTGGTCTGTGGGCTGACACTCTAACCGCTGAGCCAGACTGGCCAGGGCTGTTCTTGTCTCTTTGTAACAAGTGGCTTTCCTGAGCAGGGGAAGCAGAGTGGGGAGCACGTGTTCCCCTTGCCTTTACTCCCCTTGCACGTCTCCCCCAGGCCTCGGAACCTCTGCCCGGTCACGTGTGTGCGGCTCCAGATGGGTGGAGAGAAAGAAAAGAGCCAGTGACTGTCAGAGGACCTGGAATCCGGAGTCAGGACCTCCAGCTCCAGGCCGATGCCGCCGGCACCCTCAGTGTATGCCTGCGGAGCTCGGCAGAGGGTGCAAGCCCCAGGAAGTAGAGGAGACCAGCTTGGAGTCTGGTCTGGGGGCTGACTCTTCACTTCATAGATGTTTGGCTTCAACCAAACCCACCTCAGGCTGAGACAGATGTCACCTTCGGAGACCAGCGTTCCCCTCCATCCTGTTTGGTGTCCTTTGTAAGCCAACCGGATACAGGTGTGTGTCCAGCAGGCATGGCTCGGTGGGCGATAGGAGAACCCATGTGCTCTGTCGCCCTCCTGGGACTTCGTAGTGAAGCCAGGGCGCTGCCCCGTCTCCTGGACAGGAAAGTGTCTGTTGTGGCCCAGGCTCACCCTTGACCTCGGTGCCTGCCAAGTGCCAGTCGGGCAGGCTGCCAGGCAACTGGGTCTTCCGAGTCTCCCTGCTGTTTGCATAAAGCCTGGAAAGACTGAGAAATGAAACCGAAAATGCAAGTGCAGTAAGTTAGATATGCAGGGTCAGAAATTTGAATCAGTGGGAAGAACCTTAATATCAGAGTGGGGTGGGTGGGCTGAGGCATATCCTGAGACCTCTGTTTCTGCTTCAGAGAGAATCCTGGGATGGGTGTAATGAAGAGTTTGGGATGTAGGCTTCTTTTTTGCATTCTTAGCTTGGTACTTTCAAAAAGTCCATGATGACTCAGAGAGGTGCGTCCCTCTCCAAATTCTTTTGTACCTAGATGCCCTTTTCCCTGGGCATGGCTGCACCAGGCTGGGAGGCTTCAGGGAGAAGATGGTCTGTAGCTTGGCCAGAAGAATGGGTAGGAAAAATATAAATTTAGTCTTGAGTGCACCCTCTGCCTTTAGAGGGATCAACTAAGAAATCAAAAAGGGAGAAGAGCCCTGATCCGTGTGGCTCAGTTGGTTGGAGTGTCGTTCCGTTCACCAAAGTGATACGGTTCAATCCCTGCTGAGGGCATGTGCAGGAGGCAACTGATCCATGTTTCTCTCGCCCTTCAATGTTTCTCTCTCACTCTCTCCCTTCCTCTCTCTCAAAATCAATTTTAAAAAGGGGTAAGAGCTGAAGTGCACCTGCTGCTGGTGTTTGAGGCACTGGACAGATTGTTCAGGGATGTCCAAGCCCAGGGCCCAGGGCCAGCCAAGGGGTCAGGGCACGCCCCGGGCCTCATCTCCCATCTGTCAAAGGGGAGCACACCTGACAGTGCACCATGCTTGGAGTGTGTCACATGCATTTCTGCAGCTGTCTTTGAGTCTAGACAGCTTCACAACCAGGACTGGACTCTTGTACCATTGTGTTCACTCTAGTCCTGGGCTACGCTCCATGTAAGCAAGTTCTCGGGCGATATGAGCAAGCCAGGGTACCCCCTGAGGTGGGGATGCTTTCCCTTGTATGATTAGGGTTTCTATATTGAATTTATAGACAGAAAGGAAATATGAAGACTTAGAAAGATTGCCGGTGCTGGTGTGGAAATTGAGATTAACTGGTCCAAATGGCTACCCAAGAGACCCAGGGAAGTAAAACGATTTACCCAGGTTTGTACTAAAAGGCTGACCTCCGCTGACTCTGGACTTAGCGTCCTTTCCTCTGAAATGTGCACCTCTTGCTATCAAAGCTTTTGTTTTTCCCATGTTGCAAGAATCCACCACGGAGGGATAGGGGCCCATAGGCCTCTGCAATTCTGAAACCAGTGCTAGACAGCTCACCCAAGGTCCACTGGGTCTTGAACATACCCGTGTTGGTCTTGCTGAATTCAGCCTGAGCTTCTGTGAGTTTGGAGGGCTCTTCAGGGCCTCCAGCGTGTTTAAACACCATCCAAGGAAGAGTCCTTAGAAAGGACCACTGTGAATGACCAAGGTGACAAATCAAAAAGCTCACCTTATCCTCACCCCTCAAACTCTTTGAACCCAGCGGTCTCACCTGTGGTCCCCAGATCAGCTGTATCAGTATCCTTGGGAACTTGTTAGAAATGCTCATTCTTTGGTACCGATCAGAAACTCTGGGGGTGGCTCAGCAGTCTGCATCTGTAACAGGTCCTCCAGGTGATTCTGATGCACTGATGTTTGAGGACCCCTTCTCGCAAGCGTCGCTCAGAGCCAGGGACAGCTCATGGCTTTCCCAGTTCATTGGTTGTGAAGCCCACTCCTCATGCTTTCCCTTCCAAGAGGCCATTCCACACTCCAGCTTGCCGTTTGTGCAAACAGTAGGGGGTGGAATGGAGAGGAATGGAAAACAGTGACCCTGCGGCAGGAAAAACTGTTTGCCTTGGCAGGTCTGCCTGGACCCAGAGCCAAGATCCAATCCATCCTAGTGATTGACTTGAAGCGATTCTCCCATTCTCTGCCTCCTGCTTGGGGAGGTGGGGAGGAGGGATACGGAGCTTACTGGAAGGAGGGGCCCAGAGCTCTTCTTTGTCCCGTTCTGAGCCCAGGCTCTCCCTCCCGCTGCCCGAGCTGCCAGCGCACACGTCTTCCCAATAAAACCGCACCAGGCAGCTCTTTGCTCTTAAAGTGGGGTTTTCATTTTGCACCATTAGCTTAAACCAGTGGGGACTTAACACAATCCATGAAATCAAGCAATTAGGCCGCGGGATCCTGGCTGGCTGACATCAATGCGGCTGTGCTGGGTGTGTGAGTGTGTTGGGGAGGGGCCTGTAAAGTCGCAAACTCCACTTTCCTTCCTGACGCGCCCCCCCCCCCCCACCTCCCTAAGGTGTCTGGGGTCCAGAAAACAGAACAACGTCAGTTAATAATTTGCCCCAAGTCTCACTCAGGAGCATTTTTTTTACATCCGCTGTTTTAGTAAATGAGAGAAAAAGAAAGCTGCTTTCAATCTTTTTGGGGGGTTTGTTTTTTCTTTCTTTCTTCTTCTCTTTTTTTTTTTGGTAACGTATGTCCTGTAGTCAGGAAATTCATGTAAGTATGCAGCGTGTGGTTTGTGGTCAGGGGAGAGAGTCTGAGTTACTGTGACCAAGTGCGAGCTCCTTTCTTTGCTAAACGAATTAATGATGCCAAACACTGGCTCCTGCTGGGAGCAGAGAGGTCTGCTAAGCTGCCATTGCAGGGCCTTTGTCAGTAGGACTCATTTGGCCCTAATTCCTCAAAGCCAGCTCGCCGGGTGCCCAGACCCTCTGCTGTGAGTAGGGAGGAGGCTGCAGTCTCTCACAGTTTGGCCCTTACCCAGTGCTGTTACCCAATCTCGTCTGCACAGTTGGGTTTGGGGATGATGGTTCTTTCTCCCTCAGGGACGGGAAACAGAAAATCGGGTCCTCTCTGTTTTTATTGCTGAGCGAGGTCTTGTTGTCTGAACAGGCTTTCTCTTCTGGAGGCTGTATGTGGGATGAGGGGTGTGAGCTGAGGCAACAGAGCTGATGCCCAGGTGCCCATCTGTGGGCTCCTGATCCAAGGGGTCGGTAACAGGCCACTTTGTACAGAGTTTGCCAGACCCCCCCCCCCCCCCCCCAGCTTCTCAAATCATCTATTTGGGAACTCCAGCCCTCTCTGCAAGAGAAAGCAATTTAGGAAAAATGCAAGTCACTAGGAGTCTGGGTGTGTGCTCCGTTATCTGTGGTGGGATGAATTTTCATGAGCACTGATTAGAGAAAATGGATCCACAGGCTTGTCCAGTTGTCCTCAGAATCTTCCTGGACACCATTCACCCCCTCTTGCTTTTCTGTGTGGAGGAACTATGGAGTAAAGCAGTGAGCTCGTCTGCAGGGACAGGGAGCAGGTTCTCAGCAGAGCTCTGGCAACCTCCAGCTGCATGGCCTTAGGCAAGTTATTTTTGAGCATCAGTTGAACTAGGTTTAACATCCCTTCCAGTTCAAAGGAAATAATTAAAATTCTAACCTAATTTATTTTTTATCTGAAGAATGATGGGGATTGATTAGATCCGTAGGCTACACCCCTCCCCCAAAAAGCAATGGAAAGAGCCGAATTCTTACTCAAATATAACCCTTAAGAACCCTAAACACTGCCAAGCTGCTCTCTAGTTGAAGGGACAGCGGAGGACCTGGAAATGTAATCTTTGTGTTTAAGATCTCATATTTTGTGATTCGTGTATATTATTTTGTGGTTTGTTATTTAGAGACTCTACACTTTTTTTAAAGTTAAGTTTTTTGCTTCAAAATAAATACAGTTTAAAAAGTCAAATAGTAATAAAAGGCTTTTAACAAAAAATTGCAGTCCCTTGCCCCATGCCTTCCCATCACTCATTCCCACAGTCCACAGGTAATAATTTTAGCTATTTTTTTGTGTGATATTTAACATGGTTATAATTTGACTTCTTAATTTTAATTTTTAGACATTGCTTTCTGTTATTGAAGATAAAGATTTATCTGTTTTACACTATCTCCCCACTTCTGCCCAATATAATTATATCACACTGTTGGTTAAATTCAATTCAGTGTTCAGTTTATTCTAACTGTAAATGTTATCTGCAGCTGAGCCATGTAGTGTACTGCAGCTGTACTTCTTTTCTTGTACACTTTGTGTTCCTCGAGTTGGTAGTTTCCTTATTTCGTTTTCCCAGTTCTTATGTTTGTATTATGAATTCAGCCCCAAACTTTCTGCAGGTAACCTGCCTGAGTTCTCTTTCCTCCAGTTTTAGTCTGGACTGGTTTTGCTTTAGGCCTGCCACACAGTTGTTCTGGAAAAACCATTCTAAGACATCCATTGCTTTTATTTTTATTTTTAAAAAATGTTTTTGTTGATTTTTTTTAGAGAGAGGATGGTAGAGGGAGAGAGAGAGAGAGAGAGAGAAACATCGATGAGAGAAGCGTCAACATCGATTGGCCACCTCCTGCATGCCCCCCACTGAGGATCAAGCCCCGTAACCCAGGCATGTGCCCTGACGGGGAATCGAACCAGCAACATCCTGGTGCATAAGTTAACACTCAACCACTGAGCCACACCAGCCGGGCGCATTGCTTTTATTTTAAGTTAGATCTTTGGTTTTTCGAATTCTGTGTCTTCTTGCTCTGCATTTTTGTAGAGTACACCATGGAGTGTTTTCCTGAGAAAAGATTTGTGGGAGATAATTTTTGTTTATTCATTGACTGTCTGAAGATATCTTTACTGTCTTTATTCTGCTCTCACATGCTGATTGATAGGCTCAGTATCAAATGTGGGAATTTTAAAGGCATTGATCCATGATCTTCCAGTTTCTAGTGTTGCTGTTGACGAATCCACTGCCATTCTGATGCCTGCTCCTTTGTGCATTCTTTTTCCTTAGAGGGTTTTAAAAATTCTCTTTCTCCCTGGTGTTTCCAGATGTCATGATTCATGGAGCTGGGGACTGTTTGATCTGAGAACTCACATTCTTCATTTCTAGGAAATTTCCTGGCATTATTTCTTTGTTATTTCCTACCATTCATTTTCTTGGTTCTCTCTATAATGCCTTCTATTCAGATGTTGAAATTCCTGGATTGAGCCTCTGTCTTATATTTCATCTGTTTCCCTTCTCTGTGTCATTTTGTTCAGCTTTCTAGGACACTTTTTCAACCCTACCTTAAAGCACTTGTATTGCATTATTTACTTCTGCTCTTATATTTTGAATTTCCAAATACTCTTTCTGTTCTTTCAACATTTCTTTTAATAGCTTTCCGTTCTGGTTTTATGACTACAATATCTTATCTAATATTATCTTTGTATGAGGTTTTTTGTTGTTGTTCCCTACATTGTCTCTGAATTATTATTATTTTTTTCCAGTTTGTTTTGTATGTTTCGGTCTCTGTTGTTCACATTTAGAGGCTTCATTAAATGCCTGCTGATCCTTGGCTGGCCGTTTGAATTTAAGAGTGAAACACTAAATTGGAAGCTGTTTGTGTAAATGCGTGGCCTGTGATTTGTGGGGCCTCATTTAGTTTCATGGTGGGAGCTGTAGGTCTTTGCATTTGGGCTACTCATTTCTTTAGCTAGAAACCCTTCAGTCCCCTGACTGGGGGATATACATGTGGTGTTCTAAGACCTGAGGGTCTTGCTGTCCCCATGCGGACTTTCCCCAGTATAGCACCTCCCTACCCTGTCCTCCTGCCTAGTGTATCCAACCCACAGTCTCTGGTTCAGACCTTCCGTAGAGAATAAAGCTCTCGGCTGCTGCTGGAGTTGGTGAAGGACAGTCACATGGATTTATGGCCCAGACGAGTAGATCTGAGTGTCCTTATACAGACTTTTACCAGTTCCTGTGTTTAACGCACCCTCTGTAATGGGGTGCAGAAGCAGCCGGTGGCCCCAGTTCCCGAGCGTTTCTGGGTCCTGCAGCGTGGATCGGCTTGTTTCTTACTGGCAGCTCGGTTTCAGCTTTTCCTCTCCCTGTCAAGCCAGGTTCTCCATCCATTTGCTTTCTATTACACTAAATGTTGATATGTTCTTGTTTCCTTTACCATTTTCCTGCATGTGTTTATAACTTTTTTTTTTCACTATAATTTTAAACTGACTTTGGAAAGGAGTGGAAATGATTGCGTGTGCTCAGTCGGATCTGTTTGGCTAGAAGCGGCCAGTGGTAAATCTACACAAACATTCCAGAAGCTTGGTGGTTGTCAGCATGGCATACCTTCTCTTTCCACTTCCCAGTGGTTGTTAGCTCTCTGGAACTCACCCTCACCTCCTTGGATCCTGGCCTCCCACAGGTCATCAGGGACTCCCCCTGACTGCCAAGTTGAGGGATCTAGTCTCACACTCATTCTTAAACTCTACAGCATTTGGGACCAAGGAGCATTTTCTCCATTCAAAACACCTCCACCTGTGCTTTCTGAGATGCCGAGCTGCCTGGTTTCCCATCTGTGCCTGTGATGACTTTTGTCATAACTCTTCTTCCTCTCACCCCTGTGAAGGTGGTCCCTGGGGTCCCTCATTCTCTTCTCTCTCTCTCTCTTTTTCTTTATTTTTCCCCCCTTTATTGATTTTAGAGAGAGAGGAAGTAGAGGGAGAGAGAGATAGAAACATTGATGAGACAGCACGTCCATTGGCTGCCTCTTGCATGCCTCCCAGTGGGGATCGGGCCCACAACCTGGGCATGTGTCCTGACCGGGAATCGAACCCGCAACCTCTTGGTGCATGGGTCGACGCTCAACCACTGAGCCACACTGGCCCGACTCTTCTCTTCTCTGAGCTTTACTCTTCACCGTAACTACTGTCTGTAATAAGTTGAGTCACAAATCTGATTACTAACTCAGCCCCATCCCCACCCTTCCCATAAGATCTTTCTTGCATTCCTGCAGCATTACTAATTGTATAAACGACTGGCTGACAGTTGACCTGCATCCAAACACCCTGTCTAGGTGGTCGGAAGAATGGTGGCACCGTTAGTATAAGCAGGAGGAAGAGATGGTTTGGGAGAGAGTGTGGGTTTGCCTTGCATGTCATGAGTTTCCTGTTCTCGTTTCAGCCTCAGAAATATGGCCAAGCCTCATGGGCAGTGTACCAAGGAAGAGTAATTTGTGAGCAAAGAAGTATGGCTTAGGTGACTGAAGTGGAATGAAGCTTTAAGGGTCTACCTGAATATAAGGGATTATTTCTTGTAAGATTGCTGAGAAAGATCTAGACACCCCCTGATTGCAACTTTAAATTTTGCGTTTTCATAGTTTTTAAGTCTCTGAATTCTTGCTTGAACAGGGGGAGTAATAATCCAGTCTTGAAGGACGCTAAGTTGTTGCTCAAAACAAACAGCAACAAAACCCAGAGCAGTGTTGTTAGTTTGTTTGCTGTGTTGCTTTGTTTTAGTTCAGAGTCCAGCTGTTACAGGTAGCTGAGGTCAAGGGCCTGAGGCCGGTGTGGCATTCTCCCCCAGGTGAGTGGGCTCCCCAGGAGGGCAGAGAAGAATGAGCACAGTGTGGGGATGCTGGAGGGGAGCTTTGCTGGCTCCCCAGGACTGCCCAGCACGGTGCCTCTGGATGGTAGTTCTGCTAGGCCTGCAGACTTCACTCTGCACTTTATAGATGGAAAACAGACACTCAGGGAGCTCAAAACCAGATTTTTGTGGTCACACTGTTAGAACCCAGGACCCAGGACTCCATCCATCGCACCAGCTGCTGCCTCCTGGGGCGTCTCCTCCCTGACCACCACCACCACGAGGTGCATTGCAAACTGTGAACACAGTCCAGGGGCGTAACCTCTGGGGCCAGGCACTGTCAGCATGCTTGGAGCTGGGAGGGGAGGAAGAGGTGATCAGTCCCAGCCTGCTCCTGGGCCAGCACCCACCCCTGTCCCAGCAGCATGAGGCAGAGTGGGGGGTTGCCCACGTATCCACGGGCACAGGGAAATCAGCCGCGGACGGCTAATCGCCTATCCAAACATTGTTGGTAATCTGCATCCCTAAAATAAACCCTTGAAAGATGGAAAGATGTTAGTAATTTCTGGCCATATGTGCCTCCTCCTTCCCTACTTTCCCCACCTCAAAAAAGAAAGTGGGCCAAATGGCAAGGAGTAAAGAGCCTAATGCGGAACACATTTCCATCCTTTGATTTCCCCCTCCCTTTGTGTCCCCCCACTTATGTAAACTGAATTCCTTTACACGGTCATGGCAAAGGACCATTGATTTTTGATTTGAGTTGTGATTAAAAGCAATACAATCAAAAGAGTGAGATAATTTCCACTGAAGCAATATCATTTGAAGCCCAGTCATGGTATAGTAGGAAAGAGCGAGGTCTTTGGGATTAGGTATGGGTTCTACTTCTGATTCTCTTTCTTACAAACAGTGGCCTTGTGTTTTCACTACTTACCTGAGTCCTTCTCCTTGGTTGTAAGAAACAATAATGATTCTTCTCATGGATGCCGTGATTACTGAATCAGGAGCCCCACGGACAGCACCCATCCTGTGCTCACAGCCAGCCGGCACGGGGTGAGAACTGAAAAATGGACGGCTCACTTCTCTGCAGAAAGGAGGGTGCCCACATTGTCAGCAGGGCATGTATTTGCCTCTCCTGCTGATGGAACTGATTGCTTCTATGGCAATACTTGGTTCTCAGCCTTAGACTTTGGGAAGTAGTTTGAGACTCATCTAACCCGTGGGGCCACCTCTTAGAGGGTCTTATGAAAGGAGAATTGTTTTGACTGCCTTGCCTCCCTGCAGTATTCTTTGCTGCCTTTCTTTGTGGTTTCTCCATTTGCTCTGTTTGGCCGAGGGGAGGCAGCGATGGACACTTGACTGTGCCTGGGCCTAAGCAGTGAGTCTCCTCTGGCTGGCTCCTCACTCAACCCCACTGAGAATCGTTCTTATTTAGTGAGCCACAGACTAGAACAGTTGAAGTCTTTTCTCAAGTGAACCCCAGGTACAAGGGTGGTAAGCCAGCAAGCGAAGCTTAGCCAGGTGTGGGCCTGTTTGGGTATGTCTGGGGTGAGGTCCTGGAGGGGTGGTTTCTGCCGCTTTCTTTAAAAAAAAATTTTTTTTTCTTTGTTGATTTTAGAGAGAGAGGAAGGGAGAGGGAGAAAGAGATAGAAACCTCAATGAGAGAGAACATCGATTGGCCACCTCCTGCATGCCCCCCACTGGGGATAGGGCCCACAACCTGGGCATGTGCCCTGACTGGGAATCAAACTGGTGACCTCTTGGTGCATGGGACAACGCTCAACCACGGAGCCACACGGGCCAGGCTCTGCCGCTTTCTGTTCTGCACTGCCCCCTGTTGGTCCCACTCTGTCCACGGTGGGGGTGGGAGTCCAGCATAGTCAGTGGCACTGGGCAATGGCTGTTTGGTTTTGGGGGAGAGTTAAAGAAAGGAACTCGCTGGGGAGCTGCTCAGCTCACTCCCAGCGGTGCGGGGAAGCCTGGACCAGCTTGGGAGGTCCATGCTAATCCTCAGCGAGAGCGTTCTGCTGCTTGGTGCCCAGTCCTGAGCCTTCTCCCTCCCTTGGGAGAGGCATTCCGTAAGGGACACCAGGTCTAGGGTAATGTGCGGTGAAGGAGGCGGCAGCGTCTGGACCCCTTTTTGTAAGAAAAAGAGAGCAATGGGAACATGTTTCATTTACCGACTTTGACTCATTCACTAAAGATTTGTTCTTAGGACATTTTCCACCCGCCTCCTTATTCTTGGGTTAGGCCAAGGGTGTGCTTTCTAATCAACTAAATATTAACTTATAAAACCTTCATGAACGCAGTTTCTCCTTTGCCAGAATAGTCTCTTTCAACCGGGAGGAACTCTTTTACCATTTCATAAGTAAAGTCATTTTGAAATGTGGGTGAAACTGGGAAAAGAGTCTGAGTGCTCCCCCCTCTCCCTTGTTCTCTTGGTCCATTTAATCAGTACTCTAAGTTTTGGGTTCATTACAAAGAATTTTGCAACCATAGAGTCATAGTGGGCAGCACAGTGATTAAAAGTGCACATTCAGACATGGGTTTCAGTTAAGGATTAGTGACTTTGGGCAAGTACACTTAACCCCTTATGCCTCCGTTTTCTCATCTGTTAGGTGGGGAAAATAGTGGCACCGTCCTCACGGTGGCGTTAGGTTTAACGGAGGGACTGTGTGGAAAACAGCGCACTCCCTGGCATGCGTACGCTTTCCTAATCCTTAGCAATTGTTATTTAGCTCAGGTTCGTGCCTTTCCTCCTGGAGTGTGGGTGGGAGCTTCGCGTTATTAAAAAGAGGGGGCTGACTAATTCTGAATTCAGAAGAATTCAGAGGATGTGCAGATTATCTGGTGACTAGCATCTAGAACGTGATTTCCAGCTCCTTTGGAAATACGGGGCTGGCTGCCCCGAGAGGGGAGTGGACGGCAAGGTGACGCCGTGTGTTAACGTGCTGACGGCTTGGAGAGCACCTGCACACTGACTTCCCTCCATCAAGAGACCCTGTGCCGCCAGCACTAAAGGATCCGGTCCACACGTTGGCATTAAAACGATGTTAACTAGAGAGACAAAGAGAAGAGAAGGCTGAGTTGGTGGGCGCCCTGGCTTTCTCTTTGTGCAGGGGGGTGTGCTGAGAACACAGATGCCGTGTATCAGGACAGACTTGAGAGTTCATCACCTGGGTCTATCTCTCAGGACTTCACCAGGACTTGCTCTAATTTATCAGGAAGTCAAAATAGAGTTTGGTTCCCCGTGGGTCTATTCAGTGGATAGAACATTTGTGACACCTGCTAGAGTGGTTCTTAACCTGTGGGTCGTGACCCCTTTGGGGGTCGAACGACCCTTTCACAGGGGTCGCCTAAGACATAACAGCAAAATTACAGTTACAATTAAGTAGCAACGAAAATAATTTTATGGCTGGGGGTCACCACAACATGAGGAACTGTATTAAAGGGTGGCGGCATTAGGAAGGTTGAGAACCACTGTGCTAGAGGCTGATTAGTGGTTGACAAAACATTAGTGGTGCGTGCTGTCAAAACTTCTTAAAAGGCACACTGGTGGGGGCCCAGATTTCTCCAATGCTGAAGTTGGGCATTGGTGTTTCATACACTTGAACATGACAATTTGAAGCATCTTGTAACTTTCCCTTGCTGGTTGTGCACACACAGATTCTGTGTGTCTTGTTTAGAGGAATTTTATGACCCTTGGATGTTAAAAAAACTAAACCAATAACTTAAAAAACAAACAAACAAACAAAACTCAGGGTAAGTTTTTCTTTGCCTGCAGAGGTCCGAAGCATTAGATTATATGGTTTGTATTGGAATGTAGGATCCCCTTCCTTTCTTAAAGCATTGTGTGATATTTTCTGGGTCACTGAGTTTTAAAAAGAAATATGATTTGGTATTGAAAATGTGTTTGAGACTCGTGGTACCTCGTGGCAACTGTGAGATACCAGTAAGCACCACAAAACTAGGAGGCAGAACCAAACATAAAGGCTAACTGAGCCCCTGGTACTTATATAACTGCCTCCTTTTGCCTGCTGTTTGCCTTCC